>JAQQTP010000057.1:10927500-11377500 GCA_029884605.1 Ormosia emarginata
CTATACTTTAATTATATTTTCACATTAGTCCATGTTGTCACCCACCGTGATAGCACTGTTAAATTTCGTCCTACGTGGCAAACAGAATCCTACTTAGTAGCAACACCAGATAAAAATTAAATTTTTTTAATCCATTTCATTTCCTTCCAATAATTTTTATAAAAAGTGACAAAAATCCCCAAAATCTAAGGTTTCTCCATTGGAATTGTGCAGCTCCACTTCTTCCTTCTCCATACTCAACCATGGATGACAGTAACTACAGCTCCCATAGCTCGCATTGTAGTTGCTCCACTCATGGGAGCCACCTGAACACAAGCATGTTCTGTGCTTGTGATGGTAGGGTGGTGATATATACTTCAAGGACAAATGAAAATCCAGGAAGAAGATTTTTTAGGTGCCCTAATTACAGAGTAAGGAGATTTTTGGTTTATGATTTGTTTCTATCTTTACTCCAGTGATTTGAAAGGGGTTTTTTGTGGCAGACAAATTGGAGTTGTGGTTTGTTTGAATGGTTGGATCTACCAATGCCAATTGGCGGAAAGGAAGTTCTTGAAAGGCAGCAACGAGTGGTTCTAGGTCTAAAGAGGAAACTAAGGATCTATAAGCTGCTGATGGTGATTTATTATGGAATGATAGTGGGATTGATGTTGTTTTTCATGTGGACTCAATATGGCAGAGGAATGTTGTATCAATTACTTTGAATTAGTTCTAACTGTTAATGTATGTTGGTCGGTAGATGTTTAGGGTCTGAGCAAATGTATTGAGTGATTTAATTGAGCAAATGACTTGACTTATGTAATCTCCTTTTGATCAATTAATTGAAAACTTTTGGATTTGGCATTGTCTAATGTTTACTTGTACAACCACAATTGTGTTGACAATAAAGACCAAGTAATGAAATTACAAGGACTGAATAACTGATTAGTGCCTATAGGGACTAATACACAAATCATATGAAAGTACAAGGACCAATACACAAATTATATTCAAGTATAGGGACCAATACACAAATTGTATGAAAGTATGAGGACGAGTTGAACCATAACTTAAGAGAGTACAAATAGTTTCCATTAACTATTAACCCTGTCAGTAATGTATAGGAACCAATACACACTATTAGAATTTTTAGATTTAGAGACGGAACAAATTCTGTCTCTAAATGTGTAAAATTCTGTCTCTAAATGTGTAAAATTCTGTCTCTAAATGTGTAAAATTCTGTCTCTAAATATTTAGAGACGAAATTAGAGACGTAAATTATTCTGTCTCTAAATCTGGCGTCTCTAAATATTTAGAGACGAAAAATTAATTCCATCTCTAATTTAGAGACAGAAAATATCCGTCTCTAAATAATAAAAATCTGTCTCTAAATTAGAGACGACACTGTTCCGTCTCTAATTCTGTCTCCAAAATTAGAGACAAATTTTTCTGTCTCTAAATCTATCTCTAATATCTTAAAAAATATTTTAAAAAAATAAGCATCTAGTTGGGATTTGCCACAACTAGATGCCTTCATTTTATAAAAAAATAGGCATCTAATTGTGGTTTACCACAACTAGACACCTTCATTTTATAAAATTCCAAACTGCAGAAACATCTATTCACCAAAATAGTAATCAGAGATACAAATTTGCATAAATGGAATATTAAAAAGTGCTGCAAGGATTGATGCATCAAAGATTGAACAAAATGCAATAGCCAACCACGGCACTTTCATTATCAATATATAATAACATATGTTCTATAATTAGTATAACTAAGGAAGTAATTGTTGTCACAGTTTGGACTAGGTTAAGTGACAGTAGAAGAATGCTCTAAAGAAAGTCAACATTTTAAGGATCCTAGGCAATTGATTGGTGGAGGTTAATCATGTGAGAAACCATAAGCTTAGAGAATTCATTGATTGCAGCTTGAAGCTGATAATCACCTGACTCACTGTGCACTGTCCATCTTGATAGTTACTGTAGGCTTAATCCACCATATTCACTTGCAGCAACTTGAAGAATGACTATGAAGTGGCAAGGGCCTTCTCCATATCTAACTGTAACAAAGGCCTAGGTGCATGAAACATGAAAAATAGACAAAAATAACTCAGTAATTTTAAACATCTCCAGCACTTTTTGCATGAGAAAGCCACCAAGAAGACTAATCAGTTTCTTTTTCTAGATGAGACACTGCTACTCCTTGTTTCTTTTGCCATTTCTATCCATTAACTTAAAATAATAGCAAAGGAGACAAAGTATTAAGAATTGACTCCGTGTAAAGAAAGAATAAATTGCAACTTCCACTTCAATACCATATCATCTTAAAGCCTTTAAAAAGATAATTTATGAGAGTCATATCTAATGATAAGTCACGAGTTGATCTTACACATTAAGTAATTGCTTTCATTGACCAGAGATGCAGTTCAAGCATGCAAATATAACTTTGGGTGCATATAATAGTTTTAAATAAAATAGACATACTCAAAAGTGATTTGTTCTCTAGTTAACAAAACTTGAAACAAATATAGATATGAATTCTAGTCAAGTCAGCTGTAAATAGCATAGTATCCACAATTGGGAAAATGAAAAAATTAAAGAAATGGAGAAAGTAGAAGAGAATGACAAATATACTAACAAAATATCGTTTCCCTTTCTTTTCTTCCATCTCTATTTCAGTAGCAACTAATTTTTAAATTGATAAAGGAAAACAAGCAGTAGAATAAGATATGTCAAGATGTACCAATCCAAATGAGATATACCTAAAAAGCCGAAGCTATTGGACCATCTATAAGCTCTTGCTTAAACTACAAAACTCATGCAAAATGACCCCTCAGTGGTATCAAGGTTTGCTTTATGACATGTTTCTTGGGTTAGTTTTTGGTGGATCATCTTATGAGAGAACTATCATGGGATTGAATTAGAATTACATGTAGTATTAGCCTATTAATGATAAAGTATGTTATATTTTTACTGTTTCAAAGTTAATCAGGGATGGTTTAGTAAACACTGTATGCTGCAATAATGCTGGTCAAGTAAGGAAGAGTTTATCAATTAAGATTCATGCAAACAATAATGGCTACTTCATGTCTGTGATTAAGATTTTGTGTTTTGTGTTGTTAATTTTTCTTCTTCTGCCACTCTTTTTAGTTATAAACCATGTAATCACATATTGCTAGATGACATGATTGAGGAGGGAAAAAAACACTTTCGTTCATGTTGTATTATAATTAGACTAAGTTTAATCATTTTATCTTTGGTGCTTCTCTAATCTTATATATATTATATATATAAAAAAACACTTTTGTTCATGGTGTTTAATCACGTTGTATTGTTCATATAGCACTATTTTAAGTGATCAATACCCTGTCATAGGTTCAACTTGGTGCAAAATTATGCTCAATAGTATCTATGGTGCTTCTCTGATCTTAGTTTAAGTTTTGTTCAACTTCAAGTTCCTATGGATAGTTTTTGGAGTTCTGCAAATTTGGAAGAAATTTATAAATATTTGTATAATGCATGCCTCTCTTGCAAGGAATTAAAGAGATACTAATGTTCTCTTTTTCTCTTGCAGGGCATTATTGAGATATCAAGTTACGCCCACATTGGTGTAAAGACAATGAGGAAGCTTGATATATGCATTAGCATGAAGTTATGAAGAACAAATAAACTTTTCAAAATCACAAAGCAAATTAAGATCCAGTAAGTGCTCAAGATCTTGGTCATTCAAAGGAATTTGGTTTCATGAGTCAAAATTTAGCATTCAATGTAACACCCCCCTCAGGGTATCACATTTCCGACTACCAACTCCCAATCTCAAAAAGAAGTTCATAAACAAGGTTTGAGTTATAAAAGGTGAGTTTTAAAATTTCTTATTACAGAGATAGAAACATAAACTTACTGAAATCCATAAGTATTACTGAAAATATATTTAAACTGATTAATATACAATATTGACACCAATTAATATTTAACAATTTAAAAAGAAATATAAAACTAACAGACTCTCTTTTTAACAGTAGTAAACCTCATCATGGGTCCTACTTAACAGCACGGTACAACACTAACGGTGAAACTTAACATACTTATTCCTTCTTGTATCCAT
Source organism: Ormosia emarginata (assembly GCA_029884605.1). Lineage (NCBI taxonomy): Eukaryota > Viridiplantae > Streptophyta > Magnoliopsida > Fabales > Fabaceae > Ormosia > Ormosia emarginata. The sequence goes on from JAQQTP010000057.1 coordinate 10,931,584, forward strand.
CTTGATGCATCAGACATCTGTTCCTTGTCAACCCTTCACACTATGAAATCTGGAATGATCATTCTCTGATGTTGTCTCCGATCTCAGAATATTTGCTACCCGTCATGTCTAAGACAACTTGTCCCATCTACTATTCAATTTTAATAATACAAACACAGCAAAACAATATAACAAAAAGGTGAAATCACCTACGCCAGTACCAACATGGTAGCACAGAGATAACACAAACAACATATCATACAGATATATCATATCAGAATTCCAATAATGCCTTCAATATTAATCAACTATCATCATCATGCCATTAACATTATTATCATCACACAACAGTCACAATAATGCCATCAACATGATTATCATCATCATCATCCAGTATTATTCAACAGTTCAATTATTCCTTAATTATCATATCATGCAGATATAGATACTCAGATTTATGCATACGTTATACATGTAGACTCAATGTCCTACTCCATGGAGCTAATACTAAGTTCGGAGAAGTTGATTTGAAAGATCTGTCTGTACCAAAATGCCTCAGACCAAGTGCTATAATCCTCATTTTGATTTTTGCACATCTAACATATACACGACAGTCTTTACGAGATCTCGATTAAGAATAGTGTCCCGATCAGGATCATCGGTGCGTTGCATCGGTCTAACCTACGGGAAGAAGCGCGACCAACCACCCGTGTAAGCAACCCGCACCCCGATGCCCCCAAGGTCAACAAGTGACTTACACTACGCATATCGCACCCACTCAAGAGGTGTACGTCTCTCCTAGGCAAATAGCCTCATACAGTCCATCGGACCTTTCCAATGCATGTTCAATGCACCAATGCCAATCATAGGCAAAATTTATCATTTTCTCGTATAATGTTCATACATTAATTCATGCATATAAAATGCACCAATGCCAATCACAGGCAAAATTCATAATTTCATATTCAGGGTCTACACATTGGCCCATTCTCAGTTTAATTTCATAATCTCATAGTTAAGGTCCACACACTGGCCAACAGTAGTCATACTGTATTTTCAATCGCGAAATCATGTTATCGCATTTTCATAGTCATAAAACACTTTCATCTTGTTTTCACAATTGCGCAATATTTCTGTTACGTTTTCACAAATTTACAACCTTTCTGTTGCATTTTTAAATCACGTAGTAATTTTTCAACGTTTTCTCAATCACGTAAAAATATTCCACCATTTTTAAATCGCATAGCGATTTTTTAACAATATCTCAAACGTATAAAAATATTTAAACACTTTCCAAATTGTGTAGAAATATTTCAACATTTTTCAAATCGCGTGAAAATATTTAAACGTTTTTCAAATTGCGTAGCTTAAAAATCATGTTTTTAAGTTACGTAAATCATTTTACACCATAATTCCATTACGAAAAATATTTCTCAACCTTCAAAATCCCATTTCAACCTTTCTCAAAATAATATGACTACTCACATTATTTTTCACATTTTCTTACTCAAGAAAATCCTTTTTGCAACAAATTCCACAAATTCACAATTCCATTGAATCAATGTTTCTCACTATTATATTCTCCATTTTTTTCAAATCAATTCTAAAATCAATTCTCTTCAAAATAAATTGAGGTTCAAACACTTTCAACCTCTCTTGTCCATTTACATATGAAAACTTCATTTCTCAAGTGTTAAAACACCCTGATTCCCTTTCCAATTTCCTTGTACTAAATCAAACTATATTTCCACTTTGTTTCCATAAAATCAAGGCATTACAAGCCTTCAAAAACATGGACATGACTATTGACATCATCAAAACATTTTTCTTTAATCCTTGTACTAAAACACTTTGTTCAAACACTTTGTTTCCGCTTTGAAACCACTTCGTTTCATAAAACCAAAACTATTCTAATCTCCCAAACACCGTGGAGTCTTTGGCCATTGAAGCCATCAAATAATTTTCCTTTTAAGTCAATATGATTTTACACAAACAAAACCATTAAAAATTCTTTAACAAAACCGTGAAACTCATAGTCTTAAAACCCATTTCATTTGTTCATTTTCATTTTTCACTTTCGTTGCAAATCCTTAAAATTGACAACTCATTGTTCTTATCATTTAAAACTCATGATTTATAAAATACTTAGAATCTTTTTACTCAAAAATCACCCTTGAGGCTGTGTGCTTCTATGGTTCTTTGGAACCAAAAATTATTTTCCTTTTCATCATCATAGCGTGGCATACATCATGGCATACATATACATATTTAAATATATATATCACAAGCATGCTATAATCAAAGCAATAAATCATGCAAATCATACCAAGCATAGGCAAATAATCAAAGCACATAAACACCCACAAATTATTACATGACCATGGATATGAATCCTCACATGGATTCACCATCGATCAAATAGACAACCATTTCTCACCACTATACTTGGTTGGTGAGATGAATCTCCCTCTTACCTCTTGAAGATCCTCAAAAGCTCCTTGCTTTGATTCTTTTTCCAAGTCCTTCACCACCAAGGGCTTCTCAAATACAAAACAAAACATATATTTATTAGTAAATCAAGCTTGAACAAGATAAACCATGGATCAAACATGGCTTGGAACCTTGAAAATTAAAAGAAAAGTGAAGATTAATAAACTTCACCAATAAAGCTTCAGTCTTTAGCTTGAAGAACAAGCTTGAAGATGAATGATTTAGAGAAAGTCTCCAACATGAAAGTTGCTTAGAATATCATGTAGATTCAAGATCTATGGTTGGATGAAATTAAAAGAGCTTGGAGAGTGGTTTTGGGTGTCTTGACCGAATGGTTCTTCTTGAAGAACAAAGATGGAATTTTTGATTTTTGTGAGGGAAAGGTTTCTTAAACTTGGTTAAGGTAAAGAATGAAGTGAAAACACTTAGTTTTCCTTCCACCAATTTCGTGGAGCTCCTTGGAAAATCCCTAAAAATCATAAACAAATCTTAAAATCAATAACAAGTAAAAGAATAGGTAAACCATGGTTCAAGCATGGCTTAGAAAATCAAAACTAAAAGATTAGGTGAAGAAATATGAACTCTACCATTTTTGATAGAAACTTGAAGCTTGGATTTGAAGCTCAAGATGAATGATTTAGTGAAAACTCATAACTAGAGATGTTCTTAGAATAAGGTAAGGATTCAAGAAACTAGGTTGTATGAAATTTTTGAGTGATGGAAGGCAACTCTAGGGGTCTTGGCCGAAACTACCATGAAGAAGAGATGGAGAGAAATATTTTGAAGAGCTTTGCTTTAGGAAAATTCAAGAATGATGAAGAATGATCAATAATGACCAAAGGTGATCAATTATGGTCTTCAAATGTTACTTTAGCTTCTAAACAAACACAAAAACCGTCCCCCCTTCATGCCTTCTCCAAAGAGTGCAAATAATCAATAATGATGCATAATTGACTAAAACAACTAATAATGTCTTCAAACTTTTTCCTTTAGCTCCTAAACAACACCAAAAACCGTCCCCCCTCCATGCATGCATTCAACAAAGTTGTCATCTTTTCTAGCCACCATTTAGAGCCATTTAAGCCATTGATTAGATCAATGGTTAGGATTAAGGTAGACTTTAGGTTAGAAGACTTAATCTAGGCCATTAGATCTTTCTCCTTGAAATCCTAGCCATTAGATGCATCTCCAAAAATAAATGGTCAAGATTACTCCTTCTTACTTTTAATTCAAAGGTCATAATTAGTCATAACCATTTTAGAAGACCAAATCTCCAACATTGATTAAATCCAAATCCAATGGTTACAAATGATCCATCTCCACCGTTGATTTAATCCGAATCCAACGGTCACAAATGGTCCTAGCCACTTTATAAGATCAAATCTCCACCCTTGATTTAAATCTAAATCCAATGGTTATAAATGGTCATAGCCATTTTCTTAGACTAATCCTACACCGTTGATTAAATTGACGGTTGATATCAAAGTCTTCAATATTAGACTTGCTTCCTATTAGTCCGTCAAAAGTATTAAACTTGTTTCCTATTGGTCCGTCAAAAGTTGTCATAACCATTATTGTTGACTTAAGCAACATAATTTCTATTTTTATCTGCTATAACCCCACGAAAGAATATATTTGCTGTATTTTTATCTCCCGATAATTAAATACAGTACAAAACACAAATTTTTTTTTTCTAAAACTATTTCTGGATTCAGGTTTAGTAAGATCCCCTGTCTCCGTCTAAATAGTACAAATTTTTCTATACGTAGAAAAATTTTCACGTTTTGGGACTCACCCAGGGCCCACATAGGACCATTGGGGCCCGCATACAGCCCAAAAACGATCAGATAACCATAAAAATTTATAATCATCCACAAAAATTACAAATATTAGAAAATGTATGAAAATCAAATCAGATTGTTAAAAATAATTAACAATAAAGAGAAATAAATGCTTAAAGATTTTTCTCGGCCCGACAATTATTATTTTCTTGACACAGAGCAAATCACTCAAAACGATTAAATATGCTGACGGAAGAATCAAAATAATTTTACAGTACACAGAAATTACTAAACAGTAGAATTCTGTTAACTGTCAAAATTACTGTCAACTATTTAGGAAATTTAGGGTGTTACATTCAACATAACTATTTGAATGATAGTTCTAATAAAATAGACACATAATCATAAACCAGAGCTAGATGTTGTATTGTTGTTCTGCAAGACAACAATTATTAGCTCTGTAGAGGCAATAGACCATTCTAATTGTACCCATCACTAGCCTTGAAAAACAACCAGCCTGGAGTGAAAAATGAATGCCTTACATCACATCAGAGCAGTTAAAATAACTGATCCACTGTGACCACCATTGACCATTGAAGAATAAGACTGGTAGGCACAATTTGAGCCAACCTACTTGAAAATTACATATAACAAAAGAAGAAACATTAAGAGAAAGCAAAATCCATCAAACAAACTCCAAGGACTGATAGTGCAAATCAAATCCAATACTACCCTAAAGCAATATATAAAAAAATTATAACTCATATACACATGATCATCATATTACCAAGAAAAGAGAATCCCCAAAGAAAAGAAAAGAAAAAGGCAGATAGCATCTTTTGAAAAAATAACCACCAACATCAAAGAATATTAAGGGTGGAGAAAATTTCATAACAAAATATTTATCTCTGATGTATTACACTCAAAGAAGTATAGAGCCAGAGAAGTGTCAATGTACTAGCTTGAAAAGATTCCTTATATTTTGTGCAACTGCCAGCATAGCAATACTAAGGAGAACTCAAAACAAAATAAGGAAAAATAAAAAATTTAAATTATATAACTTTGTACAATGAACAGTACAAGATTTCTAATACATGGGGGGTGTATGTACATAATATAGCATTGTTCTCATAGTAATTTATGCAGCAATTAATAATCATAAAAATGTACTTATATGACTTTCAAGTGTATTATGAACTTGTTACTTTTTTCTAAAATTACATTGTTAAAGCAGGATACGGTGACAAAGATACTAAGCTTTATACAAGGCAAGTTATACCCAATGCAAATAAAGCAAACAAGTACACAGAAAGCTTACCAAAAAAAATGTAACTAACTTTGGAAGAAAAAATATTAGCGTGAACGAATGATGAAATCTAACCCTTGAACTAGTACACATAGGCTAAAAGGCACCAGAGCTGGCCCCCAAACAAATAATAAAGGAGGTTAAGAGTATGAAGAAGTGGGACATAACTAATCAAGACCCTTGAACCAATACACATAGGCACCCAGTTTCAGCTTCAAGTCCATCCTCTCCACCACAACATTACCCCCTTATCTCATTGCTAGAAGTTGGCCTCCAAACAAATACAAGATGTTGAAGGTGTGAAAAAATGGAATATCACTAATCAAGAATTAACTTTGTCCACTAATTCATTTATTTGCTAGTGTATGTATATATATAAACGAACAAAAACTTCCTCCATAATATAAAAGGCATTAACTTCATGTAAAAGGTACATGATTACAAAGCAATAATTTATATATATATATGTAGACACACACACACACACACACACACACACACACACACACACAAGGACACACGAATAAACCACAAGGCCAGACATGTATAATGATCAATATACAATCCAAGAGAGCTTATTAGAGTATATAAAGAAACAAGTTTATTTCTAAAGATCAGTCTTCACAAAATTTGGTAGACCACAATATACAATCATAGTATTAATATAGAGAACAAAACACAATCATATTCTTTGGTTTCTAAGGACAAAAAATGTGAAGAAATTTTGTACATAGACAACCAATAAATTGCAGCAACTAAATAACAAATCCAAATAAGTCAAAGTCCCATAAATAATTAAAAAAAGTTATGGTCACAGTGGCTGCCAATAGTGGCATTGTGACGGTGTGAGATCATATGACTTATGCCCTAAGAACCTGCGATGCCTACGTGACCAGGTGGCTGTCGGTGATGGCGTGCTGCAAGAGACGATTTGGAAAACCAAATTAGGGATTTAGGGTTCAAAATTCGAATGGGGAAGGGAATAGAGAGAACGAGAGAAAGATAGGAGAAGGAGAGAGAGAAACACAAAGAGAAATTACTATATGATTGCCTACTCAAGATGCTATGGTGGTTGAGAGATTGTCTGTTGGAGGTGCTCGCTATGGCTGATTAACGCATAAGGAGGAGGAGAGGTATGACCGGTGGATTTGGATGATTGAAGTGGTTGGACGGGTTCTGTGGTGGTGGCAGAGGCAGGGGAATTTGAGGAGGCAATGGTGGGTCTTTGGATGGAGGACGTGGTGTGGGTTCCATAAAGAGAGTGGGAGGGGAGGGAGGGAGGGAGAATTTGAGCTCAAAATGTCATGGGAGGGATGGTCGGGTGCGTATCAAAGTATTGTGGGAGGAAGAAGTTGGTGGTACGGGAAAGAGATGAGGTTGGTTGGAGAATGGTGTTTGTAGAGAGAAATGGGTTTGGATGTATGGTGGTGAGATAGAGAGAAAACGAGATGAGAGATGAAGATGAGAGAACGAGGGTTCAAATAACGAGATAAATGGAATTCGAGTTGAAATTAGGGATATAGGTAAAAAATTTAAAGACGAAAGCAACATTTCATCTCTATCTTTAAAAAAAAATTATTAATTAAATAATATATATTTTAGAAATGGAATACATCTGTGTCTAATATATTTGACTTTTTAAACACTTATTTGACTAAATAGAGACGAAATTAGAGACAAAAAATTCAGAGATGGATAAATTCTGTCTCTAAATTCTATCTCTACGCATATTTGACTTTTTAAAGCATCACACTGACTAAATAGAGACAAAATTAGAGACGGATAACTTCGGTCTCTAAAATTCATCTCTAAGGGTTTGTTTGGATGAAGGGTTTTGGAGGGAAAGGAAAGGAATGTCTTATTTTTCATTTCTAAATTAAGAGAATTATAAAATATTTATAAAAATAAATAAAGGATTATTGAAAGGTTATATGATCATATTTTATTTTATTCTTTAATTTTTTTAAAAAATTTAAATATAAAAAATGTTTACTCAAAATAAAGAATAAGTCTTCCCTTCCCTTTCCCTCCAAAACCCTCCAAAATCCCAACTCCCAAACACACCCTAAGTATATTTGACTTTTAATTGATCAAATAGAGACGGAATTAGAGAGGAAAAATTTGGAGATGAATAATTTTCGTCTCTAAATTCCATCTCAAAATTTTTAATTTTATTTTTCCTCTCTAATTCATCAAATCCGTCTCTATTTCTGTCTCTATTAGAGACATAATTTTTTTCGTCTCTAAATTAGAAATTTCTAGTAGTGACACAAATCATTAAAGGAGTACAAATAGTCATCTTGTCTTTAAAAAAGTACAAATAGTCACCATTAACCATAATTTAGTCATTAACATCAAAATATAGTCATTGTAATTATTAATATAATAGTAATTAACCAATATACATTAATCCATAATTGTCAATACATTAGTTATTGTCATACACTAGTTAATATACAACCAATATCAATAATAACTCACTGAGCTACTATAAATGACAAGCCCTAAAAGAGCAAAAATACAAAAAAAAAAACAAAAGACAAGTATGGTCCATTGACCATGGTTTCCTCAAACTTAGTGTGGTTCATTGACAGACTCGTGAGTGCCTTGCACATTTCCTTGTCCCTGTCCTTGTCCCTATGTCATAGTGCCTTGTGAGTTAGCTACAACAGATCTCTCTCTCCACATAAAAGCTCCCCTTACCTCTATTTTAGGCCTTAGTCTTGAATCAGATTTAGTACCAGTAGATGCATCTGCAACTTGAGCATTTTTCATCTTGAGCAATTGCAGGAGATGCATAAGCAGGTGATAGCCTTTCAAGTGGTATATTTGTGCATGAAGTTGATAAAAAATCTCGCACGTCTTGCTGGTACTCCACTTACTTTCCAAGAAATATCATCTGTTATCCCTTTAATACCTTGTCCTCTAATGAAATCAACTATTATTCCTTGGTTGGTAGCAGATACAGCTCATGCAGTAACACCTACAAACGGATACCCTACATTATTCACTTCATCTGCTGAATCATCTAACTAGATACCCTGCACACTATCATCTCTATCATCATCTTCAGATTGGTTGTGATCCCCTTCTTCTTCTTTAGAGTTCTGCTGCTCCTCATCTCATTTTTCTTGTTCAACCCTTTCTTGTTGTTCCTCATTTTATTCTTGCCGATAGCCTTGGACAACTTGCTCTTCCTCAAATGTCAATTGCACCCCATCACCTACATTGCATCCAGCCACCACATAAACATCAATCTCCTTTGCAGAGGCATTCATCCCTATTCTGGAAACCTCCATGGCATCAACATCATTTTTAAGTTCTACAAGGCTCTCCTTTACTATATCCTCCTTAAGCATATTCCCCAAACCTGGTTTGCAGTAGTATATCTTAACATTTCCCTTATACCCCAAGTTCTTAAGGACTGTCACTACTAGAAATTTGGGTTTTAGCGAATCAGTTTCTAATTCGGTCTCTAATTTTTTTTAGAAACCAAATTAGAGACTCGAAATTATGCCATAAAAGAAATTAAAAAAAATAAAAATTTATTTTATTATTATCGATCTCTAAATAAAAAAAAAATTACAAAAATAAAAAAATAAAAAATGTAGTGATCGCAAATTTGGTAAAAAAAAAATAAAAAAATAAAAAAGTAATGTAGAGACTAAATTAGAGATATAATTTGTTATAAAAAAATTTAGAAATAAATATATAGCGACCGAATTTTTGGTCACTAAAAAAATAAAATAAATAAAAAAGGGGGGAGCTCCTAATCTGGTGATATACCACCAGTCCCGATTCTTCTTCCTATGTTCCTTATTTCTACCAAAAGCCTTAGCAGCTCCTCCATTTCACCACTATACCGCTGGATTTGCTGCTGCCACCGCGCTTGAGCCCCGCATTGCCGGCTACTCGACCACCCATCGCTAGCCACACGACCTGTTCTGTTCTTGATATCTGCGAGCTCCACCTGGTCCACGAGCTCAGCCTGGTCAGCCGCATTGGATTTGGGACTCCATCGGCCAGGTGAGGTTATTTCGCTCCCCATTTTTGGCTGGATTTAGAGTCTTTTTGTTTTGAGGTTCTAAGATGACTCATATACATTGATTAAGGGCTTATAGTGGATTTAGGGGTCTCTTTGTTCATGGTTTGAATCAAGGGGCGAATAGGTATTTGTTTTTTTTGGCCAAATTGGAACAAGATCAAGGATTTGTGTTTTTATCACCAACTATTTGATAAAGTGCTTGATAGTTCATTGTAATGGCTTACTGGTATTTGGTGGAAAGTACTTTTTTTTTTTTGCTTAATGTCAGTTGTCAAGCATGGAGTGTGAATGTGAGATTATAATTTTTTAGATAATGTTATCTTATGTGATTAGTTTTAGTTGTGTTTCTGGGTGTTCCATTGTTTTCTGTAATTACTTTTGATAATTTCAGCATGTTCCAATGCTTGCATAGGTGTAGAGGGATTTTTTTTGTGTTGTGTTAAGCTTAGAATGTGAGTGTGGTTAATTTTTTTTTTCAAGAATTCTTGATAGTGGTAACTATGTTAACAGAGAGATTCCTTATTTTTGCTTGAGACAATTTGTATTATTATTATGATGCATTCTTGCTTGTAGACATCTTTACTGAGTACCTCTAGATATCATAATCAGAAGTTTTTTTGGGTTTATCTTAGTTTATGAATTTGAAATGTCGTGCTAGCATGATGGCAGTCATGGGAAGCTGTGAGTTCTCCTGTTAAGCATTTAACATTTCACTATCAGGTTACTGTTACATTTCTTTCTACCAATTTTGTTTTCATATCATGGCCATTTTCAGTATATTTTTCCTCTTGCGTTATTTTGTTAGCATTAATGTGGAGTAATTTTATTATCTTGTCAGAATATTCTTGTTGTATCAAAATACTATGCAAGCATTACTTTGAAGAGACTTGTAGAGCTTTTGTGTCTCAGTGTTCAGGTTTATAATGTTATTTATGATTATGTGCTGTAAGTTTTACTTTGAATATGGATGTTGCAAATTGTTCAAAATGTTTTATCTTTTAATGTGAAGATCCTAATTAATTCTCCTTACAAAATTCAGGAAGCTGAGAACCATCTCTCAGATATGGTTGTGTCTAAGGCACTGGTGGCAAAGATTGAAAGACCTATGGGAATAGTTTTTTTCCAAATAGCCAAGGATAATAATGACATCCTTAACTCATGGGCTGCAAACTTGGAGAGACTGCTTGATCTTGTGGAGAAGAGTTGTCATTAAATGCACAAGGAAACCATGGTGCATAAAGCTACTTTGAAGGTTTAAGAAGGTCAATATCACTAATTAAAGTTACAGGTACAACTTTTGTCCTTTTCCTCCACTCTCTTACTCTAACCTTAAATTTCCTTATAGTCATTGTTTTAAGAGGGAGTTACTGACGTGAGAAGGAAAATTTGTAATATATCAAAGTATCATGATGGTTCATTTCTGAAGTATTTTCTTTTTGTTCACAAATGCTTCTAGCTGGTAATTGCAGGTGAACCCCAATATAGATGTGATTTTGGACTGAAGGTGCCTTATCAAAATGTTCATTTGAATTGTCACTGATTAGGTTGGTGAGGAATTGCATTAAACAATGATGCCTTTTTCATTTTCTATTTTGTCATTCATGTAACCAGGGTAGAGCTGGATATATTTTTCGTAGTGTTGTATACTAATGGTACATACCATACCCTGATTGCAATTATAGCAATACAACAAACACAACAATTATGCAGCAACACACCAAGGTAACTAAAACAACAACCATAAAAGAACCAGAATAGGACACAATCTAAATGAGGTGCACTGTCCTGTTGGGATTATGCAGCAACATACCAAATATCTATTCGACATATTAGTGGTCCTAGGATTCATAAATAGAGTTGTGGGACCACTGAAAGGGATGACATTGATTAACTAAACTATCCAACAAAACAAAAACATTCAACAAAAATCTTTTGACTCAAACACACTTAATTGGTAAAATGTGAACTAATGTACATCAACCTACATATATCATCCCTCTGCTAAAGCTCATGCACGCACCCACCCTTGAGAAACACTCATAAACAATTTATTTCAACCTTAATGAAGCCTTTATCAACACATGAAACACCTGTTGCCTAGATGGATAGATGCAACCAAAGCCATGATGCAAATACAACAAACTCAACTCTAACAGAAAATTAGAAGTTGCAAAACTGACATTGCAATTATAGTAATACAGCAAATATAGCAAAACACCCACACACACTTATAAAACACCATAACTAACATAAAACCAAAGGTACAATCCTAACCCTAACAAAAACTAAACACTAACAGAAAATCAGAAGTTGTAAAATAGAATTCCTCATCTAAGAAACAACATGCATTGAACTTAAATAGGTAATCACCTTTTCCATTGACATTGCACCCTTTTCCATTGACATTGCGCCCTGATTCATGTAACCAGGGTAGAGCTGGATATATTTTTCGTAGTGTTGTATACTACTGGTACATACCATACCGCTGACTTATGACAGGATCCTAAACGGTCTTGTTTGTAGCAGTGGGAAGAAATTGAGTACTTGTTCATTTATATTCTTTCTTTTGTCTATTTAATTTTCTCATATTCCTTGTGCTCACTATTTCAGTTTCTTGTGCATTTTGGATGTGTACTTGTTGTTTTCCTTCATTATATAGTCTATGAGCTACATTTTCTGTTATGAGTACAAAAATTTGGAGTTTCTTAAGTAACTGATTTTATCATGGCAGAGCATAGATAGGGTTTCAGCATGCTTGTTCATTTATAATAATTACTTTTTAGAGATAGTCATTTTATAATTTTGAGGAGGAACATTTTATTATCCCAAATTGAATTCAATACAACATAGAAAATCACTTTTCTTTTTCTTTTTCTTTTTTCATTTAGAGACCAATTTAGAAACCGATAAAGCGGTCTCTAAAAAATCAGTCTCTAAATCGGTCTATAATTCACTTTTTTTGAAAAAAATAATTGACCAATATTTGATTGCAATTAGAGACTGATTTTTTTTAAATAATTGGTCTCTAAATTTAGCGACCGACCAATATCGGTTACAAATACTTAGCGACGAGAGTTTTAGAGACTAGTTTAAATCGGTCTCTAATTATTTTAGCGACCAATTTTTATGATTTAGAGACTGATTTTTGAGTCTCTAAAACCCAAATTTCTAATAGTGTGCAATCCATTCTTGCCGTGACCACAAATCCTCTTCATAATCCTTCAAAATGTGCATTCTCCCATCAATATACATCATTTTCTTACCAAGGAATAAATGGCCCCCATGGTATATGAAGATAATGAACTTATTAGGTAGGTAATCTAAGAAACATAGCCAACAAAGTAAATCAGAAATTGCAAAACTGACATTGCAATTATAGCAATACAATAAACACAACAATTATGCAGCAACACACCAAGGTAACTAAAACAACAACCATAAAAGAACCAGAATAGGACACAATCTAAATGAGGTGCACTGTCCTGTTGGGATTATGCAACAACATACCAAATATCTATTCGACATATTAGTGGTCCTAGGATTCATAAATAGAGTTGTGGGACCACTGAAAGGGATGACATTGATTAACTAAACTATCCAACAAAACAAAAACATTCAACAAAAATCTTTTGACTCAAACACACTTAATTGGTAAAATGTGAACTAATGTACATCAACCTACATATATCATCCCTCTGCTAAAGCTCATGCACGCACCCACCCTTGAGAAACACTCATAAACAATTTATTTCAACCTTAATGAAGCCTTTATCAACACATGAAACACCTGTTGCCTAGATGGATAGATGCAACCAAAGCCATGATGCAAATACAACAAACTCAACTCTAACAGAAAATTAGAAGTTGCAAAACTGACATTGCAATTATAGTAATACAGCAAATATAGCAAAACACCCACACACACTTATAAAACACCATAACTAACATAAAACCAAAGGTACAATCCTAACCCTAACAAAAACTAAACACTAACGGAAAATCAGAAGTTGTAAAATAGAATTCCTCATCTAAGAAACAACATGCATTGAACTTAAATAGGTAATCACCTTTTCCATTGACATTGCACCCTTTTCCATTGACATTGCACCCTGATTCATGTAACCAGGGTAGAGCTGGATATATTTTTCGTAGTGTTGTATACTACTGGTACATACCATACCGCTGACTTATGACAGGATCCTAAACGGTCTTGTTTGTAGCAGTGGGAAGAAATTGAGTGCTTGTTCATTTATATTCTTTCCTTTGTCTATTTAATTTTCTCATATTCCTTGTGCTCACTATTTCAGTTTCTTGTGCATTTTGGATGTGTACTTGTTGTTTTCCTTCATTATATAGTCTATGAGCTGCATTTTTTGTTATGAGTACAAAAATTTGGAGTTTCTTAAGTAACTGATTTTATCATGGCAGAGCATAGATAGGGTTTCAGCATGCTTGTTCATTTATAATAATTGCTTTTTAGAGATAGTCATTTTATAATTTTGAGGAGGAACATTTTATTATCCCAAATTGAATTCAATACAACATAGAAAATCACTTTTCTTTTTCTTTTTCTTTTTTCATTTAGAGACCAATTTAGAAACCGATAAAGCGGTCTCTAAAAAATTAATTTCAAAATCGGTCTTTAATTCACTTTTTTGAAAAAATAATTGACCAATATTTGACCACAATTAGAGATTGGTTTTTTTAAATAATCGGTCTCTAAATTTAGCAACTGAACAATATCGGTTGCCAATATTTAACGACGAGAGTTTTAGAGACCGATTTAAATCGGTCTCTAATTATTTTAGTGACTAATTTTTATGATTTAGAGACTGATTTTTTGGTCTCTAAAACTCAAATTTCTAATAGTGTGCAATCCATTGTTGCCGTGACCACAAATCCTCTTCATTATCCTTCAAAATGTGCATTCTATTATTGTTGAAAGGAAATAAAGTGGATTAAAAAAAATTTAATTTTTATCTGGTATTATTGCCAAGTAGGATTCTATTTGTCACGTAGGACGAAATTTGATGGTGTCATCATGGTAGGTGACGACAAGGACTAACATGAAAACGGAATGAAAGTATAGGCACTTAGATCCAAAAAAAAGTATAGGGACCAAAATCCAAATCGGGTAAAAGTATAGGGACCAAAATCTAAATTAGGTGAAAGTATAGGGACCAAAAATGTATTTAAGCCTATATATATTCTTTCTTATATCCCACAAAATCTTGAAGCTTTGACCTCTTTTCCCTTGAGGGCATTGAACCCTTTCTCTATATTCTTTAGGACATTAACTTCTTTCTTTACTCTTTTCTTGATCACATGTACAAACATAATATGAGCTTACTTCTAATTTAAGGGTGTCCCCTTAATACTTTTGGCCATATTTCTCTTTGGCACATAGATCCTTACTCTGTTTGGGATATTTCTTTCTATTAAATTCCTCCATTCTACAAAAACAATTTTGTTTGGTATTGCAAATAGAAAAGGATGAGAACCATTATGTTATAAGGTCATTCAATCTGACCATTATGTTATAAAACATAAGGGGAGTTTATCAAATAACCAGAGATCATGCCTTTAACAAAATGACCAGAATTGTGAATCATTCGAGGGAATTACAAATACCATATTCCAAGTACCAAGTACCAAGTTCAAAGTTTCAGCAAAAAGGATTCTCATTTCTTAATTTTTAAAAAATTAATCAAGTTAAATAAGAAAAAATCCTATCTTTAAATCTTCTGTTGGAAGTTCAAATAAAAACCAGTAACATCATCTTTGAACTTTATTTATATCTCTTCAAGGCTGAAAATATAGCAAGGTCAGAATCTCTCTATGGCTATGCATTTTTGGTTTGCTAAAAAAGAACTAGAGTTTAGTCTTCATGTTATCAAAGAGTTGCATTTATAATATCTTAAATCTCGGATTTGAGGCACAACCCCCCTTAGAATTGAAAATAAATAAAAATAAACTGTGAAACATCCATATTTAAGGCTTCATAATCGAATCTCATTAGGACCAATCCCTTTGGGAATGGATTCCTCTAAACAAAGAACCAAAATTACAAATTTTATTTTCTAGAAGATTCTTCCCAACACATACATCCTCTTTCAGGTATCAAAATAGAAAAAGGAAGAAAAACAGAAAGCTGGGAATATAACACTTGCAACATCAAAGTCCAAGAGCTCTAGCTATTCAGAAAAATCGAAGCCTTATCCAAAACACAAAATAGGGTCAAGATTCAACTTTTAACAAGAATAGAAAGGATCTTTTCAAAATAGAAAATAAAATAAAAAGAATCATGAGTTTAGTTCTCATACTCCCAACAAAGAGTTTTCATAAAAAAAAATTAAATATGACTTGCAGATTCTTCCACAGTTAGCGCATCCATAAAAAAAAAGGAAGAAAGGAAGAATCTTTAGATCTAAGAAGAAAATGACACCATGACCAAAAATTAGGAATGAAAGGACAAAGAGGAAAGAAAAGGTGTTTCTAACTCTTCTACCTATGGTATTCTGCATATGAGGAAGAAAGAAAGGTTGAACTTGCAAAGCTTTGATTGTTTCAGTATCTAGTGGTGGCTTTTTGTTGTAAGGAAGGGAGGCAAATTAGGCTTTTATAGACACTTTTGATAAGCGAACTAAAGCACCATTTTGGTATCTAGTTGCTTTCTAACTTTTAGTTTAATAGGCTAACTTAAAGCATTTATTTGATATCAATCTAATGATGATTTGGATGAAAACAAATATGAAAGTTGGACTTTCTTTTGCAGTTACGTATTTCATGGGTGAAAAATCCATGATTCTACTTCTTACATATACCATGAGAAATTTATTATAATTTAACTTTGGTAGAAAAAATATTTTTCCCACTATTTTCATATTTATTTATTTTATTGATAGCAATGAGAATTGAACTTTTAATCTCATGTGAGTTACTCAAATTTTTCACCACTAGCTCAACTAATTACTTTTACTGTTTAGATAACTTTTTTTTAATTCTTTCCTTAAAATGTTATAGTTATCATTTTTATCCCTGAAATTTTAATTTAAATGTTTATACAAGTTTCTTATCACTTAGGAAGTTTCCTAAAAACACTTTTTTTTAACTTTTACTTGAGATCCTAAAAATTCTACACACTTAATTTTATTTATTATTTTCTTAATTTATTTTTTGTACATATTTATTTTCTAATTTATTCGAGCTTTACATTAGATACACATATGTATCTTTTTTTTTTTTAACTATTTTTTATTTATTTTCTCGAAGGGAACATTCTTTTTTCCTTAAAAAAAATTTTGTCTTCAAAATTTCGTAATTACCTATTTCCAACAATGTCGAGTATTTTTGCCTAATATCTTCTTCCACTTCCCACGTAGCCTCTTCAGGTGATTGTCTTGCCTATACCACTTTGACCATAAGAATGTTTTTATTTCTTAACCTTCTATAGTCCCTATCCATAACATGTACATGTCGTACCTGATAGGTCAAGTTGTCTTTTAATTGCATTGGTTCTTGGTCTATAACATGTGAAGGATCAAAGTAGTATTTTCTAAGTTGTGACATATGAAATACATTATGAATATTGGAAAAATAGGGTGGAAGAGCTATTCGGTAAGCCACAGGACTAACTTTTTTAAGGATTTGGAATGGTCCAAGGAATTTAGGACTCAATTTTTTGGATTTTATAGATCTTCCTATCCCAGTTGTAGGAGTAACTCGAAGGAATACATCTTCTCCTTCGTGAAATTTCAAAGGTTTCCTCCTTCTATCTGCATAGCTCTTTTGTCAACTTTGTGCAATCAACATTCTATCCCTAATGAGTTTGATTTGTTTTGAGGTTCTTTGTACCAGATCTGGTCCTATTAGGTACCTTTCCCCTATCTCAAATCAACACAAAGGAGATCTACACTTTCTGTCATATAATTCTTGATATGGTGCCATCTCAATACTAAAATGGTAGCTGTTATTATAAGCAAATTATACCAATGGCAAGTAGGTATCCCAATTTCCTTTAAAGTCTAAAGCACAAGCCATAAGCATATCCTTTAAGGTTTGGATTGTTCTTTTAGTTTGGCCATCAGTTTAAGGATAATAGGCCACACTAAAAATAACTTAGTTCCAAATGCCTCTTATAAGGATCCTCAAAATCTAGAGGTAAACCTAGGATCTCTGTCTGAAACTATGGTAGTGGGTACACCATGTAATCTTACAATTTTCTTGATGTATAATTGAGCCAATTTATCTGTGGCACTATTCACTCTTATGGTTAAGAAATGAGTAGATTTTGTTAATCCATCCATAATAACCCATATGACATCATATCCATAAGAGGTTGTTGGCAGTCCTACCACAAAATCCATTGCAATGCTATCCCATTTTCATTCCGAGACATCTAGAGGTTGCAACAAACATGTGGGCTTTGGATGTTCTATTTTTATCCTCTGACAGGTTAGACATTGTGAAACAAATTTTGTTATCTTAGTTTTCATTCCAAGCCACCATAATTATTTTCTAAGATCTTGATACATTTTATTAATTTCTGGGTGAATTGTGTATTTACTCTTATGAGATTCTTTTAATATTTTCTTTCTTAGTTCAGGGTTATTTGGAACACATATTCTTTCGTTGTACATAATTACCCCATCTTCTGTTAAACTGAAATATGTATTTTCCCCTCTAGAAATCTCTTCCTTAAGAGTTTGCAAAAATTGGTCCGTATTTTGAGCATCCTTAAGTTGTGCTCTCAAATCCCAGATAACTCAAAAAGTACCAAGATACATTTTGTTCGAGTGGAAGGTCACTGTTAAATTTATGTCTCTAAATTTTTCTATCAACCTCAATTCCTAGATCATGTTGGACATGTGGAGGGATTTTGTATTAAGTGGATCAACTACCACATTGGCTTTCCTTAGGTGGTATTTAGTTTCTAAATCATAATCCTTCAAAAATCCAATCCATCTCCTCTATCTCATATTTAATTCCTTTTAGTCAAAAAGATTTTTCAAACTCTTATGGTTAGTATACATTTCAAATTTATCCCCATATAAGTAATGTCTCTAAGTCTTCAAGGCAAAAACTACCATTACTAGTTCTAAATCATGGGTTAGGTAGTTTTTCTCATAAAGTCTGAGTTATCTAGAAGTATAGGCTACTACTTTTCCTTCTTGCATTAATACACATCCTAAACCCCTTTTAGAAGCATCACTATAAACCACACAATTTCTTAAAGGATTCATATTCTTTGGTCCATACAAAAGGAGTTCCTTTCCTGGATAATCTAGTCAAAGGCATTGCTAATAGAAAGAATCCTTCAATAAATCTTTGATAGTATCTTGCTAATCCTAGGAAACTCATGATTTCAGTTATTGTCTTTGGTTGCTCCTAATGAATTACAACCTCTACTTTACTAAGGTCCACCGGAACACCCTCTTGATTAATTACATGACCTAGAAACTTGACCTCTCTCATCCAAAATTCACATTTTTTTTTTAAATTTTGAATACAATTGCTTTTCTTTCAAAATCTACAACACTATATTCAAATGCACTACATGTTCTTCTTCTGTCTTAAAGTAAATTGGAATATCATTAATAAAAACCACTACAAACTTATCCAAATAGGGCCTAAAAATTCTATTCATATAATTAATGAAAACAATAGGGGCATTTGGAGTCCAAAAGGCATTACTAGTTACTCATCATGTCCACATTTGGTTCTAAATGTAGTTTTCTATATGTCTTTTGGTTCAACCCTAATTTGATGATATCCTGAACTCAAATCTATCTTGGAAAAGATAGAAGCTCCCCTCAATTGATCTAACAAATCATCTATCCTAGGGAGTGGATACTTATTCTTGACAGTCACTTTATTTAATTGTCTATAGTCTATACACAACTTGAAACTCCCATCTTTCTTTTTCACTAGGAGTACTGGGGCTTCCCACGGAGATACAATGGGCCTTATGAATTGTTTTTCTTAATCTGTTTCTTAAGCTCGCTCAATTTATCTGAGGACATTTTGTAGGGTTCCATAGATATGGGACTTACTCCTGGCATTAAATCAATGGAAAACTCTATTTCCCTTTCTCGTGGTAGACTTGAAATTTCAGGGGGAAAGACCTCTATGTATTGATTAACTACAGGGATAATGTTTATATCCAGTTTAACCTTTATTTCTAAAGTAAAAAGGAGAACATATCCTTGAGTTCCTTTTATTAAGCATTTGTTAATATGAGTGGCAGAGAGGAATACAATCTGAGATTTATTCTAGTCAGAGTCAATGGGAAAGGAAATAGATTTATCAAGGCAATTAGTATCACATGATTAGAAGACAATCAATCTATACAAAAAATAATATCGAGTCCTTGTAAGCATAGACAAATAAGATTTGAAACAAAAGATCAATTTTCAATAAGAATCGGACAACTTAAGCATGCATAAGAGGATAGGGCCTGACTCCCAGTAGGGGTTGCCATTAACAAATCATATGGTAACTCAGTCATAGACAATCCTACACACAATCATTAGATATAAAGGAGTGTGTGGCTCCTGAATCAAACAGTATAGTTAAAAGTTCATTGTTAATAAGGCACTTACCTTGTATCAGATTAAGGGACTGGTTTGCTTCTTGGCTACTGAGTGCAAAGACTCTTCCTATGGTCCAAGGCTTTGGTGAAGAATTTTACTTTTTCCTGAGTCTGCAGTCCTTGGAATGTGTCCAGGTTTACTGCATGTGTAACATACATGTTGTCCAAATAAGCAACATCTATCTCCATAGAATTTTCTACACTTATGACGAGCTGGTTGCGCAATTTGTGCTTGAATTTGCTTGCCTTGTTAGGCCTAAATCGAAAGGCACCACTTTTCTTCCTATCATCTTCCCTCTTACGTTTAAAATAAAAATACCTTTCTTTTTCTGACTCACATTCCCAAAGATTGTTCTCTACAATTCTACATTTATTTATTAGTGTAGAGAAATCTCTAATTTCCAATGTCCCCACTTCCTTCTTAATCTCTGGTTTTAATCCAGATTCAAATTTCTTAGCTTTCCAAGCTTCATCATGGTTATATTGCAGGTAAGAAGAAAACTTTGCCAATTCCTCAAATTTTGCCACATAATGTCCAATTGACATATTTCATTGACGCAAATGTAGAAATTCCATCTCTTTCTCGTTTTTGATGTTGTTAGGAAAATATTTGTCTAAGAAGGCAATGTGAAAGTTTTCCTAAGTAATAGGAGTTTTTTAAGCTTCCAAGAGTGTTTGAGCTCCTCTCCACCAGTATTCTGCTTCTCATGTCAGCATATAGATAGCGAATGTCACTTTCTGTATATCGGTACATCCCAATACTGTAAAAATATTCTCCAGCTCTATGAGCCATCCTTCAACGGCTACCAGATCATATACTGCTTTGAATGTCAGCAGCTTGGGCTTACAAAATTCAGATAATGCTTGAAATTATGATTGGCCACTGGGATGTCTCTTTCTAGTCCTCCATTATCTCTTCCTTGGTTTACGTTCCTATTAGGATTTTCCTGCATAATTTGCAGAAATTGATTAGTTGCAGCTGTCTGTCTGCTCTCTCAATGCAGCAACTATTTCTTCCAAGGTACCTATTCTTTCCACATTAGTATTGGGGTTGGGAATAGTTCGTCTAGGTGACATACTTTCCTACATACAAAAGTGATTTCATATTAAGGTAATAGTTACAATATCCTTACAACTAATTTATTAAGGAAGTACAATCTTCTGCCCATACGATATATTTATATACCAAACTAGGCATGTATATATACTTGCATTTTCTAGATCACCTTGAAAAAATCATAATCATTATCTTGGGCTTCCATTCCATAATTCTTAAGAAAACAGTTCTGATACCATATTGTAATATCCTATCTATGCATCTTGAGATAATTAATCTTTCATTTGTTTATCTCCTTGTTATTTGATTAAAATCCTTATTATTCATGAGTTTTTAATATTTCTTAACTTTCACAAAGCCTTTACAAATATTTTTTCTTCTTCAAATTTAAAATAACAATTTAATAGCCCATTGATCAAATAAACTTGTCATGTTACAATTCACACCACATAACCAACCGTATCCTATATGTGTTTATCATTTTTTTAATATAAATTTGAATCTATTCCAAATAAATTTAATACATAAATATATTATAAGACTTATTCCATCTTAAGGCTACTTTTATTTTTATTTTTTTGATGAACCTGTAAGGCTACTTTTAGTTGCTTGATATGAAGATAATACACGAAAATATAAAACTGACATTTAAGGTACTTACATATTATTATACATAACTATTTATATCTAGTCATACATATCAGTCATTGCAGTTAGTATAGTTACATCAACTTATAATACTAAGAGCACCAATATCCAAAGTCAATAGCACCTAATATTTACATGCTACTCAAAAGGTAGGGCTCATGCTAGTCCCTTAAAGTGCTTCAAAATAGCATGTTAGTACATTATTGGTGCTTCTAATACAACTAATCTACTCTCCTGCATCATCTTGCTCTGTGTATGTGTTTATCCAAATTATCACCCTCACATATCCCCTAAGCTCTAGAATAAAATCCCACTCAAAGAAAATATTGTGATCACACAGAGCATCTGAATTTTTATTGTCTAAAATACTACAGAAAAAGAGGTGAGAATAAAATTCTCAGTAAAAAAAAAAAAAATTTTAAACTAATGATATTCTAATCGTACAAGTACGAAAAACATTTTCAGTTTCCTTCTTTATTTCTAATTCTTTACTATTTCATAATTTAAGGCTATTAAATCTTTTTTAAAAAATAATATTAGAAATTATCAGTATTAAGAAGAGCAAACTTTAGGCTTTGACCTCTTTTCTCTTTAGGGCATTGAGCGTTTTCTTTATATTCTTTAGGACGTTGACTTCTGTCACTTTACTTTTTTCTTGATCACATGTGCAAACATAATGTGAGATCATTTATAAATTAAGGGCATCCCCTTAATACTTTGACATATAGATCCTCACTCTCTTTGGGATATTTCTTTCTATTAAATTCCTCCATTCTACAAAAAAAATTTGTTTGGTATTGCAAATAGAAAAGGACGAGAGCCATTATGTCATTCAATCTGACCATTATGTTTTAAAACATAAAGGGAGTTTATCAAATAACCAGAGATCATGCCTTTGACAAAATGACCAAAACTGCAAATCATTCGAGGGAATTACAAATACCATATTCGAATACCAAGTACAAAGTCTCAGCAAAAAGGATTCAGATTTCTTAATATTTAAAAAATAAATCAAGTTAAATAAGTAAAAATCCTATTTTTAAATCTTCTGTTGGAAGTTCAAATAAAAACCAGTAACATCATCTTTGAACTTCATTTATTTCTCTTCAAGGCCGAAAATATAGAAAAGTCAGAATCTCTCTATGGCTATGCATTTTTCGTTTGCTAAAAAAGAACTAGAGTTTAGTCTTTACATTGAGTTGCATTTATAATATCTTAAATCTCAGATTTGAGGCACAACACCCTTAGAATTGAAAATAAATAAAATATAAACTATGAAACATCCTTATTTAAGGCTCCATAATCGAATTTCATGAGGACCAATCCCTTTAGGAAGGGATTCCTCTAAACAGAGAAAGAAAACCAAGTATTCAATTACCCAAAATTACAAATTTTATTTTCTGGGTGATTCTTCCCAACACATACATCCTCATTCGGGTATCAAAATAGAAAAAGAAGAAAAACAGAAAGTTGGGAATAGAACACTTGTAACATCAAAGTCCAAGAACTCTAGCTTTTCAGAAAAATCGAATTCTTATCCAAAACACAAAACAGGGTCAAGATTCAACTTTTAACAAGAATAGAAAGGATCTTTTCAAAATAGAAAATAAAATATGAAGAATCATGAGTTCAGTTCCTATACTCCAAACAAGGAGTTTTTCACAGAAAAAAATTTAATATGGCTTGTAGATTCTTCCGCAATTAGCATGCATAAAAAAAAATGAAAGAAAGGAAGAATATTTAGATCTAAGAAGAAAATGAAACCATGACCAAAAATTAGGAATGAAAGAACAAAGAGGAAAGAAAAAGTGTTTCTAACTCTTCTACCTATGGTATTCTGCGTATGAGAAGGAAAGAAAAGTTGAGGCTGCAAAACTTCGATTGTTTCAATCATAGTTTTAAATTGCGGTCTGCAACCGCAATTACGTCCACAATATTACGATTTTAATAGTTTCCTCAACTGCATTGTTATCGTAATTGCGGTCGCATATGTTGAACTAGAAGTCCCACATCTAGTGGGAGTTGGCATTAGTGGAGGAGGTTCTTCTATAAATAGGAACTTCCTCTATTAATTTTCTTTATCCCAAAAAGTTCTCTTCTTTCTCTTGTATAGTTCTGTCCTTGTATTTAGAGAGAAGTTTTGTAATTTCTTTCTCATAGTAAAAAATTTTTCTACTTTTGTCCGTGGTTTTTCCCTCATCATCATTAGAGGGTTTTTCACGTTAAATATTGTGTGTTAGTTCCTCTTTTCTCAACTCTATTTTTAGTTGTGTGATATTATTTTTATAACTTTGATACCTAACAGTGGTATCAGAGATCTCGGTTACTACGGTGCAAAGGTTCAGAAGAAAATTCTTAGTATGCTCTGTGGTTGCAGTATTGACTGATTTTTCACATCAGAAAAGAATTATTCTTGTTGCTGGAAATAAAAGTGTGGTAGTGTGGGAGTGTATGTCTAGAAAAATTCTGGCTAGGAATGACTTGGTATTTAAGTGTGTCTATTAGTGACCCACCTCTCTTTCCTGGGAACTTGGCTAGTACACTGATCATGGTCTACATTCACTATTCCAGTATACAGCACTATTCGATAATATTCACGATACGGGTACTATTCACAGTGACTATTCATACGTGTAGTTGTATACTTTTACAGTAATTGTTAATGCATACTGGATTTGTTCTAGTATACGGTAATACGTATAATACTGTTCACGTATACGATACTATTCACGGTGAAATAGTGCAAGCCGGTTTAGTTGCAAATTATTTGGTGTAAAACCATGGCGACAAATCTATACATGCTTGTGGGAGATACACTACAAAAGGTAGATGCATCAGTTGCATTAGCAGGCCAAGAAGAATCAACGATAATGTGGCATCGCAAATTAGGCCATATGTCGGAACGTGGTTTGAAGATTCTCACGGAACGTGATCTCCTTCCCGGGCTCAAATCGGTAAACTTACCTCTTTGTGAGCACTGTGTTACAAGCAAGCAACATAGATTAAAGTTTGATAGATCAACTGCTAGAAGCAAGCGCATACTAGACTTGATTCATTCTGATGTGTGGGAGTCACCAGAAATGTCCCTAGGAGGAGCAAAATACTTTGTATCATTCATTGATGATTTCTCTAGGAGATTATGGGTGTACCCAATCAAGAAGAAGTCAGATGTGTTTCCAATCTTCAAAGACTTTAAAGCAAGAGTAGAACTTGAATCTGGAAAGAGGATCAAGTGCTTGAGGACAGACAATGGAGGAGAATATACAGATGGCAATTTTCTCACATTTTGCAAGCAAGAGGGTATTAAAAGGCAGTTTACTGTTGCATACACACCTCAAGAAATGGTGTAGCAGAAAGCGGATGAATAGAACTCTCCTAGAAAGAACAAGAGCTATGTTGCGAACTGCAGTCTAGCCAAGTCTTTCTCGGGGCGAAGCCGATCAAAACACGCACGTTACGTGATAAATCGGTCGCCATCAACTGCAATTGGTTTAAAGACACCAATGGAGATATGGAATGGAAAACCAACAGATTATTCTTATCTTCATGTGTTCGGATGTCCTACATATGTGATGTACAATTCCCAAGAAAGAACAAAGCTGGATCCAAAATCCAGGAAATGCATATTCTTGGGTTATGCTGACGGTGTTAAGGGGTATCGCCTGTGGGATCCCACTACCCACAAGGTTATTGTCAGCAGAGATGTGATATTTGCAGAAAATGAACTGCAAAGAGAACAAGAAGATGACAGCACTTTAAAAGAGACTATTACAATATAGATAGATAGAAAAGCTGGAGAAGAAGATTCCTTTGAAGTAGAACAAGAACTAGAGCACGAGGAACAAGAACCATATGAGGCCAATGATACAGGAGTTCGGCGATCAACTCGTCAGATAAGAGCACCATTATGGCACTCAGACTATGTTATGGCAAGCCACGATGCATATTGTCTTCTAACAGAAGAAGGAGAGCCGTTAACCTTTCAGGAGGCTGTGAGTAGCTCAGAAGCTTCTCTATGGATGACAGCAATGCAAGAAGAAATTGAAGCCCTACATAGAAACAAGACATGGGAACTTGTTGAACTTCCAAAGGGACGGAAAGCCATTGGTAACAAATGGGTCTATAAAATCAAATGAGATGGCAACGATCAAGTGGAACGATATCGTGCAAGGCTGGTGGTCAAAGGGTATGCTTAAAAAGAAGAAATTGATTTTAATGAGATATTCTCTCCGGTTGTCAGACTTACCACTATCAGAGTAGTCCTGGCTATGTGTGTTGCATTTGATTTACATCTTGAACAATTAGATGTGAAAACTGCTTTTCTTCATGGAGAACTTGAAGAGGAGATATACATGCTCCAACCAGAAGGTTTTAAAGAACAAGGAAAAGAAAACTTGGTTTGCAAGTTAACCAAATCTCTGTACGGTCTAAAGCAGGCGCCAAGGTGTTGGTACAAGAGATTTGATTCCTTCATTATTAGCCTCAAATACAACAGACTGAGTTCAGACCATTGTACATATTACAAGAGGTTTGGTGATGATGATTTTATCATCTTGTTGTTGTACGT
The DNA here is from genome assembly GCA_029884605.1 of Ormosia emarginata. Taxonomy (NCBI): domain Eukaryota; kingdom Viridiplantae; phylum Streptophyta; class Magnoliopsida; order Fabales; family Fabaceae; genus Ormosia; species Ormosia emarginata. The sequence continues at coordinate 10,958,048 of JAQQTP010000057.1, forward strand.
AGATGACATGTTGGTGGTAGGCCCCAACAAAGTTCGAGTCCAAGAATTGAAGGCACAACTAGCTAGGGAGTTTGATATGAAGGATTTGGGACCAGCAAACAAGATTTTAGGGATGCAAATTCACCGAGACAGAAAAGATAGGAAGATTTGGCTTTCTCAAAAGAACTATTTAAAGAAAATCTTGCGGCGCTTCAATATGCAAGATTGTAAGCTAGTCTCTACCCCACTTCCTGTCAATTACAAATTATCCTCAAGTATGAGTCCTAGCAGTGAAGCAGAGAGGATGGAAATGTCTCGAGTATCGTATGCATTAGCAGTGGGAAGCCTTATATATACTATGATATGTACAAGACCAGACATTGCACAAGCAGTGGGAGCAATCAGTCGTTTTATGGCAGATCTTGGTAAAGAGGATTGGAATACTGTTAAGAGGATCCTAAGATATATTAAAGGGACCTCAGGTGCTGCATTATGTTTTGGAGGATCAGAGTTTGTTGTCAAGGGATATGTTGATTCAGATTTTGCAGGTGATCTTGATAAAAGAAAATCTACTACTGGTTATGTGTTCACACTTACAGGAGGAGCGGTCAGCTGGTTATCTAAGCTATAGACTGTTGTAGCTCTGTCTACTACAGAAGCTGAATACATGGCAACTACCCAAGCTTGTAAGGAAGCTATTCAGATTAAAAGGTTAATGGAAGAACTCGGGCACAAGCAGTAGATTATTACTGTGTATTATGACAGTCAGAGTGCCTTGCACATTGCAAGGAATCCAGCTTTTCATTCAAGGATAAAGCACATAGGTATCTAGTATCATTTTGTTCAAGAAGTAGTAGAAGAAGGGAGTGTGGATATGCAGAAGATTCATACCAAAGACAACCTAGCAGATGTTATGACAAAGCCAATTAACACTGACAAGTTTATTTGGTGTCGATCCTCCTATGGCCTATCAGAAACGTAAGCAACATGGAATGACAAGGTAGAAAGAGTGGTGTGAAGATATGATTGACTCAATCAAATCTTCAAGTGGGAGAATTGTTGAACTAGAAGTCCCACATCTAGTGGGAGTTGGCATTTGTGGAGGAGGTTCTTCTATAAATAAGAACTTTCTCTATTAGTTTTCTTCATCCTTAAATTTCTCTTCTTTCTCTTGCATAGTTCTCTCCTTGTATTTAGAGAGAGATCTTGTAATTTCTTCCTCATAGTAAAAAACTTTTCTACTCTTTCTGGTTTTCCCTCATCATCATTAGAGGGTTTTCCACGTTAAATATTGTGTGTCAGTTCTTCTTTTCTCAACTCTATTTTTAGTTGTGTGATATTATTTTTATAACTCTGGTACCCAATAACATCAATCGCATTTTTTTGTAATTATCCGTAATATTACGAATTTAGTAGTTTTCACAACCGTGACCGCAACCACAATTTAAAGCCATGGTTTCAATATCAGGTGGTGGTTTCTGGTTGAAAAGGAGGGAGGCAGATGGTTTGGTATCTAGTTGCTTTCTAACTTTTAGTTTAATAGGGTAACTAAAGACATTTATTTTATATCAATATAATGATGATTTGGATGCAAACAAATTGAAAGTCAGACTTTCTTTTGCATTTAAGTAATTCATGGGTGAAAAATCCATGATTCTACTTCTTACACATATCATAAGTGATTTATTGTAATTTAACTTTGCAGAAAAAATATTTTTTCTACTATTTCTATATTTATTTATTTTATTTTATCAATAGCAATGAGATTTGAACTTATAACGTGAGTTATCTAAATTTTTTACCACTAGCTCAACTAATTACCTTTACTGTTTAGAATTTTTTTTAATTCTTTTCCTAAAATGTTATAGTTATCATTTTTATCGCTGGAATTTTAATTTTAATTTTTATACAAATTTCTTATCACTTAAGAAGTTTTCTAAATGCATTTTTTTTAACTTTTATTTTGACATCCTAAAACTTCTACACACATAATTTCATTTATTATTTCCTTAATTTTTTTTGTGCATATTTATTTTCTAATTTATTCGAGCTTTACATTATATACAATGTATCTTATTATTATTATTATTATTATTATTATTATTATTATTATTATTATTATTATTATTATTATTTGATATTTATTGTATCGGAGGATATTACACTTGACTTACTAGGGCTCACTTCATGACAATGGTCTAGTGAAATTTTCTGTACGTACCATAGTCCATCTTCTTTCAAAGTATTTGGAACTGTTGATTTATGACTTTCCTCTTGCGAGCATGACAATATGAATTAATTTCGTTTTCCATCTGGTACTTTTCTTGAATTTCTTGTCATAATACTGAATCCCTTTCTATGAGCATACTGCTTGTAGAATGACTTAACAACTTCCACTGAAGGAAATGGCATCCCTGATGATGGCTCACAATGATCTAAATCTCCATTCGGCATATTACTAGTAAGAAAATCACCTTTATGTGCTTCTTCCATACATTCAGCACCATTGTCAAACTTCATTTACCGCTACACATACATCCAATATAGTTGTATTATCCATTAAGTCAACCCTTTGAACTTGCATAAAGACCTGCACAAAGTAATTTCTAGTTACAAGCTTAATTCATATGTTTTCAGCTACTGTAATCATAATTATAATCTATGGTTACACACTCATAACAAAACATTTATCTTATGCAAAACCAATCGTAGTATACAAAACTTTAGGCCACTTGTAACCAAACATGACCCAGCACACACAAATTCTATCACAAAATAGTATATGCTTTCAACCTCACTTGTTCAAAATATCCAATTTAAGGATTTTTCAGAAAACATGCAACACCTTATAGATTAGGAACTCATCATACTCTTTCATTGCTAAATGTTGTCTCGTGGAGTGAAATGACAATTCATTCCATAGATATAGGAACTCATCAATTATATATGCACGATTACTCAGTCCGTAGACGATTATATTCTCAATTTCTCAGACATGACCAACAACAAATTTAAAAGCTCTTGAAAGCTGATATTTACCATTACAAAATTGTTAAATAAGTAATTTTTATCTCTATATATATGCCCAGGAATAAGGCTCATGAATACTAATTTAAGTTTCAAATTTACCACAGGTTGGCCAAGTTCCCTTGCTCCACCAATTGCATTAACAATCTCCGTGTTGGATTCAGTTTACATGCTAGTGACAAATCCAAATTGACCAGCTCTAGTAGTGTTACCAACCCAATGCAGAAAGTCAACAGCAAAAGTAGCAAAATCTACCTCAAATAAACGCACATATATGGTGAACATCTATATGTTATAGTTAGAAATAGAACTAGAAAGATAAATATTAGTAATTTATGTATATGTCTGAATGAATGAATACAAGAGGACAAACTTTTATTTATACAAGAAGATGCTATACTGAGAAAATAAAAATAATAAATTATAATTATGTACTAAATCAAACAAATTATGTACTAAATCAATTATAATTATATCTAAAATTAATCGTGATAAGTCACAATTAATCACGCTAACATCTCCCATCAAACTCAAGTGGCTGTAGAAGAAACCAACTTGAGTTTGGAAATCAGAGTGCAAAATCTGCCAGGATGATGAGCCTTTGTGAATAGATCGGCTGACTGATCAAGAGTGTCAATGAAAAGGAGATGAAGAGCACCACGAAGAATGTGTTGATGAATGAAGTGACAATCAATTTCAATATGCTTGGTGTGCTCATGAAAAATATCATTGTGAGCAATTTGAATAACACTCTTATTATCACAATAAAAAGCAATAGAGGAGGACTGAAAAATACCTAAGTCATCAAGTAGCTAACGTAGCCAAAGTATCTCAGATGTGATGTCAGCTAGTGCTCAATATTCTGCTTCAGTATTGGAACATGCAGTTAAAGTCTGTTTCTTGTTTCGCTATGAAATAACTGTATCACCAAGATAGATGTAGTAGCCAGTAGTGGATCAACAATCAGTGAGATCTCCAGCCCAGTCAGCATCAAAATAAGCCTAGAGAACTAAGGAGGAGTTGGTTTAGAAATGAAACCCATGAAAAAGAGTTCCTTTAATATACTGAATAATACGTAGAACAACAACATAATGAGTAATACGCAGAGCTAACATAAACTGACTGACTAGATGAATAACATATAAAATGTTTGGATGAATAACAGTAAGATAAATCAAGCTTGCAACTAACTGTCGATAGAGAGTAGGATCATCAAGTGTAGTACCATTCAGAGGTGTAAACCTAACATTAAGCTCTAAAGGAGTAGACTCGGTGTGACTATCTGAGAAACTGACTCGAGAAATAAGATCTGAAGCATATTTAGCTCGTGACAAATAAATACCATCAATAGAAGAGAACCTCAAGACCCAGAAAATAACTGAGAGGACCAAGATCTTTCATCTCAAAATTACGACTCAAAGATGCTTTAAGATCAACAATACTAGAAGTATCATCACATATAATAATCATATCATCAATATAAAGAAGTAGTAACACAGTACCACTATCAGTTTTACGGATGAAGAGTGCTAAATTATGAGAAGTAGAGGAGTATCCATGCTAACTAATGATGGAACTAAACTTAGCAAACCATGCTTGAGGAGTTTGTTTAAGACCATACAAGGCTTTGCGAAGAAGACAAACCATTTTAGGTGGACAAGAGTAACCTAGTGGTGGTCACATATAGACTTCTTCTTTTAAGTCGCTATTAAGAAAGACATTCTTCACATCCAACTGATTAAGAGTCCAATTGCGAGTGGCAACAATAGCAAGAAGAGTACGAACTGAAGTAAAACGAGCAACTGAAGCAAAGGTTTCTTCATAATCAATCCCATATTCCTGTGTAAATCCTTCGGCCACCAAGCGGGCCTTATATCAAACAACAAACCCATCAGATTGAGTTTTAATTTTGTAAACCTATTTACATCCAACAAGAGCCTTATTAGAAGGAAGATCAACTATTTCCCAAGTACCATTATTCTCCAAAGCCTATAATTCTTCATTCATAGTTTGTTGCCAACGAGGATTAGTGGATGCTTCTGAATATGTTTGCAATTCATAAAGGTGAAGCATGGTAGAAAAACAATGATAATCACGAAGGTAGGCGGTAATGTTTCTTACCCAAGAAGGACGAAAGGTAGTGTCAGATGTAAAATCAACAGTTGGGATAGTGTAAGTAGAATGAGTCGAAACTTTAGATGATGATGAGAGCTCACAGGGAGAATCAGAAGAGGAACATGGAGGTAGAGAACTTGTCTCGGACATATATGAAGACTCTGTATCAGAATCATGTGGAAAAAGATCAATAGATGGTGTGGTGAACAAGGGGGTAGAAGTGGAAGGAATAGACTTGAACTAAGATAATATGGAGAATAAAGTATCTTCCCAAAAGACAACATGACAAGAAATATGAATGCACTAAGAGATTGGATCCCAGCAACGATAACCTTTATATTTAGTAGCATAACCAAGGAAGCAATAGAGATGGGCACGAGGTTCAAGCTTAGTGTGTTCATGGGGTTGAAGAAGAACAAAACAAGCACAACCAAAAACTTTGAGAGAATTGTAGTTTGGAGGTCTCAAGTGAAGACGATAAGGAGATACATTACCAAGAACAGAGGAAGGGAGATAATTGATAACATAGACAACAGTAATAGCATCTTCACCCCTCATACGTTCAGGACAAGAAGAGGAAATGAGCATATCTCGATCAGAATTAAGAATGTGCCGATGCTTTCTTTCAACACAACCATTTTGCTGAGATGTACTAGGACATGAAAACTCAGAAAAGGGTTCTCTGTCCAGTAAGAAAAGTGAGTAGTTTTGAATCATGATATTATGAGACATTATCATGACGAAAAACCTTAATTGTCTTTGAAAATTGAGTTTTAATCACAGTGGCAAAGGTAATATAGATTTGAAGAAGTTCAGAACAATTTTTCATTATATATATCTAGTGAAACGTGAATAATCATAAATAAAAATCACAACATATCGACAACCTCCCACAGTGGGTGTAAGAGTTGGACCCCGAACATCAGAATGAACAAGATCAAAGAAGAAAACAGAAATACAAGTACTTTTATTAAATGATAGAGAAGGTTATTTGGTTGTTTGACAAGATGTACATTGCAAAGATTCTTCTTTAATAAATCCTAAGACACCCTGAGAAATGAGGTGACATAATTTACTAAGAGAACTATGACCAAGATGTTTATGCCACAACTGAAGAGAAGAAGTAGTATAGGTAGCACAAATAGTTGACACATGAGGCAGAGGAACATGGAGGGTAGTGAGCTCAAGCAATCATCCAACTTTACGAGCATTTCCAATGATCTGCCCCATTTGTGGATCCTGTATAGAACAAGCAACATAAGAAAAGGTAAGTATATAACCAAGGTCACACAATTGGCCAACAGAGATGAGATTAAAGTTTAATTTGGGAATAAGGTAAGTGTTTGGTAAGGTAAGGGTAGGTAGAGAGATAGGACCCTTATGACTTACTTCCATAAGAGACTCATCAATAGTATGAATGCAATTAATGGTATCTATAAAGGAAAGGGAAGAGAATGCATGGGATGATGAAGTCATGTGATTACAACATACAGAATCAAAATACTAATGATTATAACATGGGGTAGTGGCTAAGGCAGTAGGAGTATTACCAGATTAATAAAGGACTTGCTTAAGAAGAAACTCAAGATCAGCAGTGGAAAGATAGATTTAGGGATCTGAGGCATCGTTGACAACTGAAGTTGTAATTACAAGCTTGGAGCAGGAGCTAGTACGAGGTTGAAACTTTCTCTAATTAGACCTTTTTGGACGAGTAGAGTTTTGTGAATGATTATGCCACTGTTCAATAGAATGTCTTGGAACGTTGCAGTATCTGCATATCTTAGCGGGGCAGGTAGGAGCAATATGACATTTTTCTTACAAATATGACACTCTATGGTGGGACATTCAACAAAAACATGACTAGGTTTATGGCAGTGACTATAGAATGTGTCTATATGATAAGTAACTGTAAAAGCTAAATCTACTTTAGGTCGAAGGAGACCCAATCTAGTTTCTTCTGATTTCAGATGAGGAAGTACATCCTTAAGTGTAGGCAATAGATCCTGATGTAGTAGGGAAGCTCGAACAGGCTCATAGTCATCAACGAGAGCCATCAGAAATTGGATGAGCCTGATGTGATCACGATACTTCTCATATAGTTTGACATCAATTTTGTGTTTCAAGGTTAGCTCACACAGAATTAGTTAATCCCAAATAGCTTCCATCCGAGCCAGGAACTCATATACAACTTGGTCGGGTTCTTATTTCAGATTGTTGAGTTCCTTCAACAATTGATATTGATGAGATAAATAAGAAATCATATATCTATTTTTGAGGTGATCCCATACCTCTTTGGCAATGTTAAAGTGTCCAAAATGTAGGTGAATACTGGGAGTGGAGGTGTTTTGAAACCAAGTGATAATTTGATGATTTTTGTTATCCCAATCTTCTAAGTTTTCAGCATATTTCTCATTAGTGTCATCTTAACCTTTGACAAGGCAAGTAATATCACATGTGACATATCGCTAAAGTTTTCGACTTTTCATAAAGCCACACATGGCCTTAACCTAGTGGGTGTAGTTTGAACCATTGAGTAAAACTGGAATGAACTGAGCAACATCAGACTTTTTCATAGTAGCAGGGAATAATAACAACAAAAAGTTCACTTTTGAGACTAATTTGACAAAAAAAACCTAAAAAATAAAAAGATCTTACCGAAAAACCTTAGGAAGGGACCTTGTGCCACATTAGCATTGCCACATCAGCACAGGGGACACATAGGCATGTTAGGTGCTTTGGTGACATTGCAATTGTCACGACCAGGATTGTGACGAAAGCGACAAAAAATATGAATTGTTAGGAAAAAGAAATGGAGTCGCCACCAATTTTATTTTTATTAGGAAAAATTGAAAAACCATAAAATGGTCTACATTCAAAAACTTAGGTTTGGGAGTCTAATTATGCACATGGAAGGACAGAGACTTAATCTCACAACACCCTTGATGCATCTGTCCTAAGACATACTCTTATTTAAAAAAAAAAACTTATCACATATATAACATAAACCACCCCAACTTCATATACTGCCCTAACTTCATATACCTACACCTATTCACCCATATTAACTAGCAAATTAAAGGAATGAATTTCGAAGTTACCCTCCAATCTTTTGTAGCAAATCAATAGCTACTCTTCAAGGAAACTAGGGGTGCAAATTTGTTCGGATAACTCAGCCAATCCGATCAATTTGGATCGAACTAATTAAATTAGTTCAGTTTAGTTCAGATAAAATCCAAACCAAATAAAGTTTAATTGGTTCGGTTCTCGGATTTGAAATTTCAAATCCGAGAACCTGAACCAAACCAAACTATATATATATATATATATATATATATATATATATATATATATATATATATATATATATATATATTCTTATTGATTCTTGATCTTCCCAATATTAGATGGAGTATTGAACTTCTTACTTCAAGACTCTCCATCTGGAGAAGTCACAATTACTGAAAGTAATATATTAATGTTTAATCCATGGTAGTAAGTCATATAATTAATTTGGTTATAGTTTTTTTCTATGATCTCTATCTACAATTCTCAGTCTAATCTTATTCATTCTTAATTGGCTGACCCCAATCCACAATTGTCGATGCAATTCACCAATTCCTTTTTCTTTGTTATGGTGAAGGTGTTCTTTCAAAGCTCATTAAGTGATTCTTTGGTGTATATTCTAGCTCACAGTGGTATTTCTTTGTTGTTGGTAAAATCGAGAAGCTTTGGGTCTTGGTGTTGTGGCTTCTTAGACTTACGGTGGATGCATAGTATAGATTGAGTTATATTATCCATTGACATTTGGTAGTATAAAACAATCGGATGTGGCAGGATAAGTGAGTGATTATTCATAGGGTGGATAAGCAAAGGTGGTATTGAGAGTGATCTTGGAGGACTATAACGTTTCTATTATTAAATCCTTGGACATTGGTTATTGAAATGAAGATGAAGGACCATAACATTTTCATTTGTGCTTATTGCAGTAGATGAAGTTCAAAGATAAATTGGATTTGATGAATGATGTTTGAAGAATCATGTTTTTTTTTAATGTTTGGATTGAGTTTAGATTAAGTTTGGATTGACTTTGGGTGCTACCCATTGTTATGTTGTGTACTTATGTTTCCTTTTAATTATGTTTGGACTAAGTTTGAGTGTTGTTGTGTACTTATCTTTGTACTGATATCAATTGTTACGTATATTTTAATTATATTTGTTTGTTTAGACTTTGTCTATTTGTTATACGTTATAGTGTACTTATTGAGATAAATAAGTTTGATTCTATTTCTAGAAAAGTTATAGGTTTATTATGTATTTTTTTATATGGAAACCTAATTATTTAACTAATTTTGTGTAAAAAAAATGGTCAACCCGATTACTCGAATCAAACCAATTCGTAGATGTTCGGTTAGGTTTGGTTCAGATTTGACTATCAAAAAATATAAAAATTGAACCAAATCGAACTAATTAATTTTAATTGGTTCAGATTTATTTTTTCTTAAAACCGGAACCAAACCACTCACTTACACCTCTAATGGAAACCACTTGCACAACACAACACTCGGTTTGTCCATCACATCCTCATCTCCGTAGTATGTTCTTTTATGAATACAATGCACGTAGATTATGGAGGATAAAACTAGCCGCTAGGTTTAGAGGCAGGTAGGGGAGCAGAAGAGGGAAATGCAAGAGTTAATTGTAAAACTATATGACTATAGAACACCGAATGTGATATAACACTACATAAATCGTGTACTTTGTTTGTCCATGATTAGGTTGGATGACCACCTTGAATGCTAGGTCTTTCCCTTCGGTCTCCAAATCGAGATGGGGCTCTCAAAAGGTATAGCACTTGCGGTTAGGAGTAAAGAGGGGACGTAGCCTATATTTATAATGATGTCAACCCTAGTTAGTCCTCCTATCATGGGCCACTATGGAACTGACCTACACTAATAACTGCCTAACACATAAGCCCAATAAGGTGTAATAGGCCTAAAATAAATAGATCACTCTTGGCCTATTCCTTCTCCCATATGGATCGATTATTAACTCGTTTTAATAAAACCCAAAACATTAATTAGTAGTAGCCCATATTAAAAATATTCTAATATTCTCTCACTTAGTCAACACTAATTGAAGGATAACATTTTGAAAAACATTTTTCTTGTTTTGAAAATGACTCTAAGGTTAACAACTAATTTTCACAATGTATATGACCACAATTTCAAAAACAATAATCTATGAGATAACACCTTCAAATTGACCAAGCTTATACCACTGACAATCCCGAATCATGAAGGCAATTACACTTGTTGAAATAGAGAAAAGAGAAAGACATATAAAAAAATTGTGTGTCTGAATTACACAATAGAGACTGAATTATATAGAGTTATTATAATAAATACAAAGATTACAAAAGATCCTAATTACCGTAATTACATGATTTAGTTATAATTTAGTTGTCCTATACAATGAATCTAGACATAGTTTTTAATACTCCCCCTCAAGTTAGATGATAACTACACAAAGTGTAGTTATTTGTGCCCTATACCTGAGCTATAAAGAGTGCTAAAGTCCTTGTATTTATGCATATTTGGAAGGTTTTATGCTTATATTTGCTATATTCAATTCTGATACCTTTCCAGTATGTTATATGAGCAAACTGTGCATATTTGATAGGTAATTAAGTGAATTTATATTTGTTACTGATTTGGTGTTTTCTCTATCACAGGAAGGGCTCCAAACAAGATGATATGTGGAGCATTTGAGCTAAAATGGGAAGAGAAAGCCAAATTAGCACTTCAGCACTCAACGCTGCGGCGTGACATCCCCTGCATCCAAAGTTAGGGGCTTCGAAGAATTGAACGCCGCGGCGCAAGGATTTAATGCTGCGGTGTACGTAACCTAATTTCACACGCGCCGCAGCGTAGGCATGTTAATGTCGCGGCTTGCTTCTGTTTTACTGAGTCTATAAATAGATTTTTAATAGATTTTGTGAAGAGAGTTTGGAGAGCTCCGTAGATAGTTTTAGGTTTTAGAGGAGCTACGACTTTGTACTTCATTTCTGGGCTGATTGGAGGCCTAGGGAGGCTAGGTTGGAGGTTCTCTTCCTTAAGGAAGAGAATTCAAGCTTCAAGGATCTCATCAATGGCATCCTTCCTCTTCTCCCTGAGTTTTCTTCTTCTCCCTTATCTTTTGAGCACTGTTTTGCTCTGTAAATTCGTATTCAATTGGATTAGAAGCTGTATTTAGGAAATACTTTGGATCTTTATATGATTATTAATGTGTATGTATGAATTTGAGTTTCTATTGATGTTTAGCTTTGTTCTTCCATGCCTATGCTTAATGCTTGCTTCTGTTTGATCAACAATTGCATGATCTTAATTGATACAAATGAACTAGACATAGGGATTTGTGGAGATGGACATGGTATGGTTGATGCATGTTCGACGAGTTCAATTGGCTTGGATGAGTTGATTCGCTAACTGGATAGAAATATACCTTTTAGCCATGTATTAGCGTGTGTTTGAGAATAGATCGTTCATTAGTAGAGTTTACATTAGTCCTCATGCAACCATAAGAACCATAGTGGATTAGGTAAATGACACCAGGGTTGATCGACCTAGACATAGGCTTTTGACTAAATCAGATTCTCAAGCTAAACTAACTAAGCATTGATGTTACTTGTAAGGATTACATATCATTAATATGAAGTAGAAGTGAAGAAGGATTTCCTAGATTTCCAAACCCCTATGTTATTGCTTTGGTAGTTTAGATTTAGATTAATTACTTTTTTTTATTTTATATGTCCTTGACTAGAATCTAGCTGAGCTATTGGTTGCTACTTAGTAATGGAAACCTTGTCCTCGTGGGAACGAACTTTTACTTCGTATCTGTATTACTTGAACGACCTGTGCACTTGCGGTACACAAATAGTCTAACATTAGAGCATATAGGTCATATGCACCAAGCTTGTTACAAATATAACTTATCCGATGACTTCTCAAAGACTTAGTGAAAACGTCTACTAGTTGATCATTCAAATTGACGAAGTTAGTGGTGATGTCTCCACATAGGATCTTTTCTCTAATAAAATGACAATCTATCTCTATGTGTTTGGTCCTCTCATAAAACATTGGATTAGAGGAGATATGCAATGTAACTTAGTTATCACAAATGAGCATCATTTGCATAATATCCCTAAATCGGAGCTCCTTAAGCAGTTGTTTTAAGCAAATGAGTTCACAAGTGGCTAAAGCTATTGCTTGATATTCTACTTCGGCACTTGATCTTTCAACCACATTTTGTTTCTTACTCTTCCACGATATCATATTACCTCCGATGAATACACAATACCCAGAAGTGGATCTTCTATCTATATAAAAGCCTGCCCAGTCAGCATATGAATATCTAACAATCTAAGTATGACCTTTATTTTCATAGATGAGACCTTTTCCTAGAGCTCCTTTAATATACTTCAGGATACGAATGACTGCATCCCAATGTCCTTCACAAGCTGAGTTTAGAAACTAACTTACCACACTTACTGCAAAAGAGATATCTGGACAAGTAATAGTGAGGTAGTTTAATTTTCTGACCAATCTTCTATATTTTCCTGGGTCTAAAAGTGGCTCCCCCTGATCAGGTAGAAGCCTAACATTAGGACCATAAGAGTATCAATAGGTTTTGCATTCAATAAACCTATTTTCTCAAGAATGTCCATAGCGTACTTTTGCTATGCGATAACTATACCGTCCTTGGATTATGTCATTTTGATTCCCAAGAAATAAGGAAGTTTGCCAAGATCTTTAGTCTGAAAATAATGACAGAGGTGCTATTTTATCTGAGTTATGCCCTAGTGATCATTGTCAGTGATAACAATGTTGTCCACATATACAATCAAATAGATGTAACCTTGGGTTGTATGGCGATAGAAGACAGAGTGGTCAGTCTCACTCTGAATCATACCAAATTGCTGAACTACAGTACTGAATCGACTAAACCAAGTCCGAGGAGATTGTTTAAGACCATACAAGGACTTGTGAAGTCGGTAAACGAGGCCAAAAGACTCCCTCTGAGCAATAAACCCTGGTGGTTGCTCCATATAAACATCTTCTTCTAAATCACTATGGAGAAAAGCATTCTTGATGTCTAGCTGATGAATGGGCCAATAGCGAATAATAGCCATAGACAAAAAAAGCCAAACATAAGCCATCTTCATCACTGGCGAGAAAGTGTCTCCATAATCCAAGCAAAAATATTTGTGTATACCCTTTTGCCACCAAGTGCACCTTGAGGCGATCAAGCTTGCCATCTGGGACAACCTTGACCATATAGATCCACTGACAGCCTATAACACACTTCCCTGGAGGAAGAGGAACAAGTTCCCAAATACCACTATTCTAAAGAGCACACATTTCCTCAATCATAGCTTGTCTCCATCTAGGATGGGATAAGACATCACTTATAGATTTAGGAATAGACACAGAAGACAAGGAAGAAAAACATGCAAAATGCAAAAAAGATAGGTGATGATAACTTAAAGTAACATAGTATAGAGAAGGATTACGAGTAGATCGTATACCTTTTTGGAGAGCAATGGGAAGTTCAAGCTCAAGAGGCAGTGCCAGAGCTGGTAAAGGAGTTAGTACCGGAGGAGAGTCTATAATGACCTCTGCAACTTCTGGTGGAGGTAGTGGCAGTGGAGATGGCTGGGGTCGACAATGATATACTTGAAAGGGTCGTATGATCAATGAGGATCCTTTAACAGGAGGTGGATGAGGGGTATAATATGCACCTAAGACAAGAAGATGAGGAACATGGAAGACCTCAATAATGGGTTCAGGAGTCAAACTAGAAAAGTCAATGAAGGGAACTGACTCGGAGAATGTGACAACAATAGAGCCCAGGTAACTGTAGAGTATAGGTGAAAAACAACAATAACCTTTTTGAGATCGACTGTAACCAAGAAAAACACATTTGATGGAGTGGGCCAAAAGTTTGTCAAGACTGGGAGTGAGATTATGGACAAAATATGTTAACTCGAAAACATGAGGCGAAAGAGAATGAAGTAGTTGATGAGGAAACAACACAGAGTGGGGGTACCTGGTTATCAAGCACAAAAGAGGACATGAGGTTAATCAAGTAGTAGGCAATAAAAACTGCATCACCCTAAAAATGGAAAGGGACACGACTATGAAGCAAGATTGTTTGAGTTGTTTTAATAAGGTGTCTATTTTTACGCTCAACAACCCCATTTTGTTGAGAGGTAGAGGCACAAGATGTTTGGTGAAAAATGTCATTAGATGCCATAAAATGTTGAAAAGGCTAAGATAAAAATTCTCGGGCATTGTCACTACACAAGGTACGAATTGGAACACCAAATTGTCACTATCCAAGGTACAAATTGGAACACCAAATAGAAAATAACTCAAACATGTTATGTATTAAAAATAACCAAGTACACCGAGAGTAGTCATCAATGAAAGTAACAAAGTATTTGGAACCCAAAGTAGACTCGATACGACCAGGTCTCCAAACATCAGAATGAACTAAAGTAAAAAGAGATGCAGCTCGACAACAGACTCGATCGGAAAATGAACTACGGGTGTGTTTCCCAAGTTGACATGACTCACAAGGTAAACTAGATAACTTAGATAAGCTTGAGACTATTCTCTGTATTTTGGAAAGGCTCAGATGACCCAATTGAGCATGAATGGTGAGAGGGGAATCTATGACAGAGCAAACACGAGAGGTGGCAGAGAGTTGGTAGAGGCCATTGGACTCATATCCGGTGCTAATCATTCGTCCCGAACTCCGGTCCTACAAAATGACAAAGTCTTTAATGAATATATTGTCACAATCTAAAGAACATGTCAAACAACTAATCAATAATAAATTAAAAGGACTTCCAGGAACATAAAGCACGAAGTCAATAAACAGGGAAGGGAGGGGATGGATAATGTTAATCCCTTACGACTGTGTTTGGGAACCATTTGCTAAGGTGATGATAGGTAAATAACTAGAATTAAAATTTTTAGAGAAAATATGCTTATTACCATAGATATGATCAGAGGCACCAAAATCAAGGACCCAAGGATAGTGACTGAGAGAGACACGCAAATGCATTACAAGTGTGCTCAATAGATGTAGTGGAACTAGAGGTTTGATGTTGCTTAACCCACTTTAGAAAATCTGCATAAGCAACGAGAGATACAACTGGTTGGGCAGAGGGCTCAGGTGGACTCAGGACAGTAGTCTGGGTAACATTGGTAGCCCGGGGAGGGTGGCCATGTAAAATCTAACATTTATCAAGGGTATGAACCAACTTGTTGCAATGATCACATTTCGGACGAGGTTTACCCAATTTTCCAGAACGAGAACGACCACGATTGTTGCTCTAGGAGACTAGGATAGAGGTATTAACCGAAGTTGGAGTAACAACAGAATCAGAGGGCTGTTTGGCTGAGACCCAAAGTAAAGTGGACCAAGTCGTGCTCAAAGTAGAGATAGTGGGAGAACCCAAAATCTGATCTCGATTAGTAAAATATTCCAGAGGCAAACCATATAAGGCCATGAGCATGAAGAAGGTACTACATTGCTCGAGTTACTTCGTCGGAATATCAGCAGGAGGCAACAACTCATTGAAATCATGGAGAGCACCATAAACCTTCCCCAAATAGGCCGACATAGGACTATTAAACTTCCTAGGAGAAACAACACTTATGACATTATGACACACCCTATATAGTTGTTGAGTGTCATTGGTGTAAAGAACCTTGACCTATTCCTAAACAAATTTATAGGTAATATGAGCACGAAAGATCTGCTTAAGGGAGGAATGAATAGTAAATTTGATGACACTGCATAACTGGGCATCAATCTTCTTCCACATTGATTTGTCAGCCTCGGGCACAGACTCAAGCTTCATGATGAAGTGCTCTTCATAGCCTTAGCCGTTGAGCTATAGTTTGACATCCGAAGCCCAAGTGTCATAGTTATTGTCATCCAATTTATCAGCAGAAAGAGAGGCACTAATGTCACTAGTGAAAATAGGAGGCTGAGCCTTTGAGAGGTCTTTAGAGCCAATTGAGGAAGGAGTGCTAGCCATGGATAAGTAAACAACAGGCCAAACAACCACAATCAAATAATACCTAAATGCATCGATTCAAAAGGAGTCTTGACAACGGTCACGAACACAAAAGGTGAAAGCATATCCAGAAAGAGGAGAGAAAAGTGATCATTGCGTAACAAATAGTGGCTGAAGGGGGTGGGCCACGCGTCGGTGAAAAGGCGGTAGGTGGAGCTGCACGAGTAGTTGGACGGCGCGTGTGGGCATGTTGGAGGGAATTTTCGGTTGGGTTTTTGGGTTCTGGCCGTTCAAGGAGAGGTGATTCCAGTGGTGTAGTCGCTGGCCGAAAAATTCAGCAAAAAAGTTGGACAACAGTGGATAATGATGGATAGTGGTGGGTATGCTAGAAAGAGGACATATTAGAAGGAGAAAGACTAGTAAACCAGAATAGAAACACAGTTAGCCGAATTTTTTTTTCACCAGAGAGCAGTGGGCTCACCGAGCGTATACGGTTCTAGGATTGCCTCTCTTTAGGCTCTAAATACCATGTTGAAAGAGAGAAAAGAAAGAAACATATGAAGAAACTGTGTGTCTGAATTATACAACGGAGGCTAAATTATATAGAGGTATTGTAATAAATATAAAGATTACAAAAGATCCTAATTATCGTAATTACATAATTTAGTTATGATTTAATTAGCCTATACAATGAATCTAGACATAGTTTTCAACAATAACTTTTATTGATGTAAGGCCTTCCATGGTCACAAGTATTACCAATAGCATCGACCAAGTCCTGATGTGGTAGTGTAGTATGAAAATAGCACTAAGCCTATGACTCAATAATGTTATTTTCAATGTCGGTCCTCCAATGATTTCTCTTCAACACCTTCACTATTTCTCGAGCATAAGAAATCACTGCCATTCTCTTTATGATCAAAAACTGACATGCTCCAATAAGCATAAATAATCAATATGCTCATCAGAGCATGAACAATTGACTTGCTTCATTAAGCAAGAAAACTAACATGCTCTAGCAAGCATGAATAAATGACATACTCAATAGAGTATGTACAACTAGATGCTAGTCCAAGCATGAAAAACATTGTCTGACATAAAACCACATGCTGGTATATCTCATAAGGTACATAGTATAAAATACCAACCATATGAGCATATTATAATAATAATCACCAAGTGTACCAAATAGGGCAAACAAATGCATAATATAAAATAATCAAATTGCAAATAAATCATAATATCTGTCATGTCCCAAAACAAAAGTCTCAAAAGAAACAAACAAGTGCAGTAAATAAATGTAAAACACCCCCACTAACCAAGCACATCAAAAGAGCTTAACACTCCCATGTTTTCAACATGTCCTTTGAAAACTACAAGTCTCAATCCCTTGGTTAATGGATCTTCTAGCATTGACTTTGTGTTTACGTGTTCAACAACTATGTCCTTTTTCTTCACAAAGTCTATAACTGTCAGGTACTTTAGTTCCAAATGTATGCATCCACTGAAAAGTTTACTCTTCCTTTTGAAATGTAGAACTGCACCATTATCAAATTAAACCTTTAGTGGTTTGCAGATAGAAAAAATAACCTGAAGACCCGAGATAAGATTCTTATGCCATATGATCAGAGAAGAAGAACCAAAACAAGTATTGAACTCAGCCTACATAGTCAAAGGAACCATCATGGTCTGCTTAACACTCTTCCAGGATATGACATCACTAGCTAGCATAAAGATGTAACCAGAAGTGGATTTGAAGTCATCAGGGCACCCTCCAAAATCGAAATTTGTATATCCAACCACTTCTAAGTTATCTACCCTCCCATATATAAGCATGTAAGCTTTTTCTTTCTACAAATATATTTTCCCTTTCTTGATAACAACCCAGTGATTAGGCCCTGAATTAGAGAGATATCTCCTCAGAATATTGGTAGAAAAGCCAAGTCAAGTCTAATGCAAACCTAAATATTCATCAAACTCCCTACAACACTTGCATACGACATTGACTTCATTAACTCCTCTTCAATTTTACTTTGTGAGTACTGACTCTTGCTAGAGAAGATGATTCTATGTATAGGATGGATTTTGTAGTAGTTGTTAAGCCATAGTTAGTTAGGAAAAGGTAGTAAAACCATCACCATGTGATGGCAGTGAGAATGGATTATGGTGGTGATGGCACGATGGCCACCACCCTATTAAGGAAGAAGAACCCGTGGTCGTTGTGGGTTGCCCAGCCACTAGTTTGGGCCTATGTTGGCTAGAAAATGGAAGAATCCATTGCCCCAAGGTGGCGGTGGTAGAGGGTTTGATGGTAGTGGCCTTGGCCACCACCCATGAAGAGGAAACTTGGGAAAAACCATAGGCCAAGGTGGTTTTAGCCATTGGGAAAGTTGTACTGCCACTAAGTTGGCCGAAAAATTAATTAGAAGAGTAGTGGTGGGGCCATAAAGGCCGTCATCCGAACCACCACTATTTATCTCCATTTTTAGAACTTTTTAGAAAAATATAGATAATATGGGGTGAGATAAGGTGGTCGGGACCACTATACTCACTAATTAAGCCAAGTTATAGCTATTGGGTCAAGGTCGGGCCTAGAAAGCCCAGGCTAAGATATGGCACAGGGCCAGGACGACCCTAGTTGCACCCAAAGCCAGGGTAAAACCTAACCCTAGGCAGGGCTAATTAAATGAGTTAGACAAGTGATAACAGGTTTGAAATGGTTGATTAAAGCATAATTAACTTAGGACTAATGGTTTATGAGAAATTAGTTACTCCCAGAGGTTTGATACCTCATTAGGGACTTATATGATATTAGACAATACTTGTTTATATGAACGATTGTGTAAATGTTTTACTTGTATGTCAAGTTATCTCAAGTTAGGCTTGAAGTATGCTTGAGATTGTTATTGGTACTAGTAACTGTATATTATGAGATTGCATGACATGTATGACTATTATATGAGAAAGCATATGAGGAACTGTAATAATGCCAGTAAGAAAGATAATGTATTCCTAAAGTTCAGGATAAGTGAATCTTACCTTCACTTGTGAGATCCTTATTAAAGTTAAGAGCAAGGAAAGAATTCACCTTATTTGGATAGAACTGTGTAGTATGTACAACTACTGAGAGTGTGCTAGCTGATGTCTAACAAACATACTATCTTGTAGAATGAGGGTCATTTCCCCTAGAGGAGGTAGGTTATTCCCCCTCAAGGAGGACAGGAGATTCCTCATAGGGGAATTGTAGAAATTTAATATTGGCCAAAGAAAAATGCTTTGCATTCATATTGCATTGAGAATATTATTGAATATGTTTATATAAGGAAAATTTATATAA
The DNA here is from genome assembly GCA_029884605.1 of Ormosia emarginata. NCBI lineage: Eukaryota > Viridiplantae > Streptophyta > Magnoliopsida > Fabales > Fabaceae > Ormosia > Ormosia emarginata. The sequence continues at coordinate 10,977,595 of JAQQTP010000057.1, forward strand.
AAGCAATCTCTGCCTCTAGATAATAACTTTATAAGATTTTTAACCTATATATATTATTTGTTTTTCAGTCCGAGGCAATTGGATTTATAATGATGTCATTTTATATAGATTTACTAAGAGTTCTTATAATTCTCACCCAGTTGTATGTTTTCCATGATATATCCATATTATGACCATGTCATTCCTTAGCATTTACTTTGAGTTCGTGGACGACCACTGGATGTACTCTAAGGACATTAACACCTATTCCTTCATAGGGTTGGTGCATGTCCACATCATGTACACACCCAGTGTGTTGGGGGATAGAGCTGGGATTGGTGTTGTGATGTAGGACCAGTCTAATATAAGTAGTAGATAGACATCTAAATCTATTTTGGTTTATATATGTATATAAAATTGAGTTGTACTGATATATCTAGATATAGAGGTTTGACTGTCTAGTCCTACATTACTTCTGTTATTACTACTACTTCTCTACTACTTGACCACTTAACTAGTTGACTGTACCAGGGTATTGATGCCTTGGGATGTTTATATGTATGGTTTATATTTTGTTTAGAACTTTGGAACTGTACTTAAACTTGATGAATAACAATGAATGATAGTGGAAGGCATGGAGGGTTGTTATTATGTTTATTATATAAGCTTATAGTAGTAGTTAGTAGCATTTATATATGAAAAAAGTTAGAGTTCTTCTAGTTATGACTCACTCTGAGTTTTTAGATACGCACTATAGAATTGATTGTTATTGCATGCTAATTAAGGCTTTCGACCTAGCTCACCTCGAGAGCTAAAACACCTAAGTTAAGATAAAAAATAAAGGCTAAGCAAGATAACGATGCGTTTAAATGGAGATCAAATATATATGAAATAAACCTGGAATGCAAGATGGTTAAAATGAATTAATAACTTAACCAGAATAATAAATAAGTAATAGAAAAGGCTAGTGATGAACTTTATTTTATATGGTTTTCTTGTTAGAGCGTAAGGTGGGGTGCATAGGACAGGGGGCACTACAACGTGTTTCATGCTAGGGTCTATAGTAGTATGATGGTGTGACTAGGTTTGTTTTCTGATGTTGGGTCTTTGGAGTTTGGTATGGTGATGGAGATGGCATTGGTTCATATGGAATAAGGGAGAAATGTATCCTTGGCTTGGTGGTTTTTGGTTTCCGACATGTGTCATTAGGTTCTGAGTGCCATCTGGTTCATGGTTAGGCAAGGTGAGTTTACGGTCAAGACACTATGGATTCATGGTGATGTGTGGCTAACTTTGGCGCTGGCAAGAGGATTATGATTAGGCGTAAGAGAATGGTGGCAGTGATCACTGGTTGGGTGCAAAGGTAATTTAGTGTTTGAGCTTTCATGGCTAGTTCATGATAGAAGTGTTGTGCATTGGGTCATGGGGGATTAATAATGGCTAAAGACAAATTAAATCACATTTGAAAATGTATTAATCAACAAAGAATAATAGATTGTATTTTGTCTAGCTAATGAAACTAGGGAGAAATACTTACCTGATTTAAGCATAAATATGGTGATAAGCTCTATTTCTTTCTCACACTCTTTTCATCCCAAAAATCTTCTCCTATTTCCTTTTTTGTTTTTCTCAATCTCCTAATTTTTTCTCTCTGCTACCACCCTGTAAAAAGAATGCTCCCCTACTCATTCAACTACACTCCTCTATTCTCTCTAGGGTTACCACCGCCCTCTCTCCTACTCTTTTTTTTCTTGGTATGTGCACTTAAAACTGGAGGTGTACATAAGAGCAAAAAGACAATAATGACCTTTGCACGTTGAGCTTCTCCTTTTTTCATTACAGAGACTCCTTGCCTTACTTCACTCAATCTCAATATTTTCTTCACGCACTTGATGCATTAAATGTTTTTGCAATGCCTCCAATCTCCCTCTATTTCTTTTCATTGGAGAGTTGTCAAGAACTAACTGAAAAATGGAAAAAGGGTATAGTTTTTTTTTGAAACATCCATGTGGCCTTGTTGGGTTTGGGTTATGGATTTTAGGTCAAAGAGTGAGTGGATCTTGGGCAAATTCGGTCTTGGGTCATCATGAGACCAAAATAATTTTTTTTTTCAAAGACAAATTAATTACCCTAATTATATTTCTTTTTTCACTTTTTTTACCTAGGAAAAATGGGTACTCACAGTTGCCCCTTACTTGTTTCTTACTAGATAATAATAACAATCATAGTTCTTTGTATTATCATTTAAGAAACAAGTATAGAAACGAATTACAAATTTGTCCAGGAATGCATGGGATGGTTCACAAGAAAAATAATATCGACAATGCAGGTATGATTGATATCTTCTTGATTTTTTTGACATGAAATTAAATGATCAAAAGTTAAAAAGAAGCATTAAGCCAAAACGCTAAAAAATAAATGGCAAGAAAATAAAATGCATAAATCCAATGCACTCAAAATGACAAGAAAATGAAATGGAAAGAGTCAATGTGCTCAAAAGTAAATGATATAAAAATAAAATGCATTGAGTTGATGCGCTCAAAAGTAAAGGATATGAAAGTTAAAATGCAAGGAGCAATGTGCTTGAAAGTAAATGACAGGAAAATAAAATGCAAGGAGCCGATGCGCTTAAAATAAAATCACATGAAATTAAAATGCAATGAGCTGATGCACTCAAAGTAAAATGACAGGAAAATAAAATGTAGAGAGTCAATGCGCTAAAAAGTAAATGATACAGGGTAATTTGAAGAACCAAAGCTTAAAAAACAATGGGCTAATGAGCCTGGCACTAAATTCAAAGGTAAAAAACTAAATGCAATGGGCCTATGAGCCTAAAATCAAATGCAATGGGTCTCTAAGTCTGAAACTAATTGAAATAAGCCTTTGAACTTGAGATTAAATAAAATAGGCCTCTAAACCTGGGGCTCAATTAGAGTGGGCTTGTCATTTTGAAAATGTTTTCCACTCAATTGAAAGTTTTGAGAAAGTCATCAGGCTAAGAACCTAGAATCAACAAGCTAAGGACATGGAGTTTTAATAAATCAACAGGTCAAGGACCTAGATGCTTTAAGAAAATCAACAAGCTAAGAACTCAAATATTTTAGGAAATCATCAGGCCAAGGACTTGGATGCTTCAAGAAAATCAGCAGGCTAAGGACCCCGATATTTTGTGAATTTACAAGCCAAGGACCTGGGTATTTTGTGAATCAATGGGCCAAGGACCTAGATATTTAGCAAATCAACGGGTCAAGGACCCAAATATTTCAAGAAAATCAACATGCTAAGGACCTGGATATTTTGGAAAATCAACAGGCCAATGACTTGGATACTTTGAGAAAATCAATAAGCCAAGGACCTAGATATTTTGGAAAATCAACAGGCCAAGAACCTAGGTATTTAGCAAATCAACAAGCTAAGAACCTGGATGGATAGATAAATGCATCATGATCAGTCTTTTAGAAATGAAATTTGTCTTGAACCAATGTGTTTCTTCTGAAAAGTTTAACTAAACCAAACCCAATTTAATTGTTTGTCTTTTCCTTTTGCTCATTCTTTTCATTGATTTGATTTAGATATACATTACAATATGACTTCTATGACATGCGTTCTTGAAAAGTTCTTATTTCCATTCCTTTGCTGACTAGGCCCTATTTAATCTTGACCATCCATTGAGGATATCATTTCTTTCCATTGATCGGGACTTATGAGCTCTTTTGGTCTGAATGTTCATTGAGAAATTACCATCAAATTGTTAAATTGCATTGATGTTCTCATGTTCACTTTAATTGGATCGTCAATTAATGAATATGCATGAATTCACAAAAACACATAAAGAAATTTGTTGAATGAACAAATCCCTTGACTAACATGGAAATTGAAATACACGAATGATGCTTATAGTGAATAGCAGTATAGAAGATGTTACGAAAGATGGGATAACATGGAAATCAAATAGAATGAATAAGACTCTTGATTAAATGAAAATTCAAAGCATGAATGGTATTTTCAACAAATAACAAAAAGTGAGATGACATGGAGGTCAAAAAGTTCTGCCCCAGTGTGGATTCTTTGATTCTCATTTGATTGATCCTTGTTCATTAATTGTACCTTATAGCCATTGATCTTTTGCAAATGTGATACTGCAAAAATTTCTTCCTATCAAGCATCAATGAAATTTGTCCCAGTGTAGGTAATTGAAGTTCACATGATTTTGTCCCAGACAATGGAGTATACATTATCCTGATATAAAGCAAATATCACATCAGTGCCCTAGTGTAAGCAGATTTACCCATTTTGCTTGCCCTAACTTTTGCTTAGGTTGCCTTACATGTTTTGACCTAACGAGCTCCTTTCTTCTTCATTTTGTTCTCTTCTTCTTTTTCTTTTCCTTACATATAAAGCCATGAACATTAGTTTGGAAAAGAAGGACATTTTGTCTCAAAATCAAATCAATAAAAGTAAAAGCAATCAATCATTGATCCAAATGGACATTTTAAGGCTTGTAACATGATCAAGATTAGTGGTTATGAAATGAAAGATATAACAGGTCCAAAAAAGTGTTTAAGGGTTAAAAATATTCATAGATATGTTGAAACCTTTAATTGCAATTAATTAAAAAAAACCTCTCATTGTACTTGACTTGTTTGATATTATTGCATGGATAAGGATTCTCTAAAAGTGATTTTTTTTTAAAGTGAGTAAGTAAGGATATATCCACCCTTGATTTGATAAAGTATATCGAGATCTTAACTCGCTAAATGATTTAAGGGTAGATACACCCTTACTTGTTCACTTTAGAGATAAACTCACTTTAGAATAGCATTTTCCTTATTATATTACTTATGGTAGTAACTTGTAACCTACTGATAAACACATATTTTATTCATTAAGAAACCCTTATATTTAGTCATTTACACTCTCCATATTCTTAATTGATTGAGTTTGACATGATTTTGTGAGTTTGAGCTCAAATTGGTCCTAATTGAATATTTTCAGCATTATTGAGATTTTACACTATTTCTGTATTTTGGTCATAACTTGAGTTCCTGATATCTGACAATCATGAATTTTATCTTGTAGGAAAGCTAAGAGGAAGCTCTACAACTTTGATGAGATCTCGAAGTCCGATTCAGATGTCTAAGGGACCTAAGTTTACATGGAAGTCAGAATACGGGTTCTGTTAGTAGAATCCGAACAGTGTGCACTCAAAAAATCATATCTCAAGATGTAATAATGGAGATGGGCTGAAATTTGGACAGTGGATAGTCAAGATCCAAATAAACAACTTTCATGAAGAACACATTTTGAGAAAAATAAGTCTAGTAGGTCATTTTGAGCTTGCAAGTCGGAACAGAGGTGCTGAAGTTGGGTTTGAGCAACCTACCGTATTTGGGACATATCTTGGGCTTAAGGAAGCCAAATTGGACGAACCAGCTATCCATTTTATAGCCAAGACAAGGATCTACAACTTTCATGAAGAACACTTTTCGTGGTTCTGAAGTATAGTGGGTCGTTTTTGGCTTCCAAGTCAGACACGAAATTTTCGTCCTCAACCATCCACTCATTCATCCACTACTCCACCCACTCATCCACTAATTCATCCACTCATCCACTAACTCACCCATTCATCCACTCATACACTAATCCAACCACTTAACCACTCCACCCACTCATCCACTAATCCATCCACTCATCCATTCATGTCCATAATTTCCCACTCACCAAAAGTCCTTTGGCATTTTTCACTAATTCAACCACTCAACCATTCCACTCACTCATCCACTAAACCAACTCACTAATCCATCCACTCAAACACTCCACTCACTCACCCACTCATCCACCCACTTCCCTTTGTCATTTTGTTACCTTAGACTTCTATAAAAGGCACCATTTATCATGAACAAGGTGGGACTCTCCTTCATTTTCTCTCAGTTTTTCTTGTGATTGCTTTCTAGCTATGTGTAACTAAACCTCCCTTGGTTAAGGGGGTGATGAAACCGCTAGTATTAATGTTGTAAACTTTGCATATTTGATTATTTCAACACAGTTATGTTTTTATTCATATATTTCTGAATCTATTGTTGGTATGAAGGTTTTTGTACTTGTTCCTACTTTCAAAGTAGTAGATCTAGGTTTATTATGCGCGGTTGCGGTAGTAAATCTAGTGGGATGTATGATGTTCATGTGGGTATAATTATCTTTGTGCTATTTGCCAATTATAAAAGTGGTAGATCTGGGTTTATTATGCACGGTTGCGATATTAGATCTAGAGAAATATATGTTCTAAGTAATTTAATCCCGGTGTGTGATTAGACCTTAGTGTAATTGGTTTTCTAAATCTTAATGCAATTGTTGGATAGTTGTAAGAGCGGTTGCTTTATGACTAATCAGTGATTAGGAGTTGATTTGAGCGGTTGCTAAATTGGCCAACACGTAAGGAAAACAGAGATTTACTCTCACAATTGCATAAAAACATAATTGAGCATGTTGGAATAAAAAGGATATGTGAATTTACATTATCATATAAATCTAGTGGTGGATTCAATCTCTTAACCAATTTTCTTATATTGTTGATTTCAGTTTGTTTATTGTTATCTTTGAAGCTGTTCATTGTTCATCAAAACTCCAAAACCCCCTTTTTGTTTATTGTTAATCAGAGTCTAAATTGGAAATTGTTTAATAGTGTTAATTGAATTGGTTCTCTGTGGATCGACCCTTACTAACTACAACTAGTTGTAAGGTTTTTATTTTCTGGTGGGCCTGACAACTGATTTTTATCTTAATTTTAATCGCTACATCCGCACGCATCGAATTTTGGCGCCGATTCTTGAAAGTCGGGAACCAATTTTTCAATTACACTATTAATTTATTTCTTATTTTTATTCTGTTTTTATTTTATTTTATTTTATTTTATTTTTAATCTTTCTTTACGAGTGTTTTGTAGGTGTTGATGTCCCTTGAAGGAGTAGACGAAGGATTGCTAAATTTGAGGAACTATATTGATCAACTCACTTCACATCCTCAATTTCCCTTCCATCCAGGCTAACTTCCAACTCACACTGCCGACATTGAAGCCGCCTAGTTACATTGATCTATCAAGTTCGGAGACATTTGAGCCATCCGAAATATCCGAAGAAGTGACAATGGCGAGAAAACACTTTAAGGGCATTGGGTGCTCCAGATCTAGATCAACAACCTCTTTGCATAGACATTCTTGAAAATGAAGAGGCATTTGAATTGAAATCCGGTTTAATCCATCTCTTGCCATCTTTCAATGGATTACCCGGAGAGGACCCCAACAAGCACTTGAAGGAAATCCATGTGGTATGTTCTAGCATGAAACCCTGCAGGAATTCATGTAGAGCAAGTCAAGTTGAGAGCTTTTCCATTCTCATTGAAAGACTCGGCTAAGGAGTGGCTTTACTACTTGCCACCGGATCCATCCAATCATGGCGGGACATGGCCCGAACTTTCCTAGACGGATACTTCCCCGCCTCAAAAGCCGCAACAATCGAAAAGAAATCTGTGGTATTCAACAAAGGCATGGGGAATCACTCCATGACTACCTTGGGAGAGATTTAAAAAGCTATGTTTCAATTTTGCCCTCATCATCAAATAAGTGAGCAACTTTTAATTCGGTATTTCTATGAAGGCTTACAAGTGATGGATCGCAACATGATTGATCTTTGCTAGCGGAGGAGCATTGATTGATAAAACTCCTCGAAGCTAGAAACTTGATCTCAAGAATGGTGCCAATACTCAACAATTCTACTCTAGAAATGACACCTGGAGTAAGAGCGGTGAAAGAAGTAGAGACAACCAAGATATAAAGCTGACAAATGACTCAATTGTTGCTATGGTTCGCGGTTAATGGATTCGGGTAAAGCACCGGTTCATGCTTGTGGGATCTGTTGTTCATCTGGACATCCCAACGATATGTGTCCCACTCTCCAAGAAGACACAAATGAGGAGGTAAGAGCAAAGTAGGGGGATATCTTTGGACTTTCAAAAATTACAACCCCTACTCAAACACATATAATCCGGGTTGGAGGGATCATCCAAATTTCAGCTATGCAAAGCAACCTCAAAATCAACCTCCGACTTATGGACCTCCGGATTCCAACAAAGGCAAGTACCTTTCCCTCGAGAGACAAGAAGCAAGTTCAAGCTCCTAAGCAATCGAGCCTTCATTAGAGGAGCTAGTAAAACAAATGGCCACTAATAATTTGCAGTTCCAACAAGAAACAAATGCAACTATACAAAGTTTCAAACAAGAAACAAGGACTGCAATCAATAACTTGCAGAATCAGATAGGGTAGTTGTCCACAGAATTCAACAAGTTTCAAAGCCAAGCTTCGGGAAACTACCCTCACAAATGTAAGTGAATTCGAGGGAAAATGCTAGTCTTTGTCACATTGAGAAGCGGAAAAGACGATGGATGAGCCTACCTCTCTTCCACCAATCATTCAAGAGAAGGATGAACCACCCAAAGAAGCAAATGATAAGGGCAAACTTCCAAAACCCCTAAGGTAAGTATTTCGAACCCCTTCCTAAATATGTCACTAAAGCTCCTTTTCCTAGTAGGTTGGTTAAAACCAAGAAAGAAGAAGCGAGAAAAAGAAATACTTGAGACTTTTAGGAAGGTAGAGGTTAATATCCCTTTGTTAGATGCCATTAGCGGTACCTAGATATGCAAAATTTCTCGAAAGAATTATGCACTAACAAGAGGAAGTTAAAAGGAAATGAAAAGGTCCAAGTGGGAGAAAATGTTTCAGCTGTAATTAAAAAGAAACTCCCAACCAAATGTAAGGACCCTGGCACATTCACCATTCCATGCACTATAGGTAACACAAGGTTTGAAAGGGCAATGCTTGATTTAGGTGCATCTATAAATGTCATGTCATATTCTATTTATGCATCTTTATACTTGGGTCCTTTGGAACCTACTGGTGTTGTTATTCAATTGGCTGATAGATCTAATGCATACCCTAAGGGTGTGGTTGAAGATGTTTTGGTACAGGTGAATGAATTAGTGTTTCCTAAAGACTTCTATGTTTTGGACATGGAAGAGGATGAGTCTCCCAAATCTGCTCCTATCTTGCTAGGAAGACCATTTTTGAAGACTGCACATTGATGTGCACTCAGGAATTCTAACAATGGAATTTGATGGGGAATTAATTAGATTCAATATTTTTGAAGCTATGAGATACCTAAGTGATGTGCACTCTGCTTGTTTAATTGATTCTTTTGATCCTTTTGATTCTTTAATTTACGTAGCTTTTGATACTGACCATTTTGATGCTCTTGATACAATTCTAACTCATAGCTTAGATGTACGGGAGGAAAAGAAGAAGAGTGAAGAAGAGCCATGGAGTGAAGACATTGATGAAATTGTTCTTTGCCTTACAAGAGCTCTCTTTCACATCGGAAGAGCATGAGGTAACTTTTGTTGATTTACCCGTTACTACTCGATATACCTCAACCTTACATTTGTGCGGGCACACTGAATTGGAACCGAAAGCACTACGATCATCTTAAATACATCTTCTTGGGGAGAAGGACACCCTTCCAAGTAATAATTGCAAAGTCACTCACCCAAGAGCAAGAAGAAAGCGGTAGGCTGTTTTGCGGGAACATAAGACAGCCATTGGTTGGTCAATAAGCGATATCAAGGGTATTAGTCCCTCCATTTGTATGCACAGGATATTAATGGAGGAGGATACTAAACTGTGAGAGAACCTCAGCGGAGATTGAATCCTCCCATGATGGAGGTTGTGAAAAAGGAGATATTGAAGCTCCTAAGTGTGGGGGTGATCTACCCCATTTCTGACAGCAAGTGGGTAAGCCCAGTCCAGGTAGTACCAAAGAAATCTGGAATTACTGTGGTAAGAAATGCTGAAAATGAGCTTATTCCCACTAGGTTACAGACAGGGTGGCGTGTTTGTATTGATTACAGGAAGTTGAATGCCGCCACGAGAAAAGACCACTTTCCTTTACCTTTCATTGATCAAATGTTAGAAAGATTAGCTGGTCATTCTTATTATTATTTTCTGGATGGTTTTTCAGGTTACAATCAGATTGCCATAGCTCCAGAAGACCAAGACAAGACTACATTCACTTGTCCATTTGGTACCTTTGCATATAGGCGAATGCCTTTTGGACTCTGCAATGCACCAGGAACTTTCCAAAGATGCATGATGAGTTTATTTTCGATTACATTGAAAACATCATTGAGGTTTTTATGGATGACTTTAGTGTCTTTGGAAATGATTTTGAAAATTGTTTGGAACATTTAACTTTGGTGCTTAAAAGATGCATTGACACTAACCTGGTACTGAATTGGGAAAAATGTCATTTCATGGTGAATGAAGGTATTGTGTTAGGTCATGTAATTTCGCTAGGGGAATTGAAGTAGATAAAGCTAAGGTAGAACTCATGCATTCTTTGCCACCACCCACTAGTGTGCGGGAGATTCGTTCTTTTATTGGTCATGCGAGGTTTCTCCAGGAGATTCATTAAAGACTTTTCTAAAGTCTCATTGCCCCTTTGAGACTTCTTCAAAAAGATGTTAATTTTAACTTTGATGAGAAATGTATGGAAGCTTTCAATAAACTCAAGAAGTTGTTAAGCTAATTGCGCCTATCATCGGCCACCCAACCTGGGAGTTACCTTTTGAACTAATGTGTGATGCCAGTGACTTTGCAGTAGGAGCTGTCTTGGGACAACGAGTTGATAGAGTTTCTTATGCCATTTACTATGCATCAAGGACTCTAAATGATGCTCAACTTAATTACTCAACCACAGAAAAGGAACTTCTAGCTGTTGTATTTGCATTAGAAAAATTTAGATCATATCTAATTGGTTCTAAAGTGATTGTGTTTTCAGATCATGCAGCCTTGAAGTATCTTCTAACAAAGAAAGAAGCAAAGCCTAGATTGCTCGATGGATTTTATTGCTCCAGAATTTGACTTGGAGATTAAAGACAAGAAAGGGAGCGAAAACTTGGTGGCCGATCACTTGAGTAGATTGGTAAGCGAAGAGGAAGAAATGCCTATCATGGAGACTTTTCCGGATGAATATTTGATGGTTGTCAACACCATAATCCCTTGGTATGCTTGACATTGTTAACTACTGGTTACTAAGGACTTTCCGGAGGGTTTGAACAAGGCCCAAAGAGATAAATTAAGGAGTATTTGTAAATACTATATCCGGGATGACTCGTACTTATGGAAGCATTGTGCGAGATCAAGTCATTAGGAGGTGCATTCTCGATTCGAGACACACTTCATCCTCTCCTTTTGCCACACCTATGCATGTGGAGGACACTTTGCGATAAAAGGACAGCCAATAAAGTGCTTGATGAGTGGTTTCTATTGGCCTTCAATTTTCAAAGACGCTTACAACACGTAAGTCTTGTGGCCATTGTCGAGAACAGGTAATATTGGTCCTCGTAATCAAATGCCTCGGACTCCGATCATTTTTGTGGAACTCTTTGATGTGTGGGGTATTGATTTCATGGGACCATTCCCTCCTTCATTTGGTTTCACATACATTCTTTTATCCGTTGATTATGTGTCTAAATGGGTGGAAGCAAAAGCCACTCGATCGATGATTCTAAAGCTGTTGCGAGATTTTGTTAAGTCACATATTTTCTCCAGGTTCGGGACCCCAAGGGCTATCATCGGTGACCAAGGGACCCATTTCTCGCAACAAAACCTTTGATGCTCTATTGAAGAGATATGGAGTAATGCACGAGAATTTCCACTCCTTACCATCCACAGACAAATGGGCAACCGAAGTGTCCAATAGGAGATTAAGTCAATCCTTGAAAAGACAGTGAATCCCTCAAGAAAGGATTGGAGCACTCGACTTGAAGATGCTTTATGGGCTTATAGGACTGCCTATAAGACTCCCATCGGCATGTCACCATTTCGGTTGGTGTATGGAAAGCCCTGTCATTTGCCCGTTGAGTTGCAACATCGATCTTACTGGGCCATTAAACAAGTTAATATGGAATTGGAAGGTCTTTGGAAAGCAAAGGAAGTTCCGATTACAGGAATTAGAAGAACTAAGAAATGAGGCCTTTGAGAATGCCCCGATTTATAAGACTAAAGCTAAGGCATTCCACGACCAATTGATTTCCGAGAAAGAAATTTCACAGAGGACAAAAAGTCCTGCTATTCCAATCAAGGCTCAAATTATTTCCAGGTAAACTGCGTTCTAAGTGGATTGGGCCGTTTGTGGTATCTAATGTTTTTCCTTTTGGTGCAGTTGAGATCAGGAGTGAAATTTCTGGCAAAGCATTTAAGGTCAATGGTCATCGTCTCAAACCATATCATGAACTTCCTGACAGTGCAGAGATGGAAGTGATGACCCTCATCCTTCCACAATATGAGGAGCATTGAAAGTATCATCATGTCGGGCTGAGGACAAAAAACTAAGCGCTCATTGGGAGGTAACCCAACCAGATTTGCTCTCTTTATCCCTTTTTATTTTGTGTTTTCATTAGTTTCTTAGATTATGTTTTTATCTGTTTGTTGGTTGTAAGCATTTGAATCTCTAAAAAAAAAAAAAAAACAGCTGTGTGCCCGACAATAAGGTAGGTAGTGCCATTAAATTTTGTCACTCGGAAGCATGTGAAGGTCACTTTTCTTCAGCGACAACAACTGCGAAAATCTTGCAGTATGGATTTTATTGGCCTACTTTATTCAAGGTCTGTTACACCTTTTGCAAAAGTTGTGGAAATTGGTCAAAAAGGTTCTGCTTTGAGATTATCATCTGCACCTACTCCTTGAAAAATTGAGATCTAGGTGGCGCGGTTCTTTTGCTGTCAAACACGTGTATCCTCTGGGGCCGTAAATATTGAGGATCCTAGGAATGGTAATGCGCGTAAAGTTAATGGACAAAGACTCAACCATTCCTGGAAAATCAAGTTCTCGAGTTCTTTGTGTTGCTAGGTTAAGTGGCGGATACGGTACTCGTGACTCTCAAGTCGGTTTATTTTTCGGTTTCCCAAAATAACCGAATCCTTCTTCTCCTTCAAAATGGATGTCATTCTTTCAAACCGAGAAAACATTTTCCTTCTTTTCCTCAAAATGCTCTACGAGAAAAATCTACAAAGTTCGATGTGAAAGATTGAGAATGTTAATGCACAAAGGTATGCGAGAAGATGTATGTTGGATAATTGAAGCAAAGGTCGATTAGTGGTGAGTCCTCAATTTCATTTGACTCGTATATGCCCGGTCTTGGAAGAAGTTCATATTCTAAAAGGAGAAGAGCAAAAAGGTTACAAGTCTGTCACAAATGTGGACGATGGAACTGTAACAAGCGATGTCGTACTAAGGGGATGGTTTCTGCAAATAGAGAAGATAAATTTTTTTTCATTAAGAATGGACTGAGTAATGAGTCATTAGATGATATCTTATCGACTCTTGAGACGCATTCTTGTGGATTGGCGCATCGTGAAATTCTTAAATTGTGGAATCTCTTCAAGGATGAAGAAAAACGCTACGATCTTGGGAATCGACTCTAAAAGACCCTGTTGTTTGCCGCTTTTAAGAAAATTGGATGGGAAGCTTATCCTCGACTCATAGAAGGCGTTTAAGCCGTTTCTGGACGTAAAACCGAGAGGAAGATGTGAGCCACAATCACAACAATCTGTACATATCATCATCTTCTTCTTCTTCTTCTTCTTCTTCTTCTTCTTCTTCTTCTTCTTCTTCTTCTTCTTCTTCTTCTTCTTCTTCTTCATGTCATCTCTAAACAAAAAACAAAAAAAAAACAAAAAAAAAAAAAAAAAAAAATTTATATATACGTCTTAGGGTTGGCTTTGGTAACACACACCGTGAATGGGGAAATGCATGCATCCCGATCCAGCCTTCTTAATTGAAAAACAAAGAAGGTAGATTGTATCCCACATGTGAGGCAGCCAGCGTATTATGGCCACTTATCCCTTTTGGGAGCCCTATGTTCTTATTTGGTCTTGAATGGGTCGAATACTGGTCAACAATGCTTTGACACAAAGCCGAAAGAGCAGACTACCTCCATCCCAATCTTAAGTAAGTATACACTCATCTTTCATCAAGTTTTTCTAACAATTTCAAAAAAAAAAAAAAAAAGAGAGGACGTGATGTCTCATCGCACTCATGACGCGCAGTATAAAGATACGCCATGGACACTGTACATACAAGTATGTCATCATTTTCTATTTCTTTTATCTTTGTATCATTTTGTTGTATTTTAATTTTTGTACAGACGATCCTTTGAGCAGGGTCCTTCAGGGGTTTCTAGACTTCTTTACCTTCATGGTTTTCTTGAAGTCAAACAAAAAAAATAAAAAAAAAAAAAAATAAAAAAATAAAAAAGTAAAAAAAAAAAAAAAGGAGAAAAGATTCTGTGTTTCTTAATTTCAACCTTTTTCGACAACACCAACCTACCCTCATAGGTGCAATTATTCCCTTTCCATTCTTTTTCCTACTTAAACACTCCATTTTCTCCATTTTCCTTCAACTCGAAACACTCAAAGGGAGGAAGAGTATAGAGAATGGGGCCTTCTATTCGTAACCTCAAAAATGTGTTTTTTGTGGGTCGAGTTATGGGAAGGATTAGAGTTTGTAAACGCAGCCTAGCACTCTTGGTCGATCACTTGCTGCGAGGAATATTCATCTTGTATATGGGGAGGTTGTCGTGGGTTAATAGGGGCTGTATCACTTGTCGCTTCTATAGGAGGCATCGGGTTTTAGGTGTTATTCCTAAACCTTTGGCTGAAAATAACATCACTGGAAAGACAGTTGGAGAAGAAATTCAGGTAACATCTATGCATGGAAGAATGAAAACAATGGTTGACAATTCTGATGCATTTATTATCTTACCAGGTGGTTTTGGTACTTTAGAAGAAATTTTTCAAATTGTCTCTTGGGCCGAACTAAACATCCACCATAGACCCATTGGTTTGTTGAATGTTAATAATTTCTTTGATCTTTTGTTATCTTTTCTTGACAAAGTGTGGAACATAAATTTATCACTCCTTCAAAGAAGACAACTTCTTATCTCTGCCTCCACTATTGATGAGCTCATTGATAAATTAGAAGCTTTTGAGTATGTACCGATCCGGTATTAGCTCGGATAGATTGGTCAACAGAAGCGGCCGAAGGAAGTAATAAGAAACAAAAGCCGGATCTGCGACTTCATCTTTAATGGGTTTGATTTTATTGTACCTTGTTTCGTTTAAATTTGTGTCACTTTCTCCAACAGGTAATATCTTCTCGTCCTTTACTCATCTATATTTTAACATTGAGGACAATGTTGTGATTTAGTTGGGGGGGAAGGATAGTTGACCCAAAAAAAAAAAAAAAAAAATAAAAAAAAAAAAATAAAAAAATAAAAAAAATAAAAAAAATTTGTTGTGCTGTTTGGAAAGTATGATATGATTGTCATGTACTTATTAAATCAATTAGTGATGGCAGAGTAAGGAGTAATTTTACTCTTGAGACGCATCTTAATTGGTGGCAGAGTAAGGAGTTTTTTTAGGTAGTAACTAATTAGTACTAAAGTTTTATTGTTTGATTTCTTTTCAGGGTCTGATGTGGTACTGACAGTGTGTTTCTTTTCTGCTTGGCGTTGATTCACTTCTTATCAGGTTGTGTTGCTCTTTTCTATATCTCTCTTTCACATTGAGGGCAATGTTATATTAAGCGTGGGGGAGAGATTTTAGCATGTTCTTTTTGTAAAAAAAAATTCAAAAAAAAAAAGAAAAGAAAAAAAAAAAAAGGGGGTTCATTGCATGATTGAATAACTTTTCTCCCTTCTTGAACTGATATGCTTGGTGATAGATGATTAAATTGATGAATTGAGTTTGATGGATGCATACCTTGTGAGATTTTGAGCCTAATGGATGGATTCAACATTTATGCCATTCTTTTCTTTCTTGTGTGATTTTCACTCATGTTAATGACCACTCTAGAACTTGCTTTGATTCTTTTTAAGGCTACATTTCACTTGCATGCATGAACATGATTGAGGCCTTCTTTCTTAATTAGCTAGTTTAACCAAATAGCCAACCTTGTTTTCAATATGATATCAAGCACTCTTTTGACTTCTTGGAAATTCTCTGATTCCTGCCAACCTTGTATATTTTCCTTTGCTTAACCCCTTTGAGCTTATTTGACCATTCCTTGTTTCTAGCTCATTATGTGCCTTAAATGAGAAATCGTGTTCTTACTTTACCTTAGGGAATAAAAGAACATTAGCTTGGTTAATGGATGAGTTTTTGAACAAGTGTGGGGTGTGTGTACAAAATGGTTGTTGAAAAAGAAAAGAGTGCCCAAAAAGAAAAAAAAAAAAAAATGTATGTATATAGTTATGTTCATATATATAAAAGAAAAAGAAAAAAAAAAAAAAAAAAAAAAAAAAGAAAAAAAAAAAAACCAAGTGTTTTAAAAAAAAAGGATTGGGAAATGAATATGTAAAGGGATATACACTAGAGTTGGGATGAACTTTTATGCTTGTTATTTGAACTCGCTCTCATTTGTTTTTATTCTCTTTGGTATTTATCTTCTCATATCCATTTTATCCTCTCCTGTTACCTTGACCTCACTACAACCTTGAATAAAGTCCTCATGATTTGTGTGTGCATGTGTTTTGAGTAGTGGAGAAGTAGAAGATAAGCAAGCTTATGGTAGTGCAATTTTCATGGGTTGAATTGAGTGAAATACCTACCCTTTAAACACTTGAGAGATTGAGAGGGAATCTTGTGAAGATCTATCATTCTCGATTCATGTTGAAGATACCTTGCTTGATGGTTTGAGATGTGGAGAATTGTTAACTCATGAATGTTTTGATCCTCGAACCTTTGGTTGTTCTTCTTGATTGTAAAATTTTGGTCTTGAGTTTTGCCCAGGAGTGCAAAAAGCTAAGTGTGGGGGAATTTGATAAACACATATTTTATTCATTAAGAAACCCTTATATTTAGTCATTTACACTCTCCATATTCTTAATTGATTGAGTTTGACATGATTTTGTGAGTTTGAGCTCAAATTGGTCCTAATTGAATATTTTCAGCATTATTGAGATTTTACACTGTTTCTGTATTTTAGTCATAACTTGAGTTCCTGATATCTGACAATCATGAATTTTATCTTGTAGGAAAGCTAAGAGGAAGCTCTACAACTTTGATGAAGAGCTCGAAGTCCGATTCAGATGTCTAAGGGACCTAAGTTTACATGGAAGTCAGAATACGGGTTCTGTCAGTAGAATCCGAACAGTGTGCACTCAAAAAATCATATCTCAAGATGTAATAATGGAGATGGGCTGAAATTTGGACAGTGGATAGTCAAGATCCAAATAAACAACTTTCATGAAGAACACATTTTGAGAAAAATAAGTCTAGTAGGTCATTTTGAGCTTGCAAGTCGGAACAGAGGTGCTGAAGTTGGGTTTGAGCAACCTACCGTATTTGGGACATATCTTGGGCTTAAAAAAGCCAAATTGGACGAACCAGCTATCCATTTTATAGCCAAGACAAGGATCTACAACTTTCATGAAGAACACTTTTCGTGGTTCTGAAGTATAGTGGGTTCTTTTTGACTTCCAAGTCAGACACGAAATTTTCGTCCTCAACCATCCACTCATCCATCCACTACTCCACCCACTCATCCACTAATTCATCCACTCATCCACTAACTCACCCATTCATCCACTCATACACTAATCCAACCACTTAACCACTCCACCCACTCATCCACTAATCCATCCACTCATCCATCCACTCACCCATTCATGTCCATAATTTCCCACTCACCAAAAGTCCTTTGGCATTTTTCACTAATTCAACCACTCAACCATTCCACTCACTCATCCACTAAACCAATCCACTAAACCAATCCACTAAACCAACCCACTAATCCATCCACTCAAACACTCCACTCACTCACCCACTCATCCACCCACTTCCCTTTGTCATTTTGTTACCTTAGACTTCTATAAAAGGCACCATTTATCATGAACAAGGTGGGACTCTCCTTCATTTTCTCTCAGTTTTTCTTGTGATTGCTTTCTAGCTATGTGTAACTAAACCTCCCTTGGTTAAGGGGGTGATGAAACCGCTAGTATTAATGTTGTAAACTTTGCATATTTGATTATTTCAACACAGTTATGTTTTTATTCATATATTCTCGAATCTATTGTTGGTATGAAGGTTTTTGTACTTGTTCCTACTTTCAAAGTAGTAGATCTAGGTTTATTATGCGCGGTTGCGGTAGTAGATCTAGTGGGATGTATGATGTTCATGTGGGTATAATTATCTTTGTGCTATTTGCCAGTTATAAAAGTGGTAGATCTGGGTTTATTATGCGCGGTTGCGATATTAGATCTAGAGAAATATATGTTCTAAGTAATTTAATCCCGGTGTGTGATTAGACCTTAGTGTAATTGGTTTTCTAAATCTTAATGCAATTGTTGGATAGTTGTAAGAGCGGTTGCTTTATGACTAATCAGTGATTAGGAGTTGATTTGAGCGGTTGCTAAATTGGCCAACACGTAAGGAAAACAGAGATTTACTCTCACAATTGCATAAAAACATAATTGAGCATGTTGGAATAAAAATGATATGTGAATTTACATTATTATATAAATCTAGTGGTGGATTCAATCTCTTAACCAATTTTCTTATATTGTTGATTTCAGTTTGTTTATTGTTATCTTTGAAGCTGTTCATTGTTCATCAAAACTCCAAAACCCCCCTTTTACTGTTTATTGTTAATCAGAGTCTAAATTGGGAATTGTTTAATAGTGTTAATTGAATTGGTTCTCTGTGGATCGACCCTTACTAACTACAACTAGTTGTAAGGTTTTTATTTTCTGGTGGGCCTGACAACTGATTTTTATCTTAATTTTAATCGCTACATCCGCACGCATCACCTACTCATGTCTATATAGGTACAATCATTGATGAATAATAAAACATCTAAAGCCTTAAATCTCCATTAGATAGTATACAAGGGGTCATCAATTATTATCGTATGTAAACAAAGTTGTTTTATTAAAAAAATACAAAGAAAGTAGATTACGAATAGTTTACATGATAAAACATAATCAAATACAAGTGATAGATTTTATTTGGGACAAATACATATGATAGATTTTCATATAAAAAAATACATATTGTAGATTTATTCTTCTATAGTAAACATCTTGGCGCAAAGCTTGATGTCTTCTTCATATAACATTGCCTCACAAACATAGTTGAAAGTAGAACCTGAAACAAAATAAATAAATAAAAATAAAAAATCATAGTTATTAAAATCAAACCAGATCGGTCAGTTTGACTGATGACCAGTCAGTTAACTGGTCCGAGCTACTAGACAGATCGGATATGCACACAACCTAATCAAAATCGGTTTAAACTGGTCAAGTTTCACAAAAACCATTTACTCAACTAAGTTTGATTGACTCTAGCCATGAACAGATGAACTCCAAAAATGTAAAGAAAAAAAATAGTGTAGGTTAAACGACTAACTAGGGGTGTTTGTAGTTCAGTTTAGATCAGTTTTGAATAAAAAATGCTAACCAATCCAAACAATGTTATTTACATCAGTTTGGATTAGATTAGATTGATTATATTCTGAAAACTGATATCAATTTAGATTGGATTGGTTTAGTCAATTTTTGATCAAAAAAATTTTAAGCCTAGAATGTTGTAAGTTAAAAGCAATTTAGCTTATTAAAAAGAAAAAAAAAACATGAAATAAATGAAATAAAAAACAGAAATAGTTCATTTCACATGCCTAAAAATAATATTTGATCACATGAAGTGGGAGAAGTGTGTAAGAAATTAGGGTTATTATAAGTAAATATATAAATTTAATAACAAATAAATATATTATATAATGTTAATTAGTTTGGATTGATTTTGAAAATTAAAACCGAAAATCGATTCAATCTAATCAGTTTTCAAAAAATTAAACAAAAAAAATCAAATTTATTTGATTTTAATCGAATTTCGATTTTTCGATTTGGTTTTTAGTTGGGATTAGATTTCAACACCCCTACGATTAACGAAGTTGTGGTGGATCATTGACAAAAAAGTGGTGGGGGTTACTGGGATGAAGAAGTTGGACAAAAAAATTGGAACGAAGAAGTAGGATGCGACCAAACTCATGGTGAATCAATTGTTGGGGGCATTAATTTGGAGTGCAAATCCCGTTTGATTGGATTGAGACATGGAGCTGATTTGGTGGCAAGAGAAGACTTGAAGGCTGGGCTTTTTTACCAAACTTCCTTTAATGACAATTATTTATTACAATGTCACTTTTTTGAAACTATATATCAAAATGATACTTTTTTGTCTAGCGTGACATTTTTTATTTTTTCTCTGTCCATGTAGATGACGTTATCTACATGGAAACCTCAACGTAGATGGTGTTTTAAGGTTAATAACGCCATATAGTTTAGCGTTTTTTTGTGTAGTAGCGCTATTACACTTGGCGTTTTCCTAGTGACCCACTATATATACATAAATTTGGGTGTAGAATGAGCACAACTCCTCATTTTGTCAAATTTCACTCTCTCTCTATAATTTTTCTCTCTCTAAACTCTCTCCTACCTAATAGATTTGGCAGTTGTTGGTGGAGGTGGTGCCTGGAACTCCTATTTGATCATATTCAGATATTATTCCTTATATAAGTATTTATTATAATGATTGAATTTTTTTATTATTTGTTGGTTGTTCTTATTATTGTTTTTTTATTGTATTAATGTTAATTATTTTTGTTAGTTTAATGTGTTAATTGTTGATTCATACATTGCTTTTAATTGTGCTTTCTCTTTTATATTTGATAACTCATGTTTAATATGTACATTATTTTTCATATTGTCTTATCAATTGTTGTTGTTGTTGTTTGGCATACAATGTGATAGATGACATTCCGTGTAAACCCAAGCCCATAGGACGGCTCGATTTTGGAGTTACAAGAGTATCATGTTTCTCAACATGTATGCTAGAGACATGAGGACCAATATTTGTGTGTTAGACGTGCTTAAAAAACAAAGCATATGGACCCCCCTCTGTGGATTCTCCTATATCTGGAGCAGGCTGGCTTCTTAGGAGTTGCTCATATGGGCTATTGTAATATTGATCACTACTTGATTACTGCATTGATTGAGAGATGACGTCTAGAGACACATACATTTCACATGCTTACTGGAGAGTGCACCATAATATTGGGGGACATCGGTATCATATCAGGTCTTCCTATTGACGGCGCTGCTATTACTGGCCTTACCCATCATACTATTTAGATCGATCTATGTGATCATTTGTTAGGGACTGAACTGACTCCATCACAATTATCTGGTGCACATATTGATGTGACATATTTGTAGTAGCCAGCTTTTAGATCACTCAGTGAGGATGATGATGACAATTACGTGCAACAACGTGCACGACATTATATACTTAGGTTGCTTGGGGGTTTCTTATGCCCTGATCATTTTGGTAAATATGTGCATTTGACGTTCCTTTCGCTGTTATAGGACTTTGTTGTTACTGGGACATATAATTGGGGGTCTACAGTCTTGTCGTACTTGTATAGAGAGCTTTGCAAAGCTACAGACTACAAGATGCGTGAAATTAAAGGTGTTTGCATCTTATTGCAATATTGAGTATAGTATAGATTGCCCCGGCTTGCCCATACACTAGTTGAGGATGTTGATCATATGTTCTATGATGCTGATCATGATCACTTACGTCCATTGGGATGGCAACAAGTTTCTGAATAAATCATTTCTTTATATTACTTTGCTCTATTGCTTGTACAGACATAATTAACTTTATCATCATTCCATTCTCAATATAATACTTTGACTTATAAATAGGTGGGTAAGCATAAGGTTTTGAGTGATACTATGACCGGCGTACTTAACTAATATCACCAGTTCTTTGATCAGTTAAAAAATGGTGAGGTATGTATTATTTTACATTCATTTAAATTAATTACTTATGTATATGACTTCTTAATTCTATGTGCATATCATTTTACAGATTATATGGTAGTCATACACAAATGAAAATATGGCATCACTTCCACTTTTTTGTGTGGCTGGTAGGGACATACTAGCAGTGGTCCCTCTCATATTTTTTCACATTGTTGAGTGGCACCAGCTAGACAGGGTGATGCATTAGTTTGGTCTCGATCAGCCCATACCAGTGAGACTACGCCAGCTTGATAGTTTGCACTCAATTACATTGGCAAGCAGGAATGATGAGAATTGGCCAAGCACACAACTTGTTTACGTTACCACATAGGATATTCGAAGGGAGAAGCTTTTTACGGGAACCCCATTGCAAGTACTCATAATTTCACATTCTGAGTACATGCGTTGGTTTAAAAGAATTATTATACATTAGATTTCTTGCACCGGTGCATCTCTTGGGAGTGTGGTAAGCTCTTTACCAATTCGCTCGTTACTGAATGTATTTTGTATTGATTGTAATGACATATGTTATATCAGTTTCTTAGGCGAACATTGTAGAGTGACAGTTTGGTTAGACTACTGACGCTACATCAAGTTTTAGTATGGAGGTCATTCGAGAATTTGCTGAGTAGATTTTACATTCATTGCAAGAGCATGATTGCGTTACAATAGAACAACTTCATCTAACTCCAGTAGAAGATGACATTCTAGGGCCACCCGTGGAGTCCAATGAACAGGGGACACGACGTAGATGGAGGACTGGGTTAGCGAATACTCAGACACAACTTCAACATCATGAGGACTCCGTTTCTACAAGTCAGCACATGACTCGACTTGCTACCACTGCTACCGCTATGACTGTAACTGTTACATACCCAATATCTCAACTACCACCTACATATTAGCCACCATATCCAACTAACCCACCATACCCTTACATGTTGTATCCTTACCCACCACCAAGTTACCTACCATATCCTTACATGCCATCGGGTTACCCACCATCCCCATCACAACCAGGACTTTCTTCTGATCCCTCTCACAAGCCACCACATTCTGATGCTAGCCTATCTCATTGACGTGCAATATTATATGTCACTAGCGCTTTTGAGAATGTTATATTTAGTGGTTTTTGTTATATTACTTTTGATGATTTTCTATTGTGATTTTGGTACCCTTATTGAATTAAACATGTTTGCCACTTTTCTATTGATGATCTTGGTACCCTGGTTAAATTAAACAGATTTATGTGCTTTTGGGGAGGTCCAATATTTAAGGGAAACTCTGTCAAAACTTTCATAGAATCTGAATGATTGAACTTTGGTTGAACTATGTCAAACATGTTTATGTGCTTTGGGGGGGTCTAATATTTAGGGCAAACTCCATCAAAATTTTCATAGAATGCGAATGATTAAACTTTGGTTAAACTATGTCAAACATGTTTATGTACTTTTGGGAAGGTCCAATATTTAGAAAAAATTCTGTCAAACTTTTCATATAAGTTTTGTGTGTGAGAGGCAATGGAAGCGTGCTTGATATAGCAAGGAAGGAGACTGGAGAGTACAAGCATGATTCAAAGTTCAAACTATTTGATATATTGTTTGTGTAATTTTTTTATATTGTTGACCAATTAAAGATCATTACATATATGACTTTAAAAATAGTTGTTTTGAGAGTTAAATATTTTTTATGATGTAATAATGCATAATTACATGATAATGTAAAAAACTTTTACATTAATAATGCATTAAAATTAATTTTTTTATATCAAGTAACATAATAATAGACCGAAAGAAAACGTCAAGTGTAATGGCGCTACTACACATAAAACACCAAACTATATGGTGTTATTAGCCTTAAAATGTCATCTATATTGACATTTTCACGTGAATAACGTCAAACTGACAACGTAGATGATGTTATTTATGTGAATAGAAAAAAAAATAAAAAATATCAAGTTAGACAAAAAAATAATATTTTGATATATAATTTTTAAAAAATAATATTTTAATAAATAATTTTTTCATAAAAATAATTCGGAAAAAAGCCTTGAAGGCTGCATTGCGAGATGTCTCAGATTCAGACTTTTAGCAGTGGAAGGTTAGGGTTTGGAGGATATATGGATAGCGAAAATTAAATGACCAAATAGGGATGATGGGAATTTGTCTCATTGGCCCGACTCCCAGCCAACAAAATAACGTAGCTAAAATACTGGATGGGTACATATTGGGCTTTTATATATATATATATATATATAGAGACAAGATCAACTTATATCAGTGTAAATTTTTTTTGATTTACATTCATTTTCAGTTGTTAGATTCACTTTCATCTAATGGTTACTTTTAGCGAAATAATCTCAATCATTAGATGAAAGTGGATCTAAATTGATTAAAAATGAGTGTAAGTCAAAAAATACTTCTACAGAATCGATCCCCCCCTATATATATATATATGAATAAATCAATTTATATTAGTGTAAATTTTTTATATATATATTTTTAATTATTAATTTTATTTTTATTTAATAATTAAGATTATTTAATTAAAAATAATTATTAAATAAAAATAAATTTAATAGTTAAAAATAAATATAAAAAATAAAGCTAACAGGTAAAAATAAATATAAAAATATTTTATACTAATATATATATATATATATATTATTTATTTTATTTTATTTTATACAGTTTCACTAATGATTCATCGATTAAACTAGTGACTTATTGAACCTATGACCTCATCAAATTATTGAATACATATATTATTTATTTTTTTATTTTATACAGTTTCACTAATGATTCATCTATTAAACTAATGACTTATTGAACTTATGATGTCATCAAATTATTTACCACTAGTTTAATTTTAATGACTTTTCTAAATTAATTTTTTTAAAAATAAAGTAAAAATAATCATTTCCAAACATATTTTATTGTTCATTTATGTTTTTGTCTTTGACAAATGTACTTCGACAATGTAAAGTATCTCTACAATGATAGATGATTAAGTAAAGTCATCCCGAAGTTAAACTCAACTGAAGTTCGCCTCGTATTGCAATCTATTTCCACTACAACAAGCTACTCTTAAGTTATTGTTCATTTATTTTGAAAAGCTAAAAATTATTTCTTAAAACAGGAACAAAATAGGTCTGGTTTATTTACTAGTGCTTTCTTTCAACCCAAACCGTAGCTATTTATATCACTTTATATATAATTAATTAGTTATTAATTAGACGTTTTATGATGTGACTATATTAAAGACATATTGCTATAATTGAGAATAGAAAACAACATAGGAATATAAAAAAAATAATATGATTTAAAGAAATAAAACTTAATTATAGTCCATAAAAGAGGAGATTAAATTTTATCCAATACATATTACGTTTCCTTACACATATAACTTTAGTTATTCTTCCTCTTTCTTACACAGAACGCAATACATTCTTGATTCAATTAAACATTGAGAATGGAACCAACAAGAGTATCAAAAAACAGAAGTAATTACCTGCTCATCGTTGAGCCACCTGGGAGCACCTAGCCACGTTCACTGCTTCAAGCATAAAATAGATTTTTCAAAATTCAAACATATTTTTATTGTTGTCATAAAAAAAGAAAAAAAAATATTTTTATTCTTTTTCTTTTAAAGCAAAAAATTACTCTGTAAAACAAAAATACAAATAGGTCTGACAATACTTTATTGTATCCAATGTTATTAAAATCAGTTCAGATTGGATAGTTGAATTGGTCTAGCAGTAAACTGAACACTTAATTACTTATGATTCAGTTTCATAACCAAATTGCCAGTAAAACTATTTTAGACTGGTCAAAACTAGTTAAAATCATTTTAAACCTGATTAAATCGACCAGATGAATCAATCGACCATTAATTTCTTTGAAAAAACTCAAAAAAATTCAGGTTTTTTATATTTTATAAATGTTTTAATATATTTCATATTATTAGATGTAAGTTATTCTTTTGACGTCGTCTGGTTTAATCGATTGGTTTAAACGATTGAAACTAATTTGAATTTCACTGATTCATTGTTTGATCAAATTTTAACAACATTGCTTTCGGCCCAAACTGCAAAATGATAGATAATTATTACACATTTACTATGTGACTATATTCAAAACATTTTGCTACAAAAATAAATTAAAAAATAATTAGTATTATTTCAAGAATATAAACTTAAAAAAATGCCACCTCCACATATCTTTTTTCGGTCACATCTTTTACATTTGTTAATGTGACAGAATTAAAGTGTAAATGTATAAAAAATAATGTGAATCTAATTATAATTAAATAATAAAAACTATAAAAATATAAAGTAATGTATATATAAATATACGTGACTAACTCGTAAACTTATACTCAGTAAAAGAGAATAGTTTAAATTTCAATCAAAACATATTATGTTTTTTTCATCCTCTTTCATATGCAAGGTATAATTCATTCTAGATTCAATTAAACTATAAAAATGGAAATAACAAATAAGATTATGAAAGAGCAAGTGTAATTACCTACTAATCCTTGAGCTACCTGTGCCACCTAGACACATTAACTGCCTCCTGCACATATAGATTCTGCCAATCAAATTGTTCAAGAACCTAAAGTAGGTATTTCTCCAAGACCGTAGTACCAGTATTGACCCTGTGAAACCACAGAGACCTGTGAAGTATCCTAGCCCCAACCCAATGTATAATGCTTCCCAACAGAGTGAATTATCATCTCTCACAAGTACTGGTGGTTTCTGATGTTCTATTGGCTCTTCTTCTGGACATTTTCTATCAAGTGGTTCTCCACAAAGATTGAGGTTTCCTTCATAACTTGAAGCATTAAAGCTCTGCAATTGTGTTCCAATCGGAATTTTTCCATAAAGGTGATTGTGTGACAAATCTAACATAGTGAGACGATCAATTTTAGCAAGACTAGAAGGAATTTTGCCTGAAAGATGATTTCTTGACAAATCAAGAAATTCTAGTGATTTTAAGTTTCCAATGTTTGAAATGATTTTCCCACTCAGATTGTTTCTCGATAAATTCAATGAAACCAATCCAAGTAAGTATTCAAATTCTGTTGGTATTTCCCCTGTGAGATGATTGCTTGAGAGATCAATGCTTTTTAGAAGCCATGGGTTATTGAAGCCATGATCTACACCTTTCCACATCAAGAATACGTAGAAAGAATAGAAGGTAGCATATGCAGTTGGGGAAAGATACACATGATTCATTGATTCAATTGAGTTTGTATTGTCTTGAGCCATTTGAAGAAAACTCCTTATGCATGTTGGGATTCCTCCTGATAAGCTATTTAGTGAGAGATCCAATACTTGAATATTTGTTAAAAAACACAGATGTGGAGGTAGACTTCCAAAGAAGTCATTCACTCGTAAGCTTAAGATCATCAATTGTTGTAAGCTTTCTCCTATCCATGAAGGTATTGGACCAGATAACTTATTTTCTCCTAAATCCAAAAAGGCCAACTTGGAGCAGTTCTTCAAGGAAGAAGGTAGTCCTCCAATCAAACTATTATTTCTTAAAACCAAAGCCTTAATGTTAACAAGGGCGCCCATTGAGAAGGGAATCTTTCCTGACAATTTGTTATTGCTTAGGTCAAGATACTGTAATGAATTCAGATTATTCCAACAGCTAGGAAACTTGCCCTTCAATTGATTGTCTGATACATCCAAAATTCCCAAAACTTGACCTGTTCTTTTGCCGCATAGAAATGAAACTAAGTCTGAAAATTTATTTTTTGAGAGATGCAGTGATGATGCTTGTGACAAAAACAAAGGAATGGAACCTTCAAATTGATTTGAATCCAAATATATTTCTGGATTGTAAGGAAGCTTGAATGGAAAATTTGGAATTGCGCCAGTGATATTGTTGCATGAAATATTCAAGATGTTTACTGCTTGCAATTTGCCCCAGAACCAGTCAGGTATGGGTTCTAGATTCCCAACATTTGAAATGTCAAGATTCCATAACTCATTTTGAGTCTGAAGCCAATCAGGAAATTTATAATCCAATTTACAAGATGCTAGATACAAATAATGTAATTGAAAAGGAGGAACCCAACCAGTACTAACCTTGATAGTCAATGAGTTATGTGACAAGTCTATGAAATTCAATTTGGTGAGGTTAGTGAAATGGGATTCAGTGACGTCTCCTAGAAAAGAATTTCCTTGCAGGCACACATACTCCAACTCATGTAGCAATCCGAAGCTTGTGGGAATTTCTCCAATTAATTGATTCGCCCAGAGCCGCAATTCTTTCAAAGATGAGAAACTCGAAAGGTCAGGTAACTTGCCAGAAATTTGATTTCTAGCTAAATCCAATTCCCTTAACAAGGAACCACTGCACTTTGAGGAGTTATGAATAACACTTGAAAGCTCTCCACTCAATCGATTATCATAAGCCTTAAATGATTGCAAGGTGCATATATTCCCAATAGATTTTGGAATCTTGCCTTCTAGAATGTTACCAGAGAGTTCAAGATATTCAAGTGAATGCATCATGTTGCCAAAATCATTGGGAATGGTACCTCTTAAGAAGTTACTGGTAAGGGATAGCTCTTGAAGATTGGAGCTGAAGTTAAGCACCCAGTGGAATATTGTTGGTGATGTCAAATGATTGTAAGAAAGATCAAGGATAGTAAGTGTAGTAGAAAAATTCAAATAGGAATTAGATAAAGGAAGAATATGAGCATCAGAAAGGCCACAATCACTTAGCCGCAATTCTTTAAGCCTCGGAAACTTACCAAGGATATGCATCCAGTGATGAGAAGAATCATTGAGATTATGAACTCCACTCAAGTCAAGATTTGTTAATGAAAAGAGATTTGATAGCCACTCGAAATGGTCATGATGATTTTGGTCGTCAATTCTGAGTTTAGAATTGTAACCAAGCTTAAGAGAATGCAACATTGAAAGATTCCCAAGTTGGAAAGGGATTGCTCCAACAAGATTATTGCTGCTAAGATCAAGATACTGCAACTGTGAGAGATTTCCAAGTTGGTAAGGAATGAGTCCAACATAACCACCATATGAGAGATTAAGATATCGTAAGTTGCTCAAGGAGCCCATGAATGTTGGGATGTGGTTACCCAATAAACAACTGAGGTCCAGATGTGTTAGATATTGCAGCTCAATTATTGAAGGATTGATTTCGCCACTCAAATAACCTTTGTCTGAAAACTGTAGATCAAGCCTTTCAACATAGCCTGTTTCATTGATGCATTGAACTCCGTTCCATTTGCAACAATCCCCATTTTCATCTTCCTTCCATGTAGACAGTATGCCATAGTCATCTTGAAGGCCTTCTTTGAACGTGAGGAGGGCATGTCTCTCCCTCTCTGTGCACTTCACTTCTCCAACCTTAGTTGCTAAATTGAACCCAAGAATGGATCCAGTGTGCAATAAAAACACCAACAACGCATGGAATTTGAAAGTATAGCCACCCATTATAATTTGACTAAGAAAACGAAGTATCGGTAGAGTAGTCTTAACAGCAAAGTTCCCCTTTATATATATAAAGAATTGTGTGTGACAAACATGACAGATGACTAGAGTTCTAGGAGTAGGTCTTGAAGCTGTTTGAACGTGTTTATTTTCATAAAAAAAAAATTGGTTAGAAAAAAGTTTTTTTTTTATATTTTTTTATAATATTTGGATAATTTTTTAAAAAAGATAAAAGTATTAATTTTTTGTAAGGCTAGATTTTTGTTTTTATTGTTGTTTAAACATTAAAAAAGTAATTCTCTAATATTATATTCAAATTAGAGTTTTTTTTTGTCGTAACCAAGAAGTTTAATTTCTTATTTACCTTTCTTCAAACTTACAACAAAAAATAAATTTTAAAAAAATCAAATTCAACTTTTTTGATCTATTTCAAAATTACTAATAAAAATTGTAGAAGTAAAGAACCTAAAAATGAGAATTGAAAGGCTATCATTGAAAGATTCGAACAACAACCCCATGAGTACAATATTGAAAAGGATAACCTAAACACCATAAGAGATAAGAAAACACCATAAATAATGAAATAATAAGAATTTCTATAATATTTTAATGTGTTTTGTATTCATGATAAATTTTTAAATATTTATTAAATTTTAAATTTATAACAAATATTTAAAAATAATTAATAATTAATAAAATACTTAA
The DNA here is from genome assembly GCA_029884605.1 of Ormosia emarginata. Lineage (NCBI taxonomy): Eukaryota > Viridiplantae > Streptophyta > Magnoliopsida > Fabales > Fabaceae > Ormosia > Ormosia emarginata. The sequence continues at coordinate 11,007,713 of JAQQTP010000057.1, forward strand.
CAGTTTATTTTAAATATTTAATTTTTTATAAAAATTAAGTACCATTAAAATTTCTAAAATAACACAAAAAGATAACTTTAGAAGGAGAGAGCTAGGGCCCGCTCCTACCTACTAGGTCTTAGCGGTAGAAATATCTACTTCTTCTGTATGACTAAATTAAAGTGAATTATAACACGATTCAATGATTAAAATGCAATGGTGAGCATGAGTGGTACAAAAGAATTAATCAGCAAAGCAAGTTGATCGTTTCAATGATTTTCGTACTTTTATTCTATAACTTTAGGCTAAGAGCATGGTAAGAATGGAAAAGATATAGAATAGAATAAAAAAAAATTAATAAAAATATGTTTAGGAATTAATTTAAAAGAGAGAGTTAAATTGTAAAAGAAGGTCAATGAATTTTTCTCTTATCATTTAAAGTTTTTAATTTTTATCCTTTCAATTTAGAGAATTTTGAACATTCTACTCTATTTTCTTATTAAATTTATTAAATATCTAAATAATAAAGTGATATATTTTTTTTCATTCAATTGTTTTATTCTTTATTACATTCCATTATGAATTACTCACTTTCATTTACTTTAAAATTTTCAAACACAACTTTAAGCTTCTATGTAGTCCAATCTTTCAAAATTTATGGAAATAAACAAGAAACAAGATTGTAAAAAAAAAAAAAGGACACAAAAAAGACTCTAAAAAAAGACTTCTTTCCTGAAATAAAGACTCCATATGTGTGTAATGTTAAACATATAAAAAGTTTCTCATATAATTCTCCTCATCACCATCTATTTCTCTATTTTATTCATTAATATCAACATCAATAATGCACAATTCCTTATCTGAGTTAGGTTAATTGCACACTGATCTATTTTAGAAAGGATAAAACTTAGCTCTATATCCTTATGTCTATTACATTCATTTTACCAATCAAGTTATGACAGGTGTTTATTAATGTTCTCTCCCTTACTTTATTTTTTTAAAAAAAATATACAAATGTCATAATTTAATTAGTGAAATAAATGTAATAATCATAAGAAAATAGACTTAAATTTTATCTTTTAAAAAGTGTCTGTCTATTCATCATTTCTACTACTATATACTGTCCATTCAGTTTTGCAAAATGCACGTGAAATAATGGGAAATGGGAACATGAAGTGGGATCCAATTAGATTCCATGATTGTAGTGATTCAAGTCTTCTAACATGTTTTACAAGTTAGAAAATTTCTCAGATAACATAAAAAGTGATAAGGTTTCTAGGCGTGGATTGCAGGCTCCAGCCTCCAAGGACAAGCAAAGGGATTTTCATACCCTTTGATCACTAACAAAAAACAAATAATGGACATAAGTTGAATGACACAAACATAACAACTATTTAATCTTGAAGGCCTTCTTTGAACGTGAGGAGTGCATGTCTCTCCCTCTCTGTGCACTACACTTCTCCAACCTTAGTTGCTAAATTGAACCCAAGAATAGATCCAGTATGTGATAAAAACACCAACAACGCATGAAATTTGAGAGTATAGCCCCCCATTATAATTTGTCTAAAAAAAACGAAGTATCGATATAGTACTCTTAACAGCTAAGCTGCCCTTTATATAAAGAATTGTGTGAGGCAAACAAGACAAATGACTAGAGTTCTCTGAGTAGGGCTTGAAGCTGTTTGGATGTGTTTATTTTCTTTAAAAAAAGATTTTTTTTTTGTAGAAAAAAGTATTTTTATATTTTTTATAATATTTGGATAAATTTTTTAAAAAATAAAAGTACTAAATTTTTTTTAAGTTAGATTTTTGTTCTTATTGTTGTTTAAACATTTAAAAGTGTAATTCTCTAATATTGTATTCAAATTAGAGTTTCTTTTCAGCATGGTAACCAAGAAGTTCAATTTCTTATTTACCTTTCTTCTAACCTACGACAAAAAAATAAATGAAAAAATTTCAAAGTCAACCTTTTTGGTCTATTTCAAAATTATTAATGAAAATTGTAGAAGTAAAGAACCTAAAAATGAGAAGTAAAAGGCTATCATTGAAAGATTCGAGCAACAACTCCGTGAGTAAAATATTCAAAAGAAGAATCTATACACCACAAGAGATAAAAATAGACCATAAATAATGAAATAATAAGAATTTCTATGATACTTTAATGTGTTTTGTACTCATGATAAATTGTTAAATATTTATTACATGCTAAATTTATAATAAATATTTAAAAATAATTTATAATTACTTAACAATTTATTTTAAATATTAATTTATTTTAAAAAAATTAAGTACCATTAAAATCTCCAAAATAACACAAAAAGATAACTTTAGAAGGAGAGAGCTAGGGCCCACTCCTACCCACTACGTCGTAGCATTAGAAATATCTTCTAATGTATGACTAGATTAAAGGGAATTATAACACGATTCAATGATTAAAATGCCAGGGTGAGTATTTGGGTTACAAAAGAATTAATCAGCAAAGTAAGTTGTGTCACATCTTCTTTAGGACATTACATATTTGATTCTCAATTCATAAATTGTAAAAAAGTTCATAAAAAAATTTGAGTTATAAAAGGTGAGTTTTAAAATTTATTCTCAAGGAAATATAAACTTACTAAAAAAATTATAGGTAATACTGAAAAATACATTTAAACTGATTAATATACAATATTGACACCAATTAATATTTAACAATTTAAAGAGAAATATAAAACTAACAGATTCTCTTTTTCACAAGAAGAAACCCATCATGGTCCTACTTAATAAAGCGTATAACACTAAATAGAAAACTTAACATACTTATTCCTTCTTGTATTCATCTTAATGCATCAGACATCTGTTCCTTGTTAACACTGTACGCTGTCGAATTTGGAATGGTCATTCTCTGATATTGTCTCCGAACTCAGAATATTTGCTACCTATCATGTTTAAGACAACTCGTCCCATCTTCTACATAATTTTAACAACACAAGCCCAACCAATTAATATAACAAAGAGGTGAGATCACCTACGCCAATACCAATATGGTAGCACAGAGATAACACAAACAACATATCATTCATATACATCATGCCATAATGACAATCATGACATCAACATTAATCAACTATCACCATCTAATCATTTATAAGTTCATATATCATTCAATATTTACGATGATGTCATCATCATTATCCAATTATCATCATCATCATCATCTAATATTCCTCAATTAGAAATATCACTCAGATATGAATATTCATTATTAATGATAATGCCCTCAACATTATCCAGTTATCCAACAGTTCAATTATCATAACCAATACTCAATAATGATGTATATGTTATGCATGTGCACATAGACTCAATGTCCTACTCCATGGAGGTTTTCATAATTTCGAGAAGAATGCTATAGTTAATTGCTCAGCATAAACCCACAGACAATTGCCCAGCCTTAGCCCACAGACAATGCCCAGCTTAGCCCACAGATAATCTCTCAGTCGTTGAAAAGAATCGTGTTATTGTCGGGTATCATCAATGCGTTACAACGGACTGCATCGTCAAGTGGCATATGGTCCAGCCGTAGCCCATAGACAAATATCCACTGGTCGATCGCTGCGCCTTGACGCCCCCAAGATCCATCATAGACCTCACTATCAATTCTCATTCTCTCTTCAACCACAAGGGTCACAATAGCATCAGCTATTAATTTTTGTTCAATTCAAAATCATTATATGCCTCAATGCATATTTTTCAATTTCATCATATGCTTCATTGCATATCTTTCCAATGCATAATCAATGCACCAATGCCAATCACAGGCAAAATTCATCATTTCCAGTCCATTGGACCTTTCAAATGCATATATAATGCACGAAATACCAATCACAGGTATATCTCATAATTTCTCATATACATTTTATACAATGCACGAATATCTCAATGCAAGTCCAACCACAAGGGCCATTCTTTTCAATTTCATCAGTTCAATTTAATCATATGCCTTAACACATATTTTTCTAATGCACATAAAATGCACCACTCTCAGTAATCATACTGTATATTTAATCGTGAAATCATATTATCACGTTTTCATAGTTGCGAAACACTTTTGTCGCATTTTCACAATTTTAAAATATTTTTGTTGCATTTTCAAATCGCGTAACGATTTTTCATCATTTAAAAATATCTCATCATTTTTCAATCACGTATTAATTTTTCAACATTTTCTCAAACACAAAAATATTTACACGTTACTCAAATCGCGTAGCGATTTTCTATCATTTTCACAATCGCATAACTTAAAAATCATTCTTTTAAGTCGTGTAAACCATTTTTCATCATTTTGAAATTACGTAATAATATTCTCTCATTATTCAATCACGTAGTGATTTTTCAACAATATTTTAATAGCGTAAAATATTTAAATGCTTTCCAAATCGCGTAGAAATATTTAAACGTTTTTCAAATCGCGTAACTTAAAAATCACGTTTTTAAGATACGTAAAATATTCCAAACATTATTTTGGACTTTCAAACAAATCAATAACATTTTCAATATCAATTTTCATATTTCTCCTTTAAGAAATTATTTCCTCAAAATAATATGACTTTTCATATTATTTTCACATTTTCTTACTCAAGAAAATTCTTTCCACAAATTCACAATTTCATTGAATTGAATCAATGTTTCTAACTTTAAAAATTACCAACGCTCTCCAAAATCCAAAGAATGAGTTATACGTCAGTAAATTTTCAAATCAACATTATATTCTTCATTTTTCTTAAATCAATTCTTTTCAAAATAAATTGAGGTTCAAACACTTTCAACCTCTCTTTTCCATTTACATACGAAAAATTCATTTCTCAAGTGTTAAAACACTCTAATTCCCATTCCGAAAATCCTTGTACTAAATCAATTATAGTTCCACTTGGAAAATCACTTTGTTTCATTAAAATCAAGGCATTACAAGTCTTCAAAACCGTCGACATGACCATTGAAATCATCAAAAACATTTTTCCTTCTAAGTCAATATAGTTTTACACAAACAAAATCATTAAAAATTCTTCACAAAAATCGTGAGCACTTGGTCTTTGAAATCAAATCATTTGTTCATTTGTTCATTTTTACTTTCTTTGCAAATCCTTAAAATCAACATTGCTCTTTTCATCTAAAACTCATGATTAGTAAAATACTTAGAATCTTTTTACTCAAAAATTTCCTTGAGGCCGTGTGCCTCTATGGTTCTTTGGAATCAAAATTGTTTTTCTTTTCATCATCAAATCATGGCATACATATACATATTTCATCATATATACTACAAGCATGTCATAATCAAAAGCAATAAATCATGCAAATCATACAAAGCATGAACAAATAAATCAAACACATAAACACCCGCAAATAATTACATGACTATGGATATGAATCCTCACATGGATTCACCATCTATCAAATACCAAATCATCTCTCACCACCATACTTGGTTGGTGAGATAGATCTCCTTCTTACCTCTTGAAGATCCTCAAAAGCTCCTTGTTTTACTTTTTCTTTTCAAGTCCTTCACCACCAAAGGTTTCTTAAACACACAACAAAACATATATCTATTAGCATATCAAGCTTGAACAAGAATAACCATGGATCAAACATGGCTTAGAACATGAAAAAGAAGAGAAGAAATGAAGTTTCCTTACACTTCACCTCAAATACCATATAACTTTGATCTTGAAGAAAGTCTATGAAGATGAATGATTTAGAGAAAGTCTCCAACACGAAAGTTGCTTAGATTAAGGTAAGGATTCAAGAAATAAGGTTGGTTGAAATTAAAGAGTGATGGAAGACATATTTAGGGTGCTTGGACGAACCATGCTAGAAGGAGAATGAGAGAAAATTTTCTAAGAGTTTTAGGTTTTTGGAATGATCAATAATGAGTGATAATGGTCATGAAACACTTTTCTATGGTCTTAAGCCTCCAAAACCGTGCCCCCTCTCCAAGCATTCTCCTTAGAGTACAAAATAATCAATAATGATGCATAATTGACTAAAACACCAATAATGTCTTCAAACTTTTTCCTTTAGCTCCTAAACAAGCACAAAAACCGTTCCCCCTCCATCCATGCATTCAACAAAGTTGTCATCTTTTTCAAGCCACCATTTAGAGCCATTTAAGCCATTGATTAGATCAATGGTTAGGATTAAGGTAGACTTTTGATTAGAAGACTTAATCTAGGCCATTAGATCTTTTTCCTTGAAATCCTAGCCATTAGATGCATCTCCAAAAATTAATGGTCAAGATTACATCTTCTTACTTTTAATCCAAGGGTCATAATTAGTCATAGCCATTTTAGAAGACCAAATCTCCAACATTGATTAAATCCAAATCAATGCTCATAAATGATCCATCTCCACCGTTGATTAAATCCAAATCCAATGGTCACAAATGGTCCTAGCCACTTTGTAAGACTAAATCTCCACCCTTTATCAAAATCTAAATCCAATGGTTATAAATGGTCATAGCCATTTTCTTAGACTAATTCTACACTGTTGATTAAATTGACGGTTGATATCAAAGTCTTCAATATTAGACTTGCTTCCTATTGGTCTGTCAAAAGAATTAAACTTGCTTTCTATTGGTCTGTCAAAAGTTGTCATGACCACTATTGTTGACTTAAGCAGTATAATTTCTATTTTTATCTGCTAAAACTCCACGAAAGAATATATTTACTGTATTTTTATCGTCTGATAATTAAATACAGTACAAAACACAGAAAAAGAAATTTTCTAAAACTGTTTCTGGATTCAAGTTTAATAAGATCCCTTATCTCTGTCTCAACAGTATAAATTTTTCTATACGTAGAAAAATTTTCAAGTTTTGAGACTTACCCCGGACCCACGTAGGACCACTAGGGCCCACATACAGCCTAAAAACGATCAGATAACCATAAAAATTTATAATCATCCACAAAAATCACAAATATTAGAAAACATATGAAAATCAAGTTAGATTGTTACAAATAATTAACAATCAAGAGAAATAAATACTTAAAGATTTTCTCCGGTCCGAAAATTATTATTTTCTTGACACAGAGTAAATCACTTAAAATGATCAAATACGTTAACGGAATAATTAAAATAATTTTACAGTATACAGAAATCACTAAACAGTGAAATTCTGTTAACTGTCAAAATTATTGTCTTAATAGATAGGAAATTTTGGGATGTTACAATACTCCCCCTCTAAAAAGAAATTTCGTCCTCGAAATCTGATAAACCTGATTTCACATCCTCAGAATAAATATGGATAATGCTCTTTACCTTATTTTCCAGTTCTCACGTTGCATCTTCACTTACGTCATTCCATATTATTCTAACCAATAAAAATTCTTTGTCTCGCGATCAATTTCTCCTGATCAAGTAGATATCTCAGACTCTTATAACTACTAAAGATATTGAATGTTACTCCACAAAGAAAGTATCTCCATATTTCTAATACAAATACAGCAGCTACCAACCTTCATTCATGCGTAGAATAGTTTTTCTCATGTAACTTCAATTTCCCTTGAAACTTATACTACAACTCTTTTATTCATGCTGAAAATTCTCCTTGTATGCATCAGTCTTAATTTTTTTTTCTGATAAGCTAGGTGAGAAGTCCTACAATCCAAAAATTTTCTAGGATTTCTATTACCATTTTTGAATTTTTCCATTGAAAAACTGTTTCAACCTTTGAAGAATCCACCACGCTTCCGTTGTGCCACTCTGATACTGCGACATGGATATAGATAGGAATATCCTTTCTTGCAAAATTGTAGTACATGAAAAACATTATGGAAGATAGCAAAACTATCTAATGTGTTACCGGACATATTCCAGCAAAGAATTTGATAAAACCTGATTTTTTTTAAAAAAATGAGTTTTCTAGAATACAAACACTTTATTGAGACAATCTCATAGAATATGGTTGGAAAATAACCAATCTGTTTCAAAAATTAAATCTATTTATGAAAGAAATAAACAGATCAAACTAACACAAAAATTTGATCTCTAACAATGATTTGAATAACTCAAGTAACACGATAGGCTAGCAATGGAAACAGAAATAAACAAATCAGAAGATCACGAAGACACAAATAACACCAACATATAATTTAAAAAGAGAGAGTAAAATTGTAAAAGAAGGTCAATGAATTTTTCTCTTATCATTTAAAGTTTTCAATTTTTGTCCTTTCAATTTAGAGAGTTTTAAACATTCTGCTCTATTTTCTTATTAAACTTATTAAATATCTAAATAATAAAATAATATATATTTTTTTCATTCAATTTTTTTATTCTTTATTACATTCCATTATGAATTACTCACTTTCATTTACTTTAAAATTTCCAAACACAACTTTAAGCTTCTATGTAGTCCAATCTTTCAAAATTTATGGAAATAAACAAGAAACAAGATTGTAAAAAAAAAAAAGACACAAAAAAGACTCTAAAAAAAGACTTCTTTCCTGAAATAAACACTCCATATGTGTGTAATGTTAAACATATAAAAAGTTTCTCATATAATTCTCCTCGTCACCATCTATTTCTCTATTTTATTCATTAATATCAACATCAATAATGCACAATTCCTTATCTGAGTTAGGTTAATTGCACACTCATATATTTTAGAAAGGATAAAACTTAGGTACATTTCCATATGTCAATTACATTCATTTTATCAATCAAATTATGACATGTACTCATTAATGTTCTCTTTCTTATTCTTTTTTTTTTTTTAAAAATACACATATGTCATAATTTAATTAGTAGAATGAATATAATAAACATAAAAGAATATACCTAAATTTTATCTTTTAGAAAACGTCTGTCTATTCATCATTTCTTCTATTATGTACTGTCCATTCAATTTTGCAAAATGCACGTGAAGTAATGGGAAATGGGAACATGAAGTGGGATCCAATTAGATTCCATGATTGTAGTGATTCAAGTCTTCTAACCTGTTTTACATGTTAGAAAATTAGGCAGATAATAGAAAAAGTGATAAGGTTTCTAGGCGTGGATTGCAGGCTCCAATGACAAGTAAAGGGATTTCCATACACTTTGATCACTAACAAAAAACAAATAATGGACATATGTTGAATGACACAAACATAACAACTATTTAATGTTGAACGCTTTCTTTGAACGTGAGGAGTGCATGTATCTCCCTCTCTGTGCACTACACTTCTCCAACCTTAGTTGTTAAATTGAACCCAAGAATAGATCCAGTATGCGATAAAAACATCAAAACCACATGGAATTTGAGAGTATAGCTCCCCATTATAATTTGACGAAGAAAACGAAGTATCGATATAGTACTCTTAACAGCTAAGCTACCCTTTATATAAAGAATTGTGTGAGGCAAACATGACAGATGACTAGAGTTCTATGAGTAGGGCTTGAAGCTGTTTGGATGTGTTTATTTTCTTAAAAAAGGATTTTTTTTTGTAGAAAAAAGTATTTTTATATTTTTTTATAATATTTGGATAAATTTTTCTAAAAAAATAAAAGTACTAAATTTTTTTTAAAGCTAGATTTTAGTTCTTATTGTTGTTTAAACATTTAAAAAAGTAATTCTCTAATATTATGTTCAAATTAGAGTTTCTTTTCGGCGTGGTAACCAAAAAGTTCAATTTCTTATTTATCTTTCTTCAAACCTACGACAAAAAATAAATTAAAAAAAATTTCAAAGTCAACCTTTTTGGTCTATTTCAAAATTATTAATGAAAATTGTAGAAGTGAAGACCTAAAAATGAGAACTGAAAGGCTATCATTGAAAGATTCGGGGAACAACTCCGTGAGTAAAATATTCAAAGGGGGAATCTATACGTACGCCACAGGAGATAAAAAAAATACCATAAATAATGAAATAATAAGAATTTCTATGATACTTTAATGTGTTTTGTACTCATGATAAATTGTTAAATATTTATTAAATGTTAAATTTATAATAAATATTTAAAAATAATTTATAATTAATAAAATACTTAATAGTTTATTTTAAATATTAAATTTTAAAAAAAAATTAAGTGCCATTAAAATCTCTAAAATAACACAAAAAGATAACTTTAGAAGTAGAGAGCTACAGCCTGGTCCTACCTATTAGGTCCTAGCGTTAGAAATATCTTCTTCTGTATGACTGAATTAAAGTGAATTATAACACAATTCAATGATTAAAATGCAAGGTTGTTTATGAGTGGTACAAAAGAATTAATCAGCAAAGCAAGTTGACCGTTTCAATGATTTTCGTACTTTTATTCTATAACTTTAAGCTTGGAGCGTGGTAAGAATGGAAAAGATATAGAACAGGATAAAAAATTTATTAAAAATATGTTTAGGAATTAATTTAAAAGAGAGTAAAATTGAAAAAGAAGGTCAATAAATTTTTCTCTTATTATTTAAAGTTTTCAATTTTTGTTCTTTTAATTTAGAGAATTTTGAACATTCTATTTTATTCACTTATTAAACATCTAAACAATAAAGTGATAATTTTTTTTTTCATTCAATTCTTTTCTTTTTTATTACATTCCATTATGAATTACTCATTTTCATTTACTTTAAAATTTCCAAACACAACTTTAAGCTTCTATGTAGTCCAATCTTTCAAAATTTATGGAAATAACAAGAAACAAGATCATAAAAAAAAAGACACAAGAAAGACTCTAAAAAAAGACTTCTCTCCTAAAATAAAGACTCCATATATGTGTAATGTTAAACATATAAAAAGTTTCTCATATAATTCTCCTCATCACCATCTATTTCTCTATTTTATTCATTAATATCAACATCAGTAATGCACAATTCCTTATCTAAGTTAGGTTAATTGCACAGTCATCTATTTTAGAAAGAATAAAACTTAGTTCTATTTTTTTGTGTCTATTACATTCATTTCTCCAATCAAGTGATGATATGTACTCATTAATATTTTCTCTCTTACTATTTTTTTTTAAAAAATACACACATATCAAAATTTAATTAATAAAATAAATATAATGAATATAAAAAAATAGTCTTAAATTTTATCTTTTAGAAAGTGTCTGTCTATTCATCATTTCTTCTACTATGTACTGTCCATTCAATTTTGCAAAATGCACGTGAAATAATGGGAAATGGGAACATGAAGTGGGATCCAATTAGATTCCATGATTGTAGTGATTCAAGTCTTTTAACCCATTTTACAAGTTAGAAAATTAGGAAGATAAGAGAAAAAGTGATAAGGTTTCTAGGCGCGGATTGCAGGCTCCAATGACAAGTAAAGGGATTTCCATACACTTTGACTAAAAGAAAACAAATAATGGACATATGTTGAATGACACAAACATAACAACTATTTAATCTTGAACGCCTTCTTTGAACGTGAGAAGTGCATGTCTCTCCCTCTCTATGCACTACACTTCTCCAACCTTAGTTGCTAAATTGAACCCAAGAATAGATCCAATATGCGATTAAAACACCAACAACACATGGAATTTGAGAGTATAGCCCCCCATTATAATTTGACTAAGAAAATGAAGTATTGATATAGTACTCTTAACAGCTAGGTTGCCCTTTATATAAAGAATTGTGTGAGGCAAACATGACAGATGACTAGAGTTCTATCAGTAGGGCTTGAAGCTGTTTGGATGTGTTTATTTAAAAAAAAGATTTTTTTTTTGTAAAAAAGTATTTTTATATTTTTATTATATTTGGATAATTTTTTTAAATTATAAAAGTACTAATTTTTTTATGCTAAATTTTAGTGTTTATCAAAAAATACTTTTTTATAATATAAAAATACTGTTTAAATATTCAAAAGAGTAATTCTCTAATATTATATCCAAATTAGAGTTTCTTTTATGTGTGTCATGGCTAAGAACTTCAATGTCTTGTTTATCTTTCTTCAAACCCACCAAAAAAGCAACAAAAAATAACTTAAAAAAATTCAAAGTCAACATTTTTAGTCTATTTCAAAATTATTAAATAAAATTGTAGAAGTAAAAAAAACTATGAATGAGAACTAAAAAGGCTATCATTGAAAGATTCAAACGCCAACCCTCATGAGCAAAACCTCTAAAAAGAGAACCTAAATACCACAAGATAAGAAAAAGTCACAAATAATTAGATAACATGAATTTTTATGATATTTTGGTTATACTTATGATAAATTATCAAGTATTTATTAAATATTAAATTTATAATAAATATTTACAAATAATTAATAACTAATAAAATACTTAATATCTAACTTTAAACACTAAATCTTTAAAAAAAATTATAAAAATCTCCTAAATAACCCAACCAAAGATGAAAGGTAACCTTAGAAGGAGAGAGCTAAGGCCTACTCCTACCTACTAGGTCTTGGCGTTAGAAATATCTTCTTCCTCTGTATGACTGAATTAAAGTGAATTAAAACACAATTCAATGATTAAAATTCAATGGTAAGTATGAGTGGCACAAAAGAATTAATCAGCAAAGCAAGTTGACCGTTTCAATGATTTTCATACTTTTATTCTATAATTGTAGGCTCGAAGACTGGTAAAAAAGGAAATGATCACGATTCAATGATTAAAATTCAAGGGTCAGTATGAGTGGTACAAAAGAATTAATCAACAAATAATTTTTATATTTTTATATCAAATAGTATATATATATTTTTTTATATTTTATTTAATATTATTTATTATATATATATTTTTTATCATTATCTCTTAGTCAATCACATCCCTTAAAAAAGATGTGAATAATATATACACCATTAAAGATGATGTATGACTATTTTTTTCCTTTAGCAAAGCAAGTTGACCGTTTCAATGATTTTTGTACTTTTATTCTATAATTGTAGACTCGAAGGATGGTAAGAAAGGAAATAATATAGAATTGAATGAAAAAATTAAATAAAAATGTGTTTAGAAATTAATTTAAAAGAGAAAGTGAAATGATAAGGAAGGATTAATGAGTCATTTTTTTGTCATTTAAAGTTTTTAATTTTCATCCCTTCAATTTGAAAAATCATGTCGTATTCCATTCAATTCTTTTTTTTTCCTATTACATTTTATTATAAGTCACTCCCTTTCATTTATTTTAAAATTTTCAAACATAACTTTAAACTCCGATGTAGTCCAATCTTTCAAATTTTATGAAAATAAACAAGAAAAAAAGATGGTAAAAAAAAAACAAGACTCTAAAAAAATACTTCTTTTTAAATAAAGACTCCATGTGTATTTAATGTTACACATAAAAAGTTTATCATATAATTCCCTTCGTCACCATCTATTTCTCTATTTTATTCATTAATATCAACATCAATAATGCACAAGGAACCATCTATCATGGACCCAAAACGTTTGGGTCCATGCATGAACTCACTTTTTTTTTTAATCTTACAGTATCTATATACGAGATCTAGATATATATAAAAATTATCAGTTAAAATTTATAAATTTTTTTGTGTGTCTAATTATTTGTAAAAAAAAAAGTGATCTAACTAAATTTATGTGTAAATATGAGTATTACTAGCTAAAATTTGTAAATATCTAATTTTTTAATCTCAACTATTAATTTATTTTAATAATAAATCAATGGCAAAGAAGGCCATAGTCCATCCATGGACCTATGTTAGACTTTTCCTAATGCACAATTCCATATACGAGTTAGGTTAATTGCACAGTCATCTATTTTAGAAAGTGTCCGTCTATTCATTATTTCTTCTACTATGTACTATCCATTTGTTAGTATCAAAATAACACCTTTTCGATTTAAGAGACTTTGATTATCAGTTGAAAACTTACTTCGAAACTTTACATGATTCTACTAGAATCAAAGGTAATAAGATCATCGAGATGACGTTTTCGATTTGGAAATTACCAAAATGGTAGTTTCGATTTGTCATCAGAAAATGGTAGTTCAAGTCAAAATGATAAATTTTGAAACTAAAGTATTAGTTTCGATTTGATATTAGAGATGATACTTTCGACTCTATATTATGAGTAGTGACTTCGAGTGGATCTTGGAAATTAAAACTTTTGACTTCAGTGATTATTAGAGTTGAAGTTATAGTAAAGACTAGTGAAATGATAGTTTTGATTCGAAATCAGGATAGGTCATTTTGATTTTATATTAGGTGTTGTAATTTTGAGTCAGTATCGAAACAAAGATTCGAAGAGTAGCTACACTTAACAAATTTTTGAAGAAAGAAAGAAAGGATCTTGACCAAAAGCTAACAAATGATTGAAGATTCAAGTTTGAATTCAAAAGAAAGGATTTAAATTTGAAATATAAGTTAACAGTGGTTGCAAATACTAGATAAAGACAATACAATGATTGCTGACAAAGATTGAGAAGTTACTTGTAGCATGAGGATTGTTCACAAGAATTTGATGGTTACTTGACAAAGATTACCAATCATTTAGCAGTTATCTTTGTTTTAGACACATGTCAAGATATTGTAAAAAAGACATACCAAGATGATGGAAACACTTAGGGGTTAGAAATTCAATACTCACAAACACTTGTAACTTACACTCTCACATCCTTGACATCTTGAGCAAATAGTGCAAGCCTAGTCTAGTATGTTTCCATCCACTTTCATTCCCGTAACTTTACAAATTTAATGCAATTTTAATTATCAGTTCATTTACATTCAGTCATTTACTTTTCTGCAAATTCTTTTCTACTCCTGATCAAGTGATTTTTTTTCAAAGATCATTTAAGTTCTTTTAAAATTGCTTTTATTTACTTGCTTTCATTACTTTTTCTGTAAACTTTTTTTCTTGCACTTTTGCATATTTGCACGTTTACTTTTCATTGTATTTACTTTGACTTGCTTTACTTTATGCTCTTTATTTTCAATGTTTTATATTACTTGTCATATTTACTTCAAATGCATTTTCATTTCTATCCTTTACATTCTTTCATTTAACTTGCTTTATTTATATTGATTTTGTTATTTTTCGAAACAAAACTTCTCTTATTTCCACTTATTTCATTAAGTTACATACTACGCATAAACACTTTGATTTTGGATTTGAATAAATTTGTGTTTTATTCGAAATCATTTTTTATATTCCTTCAAAGATATTAGTCTTGGAACAAGAGAATCTTAAGAAGAAGTGATCCCTTTTCGCGAATTGAGATCGAGAATCAACTTTGTCTATAGACAAAGGTTTACCATAACCTAATTAATACTAATCGAAATATTTTGGTAAACAAATTGGCATGCTCGGTAGGACCTGTCAATAGACTAGTATCTCAAGGGATTATATTTGTTTATGCTCTTGAGAAGTGGTAAAATACTGTCAAGAATGTTTGATAATACATCACTAAGTGCTCAGAACCCCCAATCAGGGAACAATGTAGTCAATGGTAGTAGAGACACCACAGTCTCTGCAAATTTGCAACAAACCTTGGAGCACATGATTAGTGAAGTTATAGGGGTCCCTATTTCGAACTTAGAAACCAGAACTCCCGAGGTAAGTAGAACTGCACCCTTATATGGGTTGGCTCCTGGGTTCACTCCCCAAAATGTCACACAAAGCATAGATACTACCCAAGCCATATACATAAGTCCAATACCCAACGTTTCACCAAGAAACCAAGTGGTAAATGGTAGTGGCCAAGTTGTAGGAACTAGTGCAAATCGAACTGATAGGCCAAATGTGGGAATACCACTATTCCCTAATTTGCCCAAGGATCTGTCTTTGATTCCTTTAGGGAATACAAATACAGTCCTGAATAACATCAGACAACAGATTAATGAAAGCAACCATGAGGCGGTACACATGCTAACTCAATATATGGCCATTGTGATAACCCCACTCACAGAGTCCACTAATAACACATACACTACATTGACTAGGCAGATGAGTAGGATTGCATATGTCTTCGGCAACCTAAAAGAATCCATATGTAATCAAAGGGGAAACAATCAACCTATTTATCAAGAAAATGACCAATTGGTAAATAATCCCAACGTTAATAACACAATTGAGGATAACCAACTAAGAGAAAATCCACCTGGCCCCAATGCAGGATTTCAAATAGTTAGTCAAAATCAAGATGTTGATAACCTCTTAGAAAGTATTAGGCTAAGTAATCTTAGGGGGCAACAAAACATCAACGAAGCAGTTGAACAAGTGCTCAACAAGTATGACTTTAATGTGGGATACGCAAATCGTCCTTATTTTGTATCAGCTTTCTCTAAATTCATCTAACAGGCAGAATTGCCCATAGGATGCAAAGCGCCTAAAATATCTAGCAAATTTATTGGGGAAAGTGAAGAGTCCGCTGTAAAGCATATTGGTCGATATACCATCGAAGCAGGGGATGCCACCTTAAATGAATATTTAAAAATGAAGTATTTCCCCAGCTCTTTAACCAAGAATGCCATTACTTGGTTCACAACTCTTCCACCAAATTCGATATACTCTTGGAACCAGCTAGAAAGAAACTTCCATCATCAGTTCTTTAGAGGAGAGACTAAAGTAAGCTTGTGGATTTGTTTAATATTAGGATAGGTAATGGAGAATCCATCAATGAATACCTAGCCAGATTTAGGCAAAAGAAGGCTACATGTTTCACAGTCATCCCTGAATCTGAAGTAGTCAAGATGGTAGCTGGTGGTTTAGATTATTCAATTCGAAAGAAACTAATAAACCAGCAACTCTTAGACATGTCTCAGCTTGCAGATAAAGTGAGACAAATTGAGCAATTGAAACTTGAAAATGAAAGGTTTAAGAAACACCTTAGAAAATAAAAAAAGTTACTTATGTTAAAACTCCTGATGTTTAGGAAAAGTACTTTGCACAATCAAAAGATAATAAAGTAACCTATGTCGAAGTTGATGAAATTGAAGATGATGAGGAAAATGAGGTTAATATAGTAGAATTAAAGTATGATCCTCCCTATATTTGCTCTTCTTTTATGCCTAATCGAACCAAAGATAGCATGAAATCCTCTAATAGGCTAACTTATGATTTTGATATATCGAAAGCTGATTTAATCTTCGATGTTTTATTAAAAGATAAGCAAATAAAACTTCCTGGTAGACATAAAATCCCTTCACTTGAAGAGATAAAAAGTCAAAAATATTGTAAATATCATAATAAATATGGTCATTTGACTAACAATTTTATTCGTTTTAGGGATCTGATTCAAAAACTATCCAAGAAGGAAGATTAAAATTTGAAAGCAAAAACAAGATGAAGATTGACATTGACCCATTCGAGGTGAACGCTAGCTACATCGAGCTAGTTGGCTTCTCAGAAGTCAACTTGGTTGAAGTGGGGGAAACCACCCTTGTACTCACCTCCAACTGCAGCCTTGAGACATTCAAGGCTAATGAAGAAGAAGTTTTCCTGAAAGCTGGGGAGACTCTGGTTGAATTCCTCCTAAGGAAAAAAGAGGATGAGAGAGAAGTGTCTCTCTACCCAAGGTGAAGTGCTGTCTTCCACAGATTGGCTGCTAAGTCCTTTCAGACAACCTTGAAGCAGAAACAGAAAATGAACCCCTGCAGGAGGCTCAATTAACGTAAACAATCAACTAACAAAACCATAGTTCTATGGTAGTGCAAGATCTTGAGAGGATCAGAAAGGGCAAGATGAGGGTGCCCCCTTCAAATATGACTCCCAACTAGTGGATAAGAAATAGTCCACAATCCTACATGGTCCAGAACATGCCACTCTGGCCAAGATTCGAATATGGGATCACTAATCCCTTGGTGGGAAGTCGAATACTTGGTTTCGAGGTGAAGGATCGAACTTGAGCCAGGGTTTAAGCCCATATTTGGCAAAGTCCCAATGGTGCAAAGCCCAAAGGCTTCGACAACAACAACTATAATAACAACAATAACAAGCATTGGCCAAGCTGCAATTGCAGCATAGGTCTTATGCTCAGGTGGTCTAAGGGCCATATTTGAAGACAGAAAAACCTCAAAGTCCAATGGACGAGGATATTATTACGGATTCATTCGAATCTAGATTTAAAGATGATCCAGACAATATTTTTGGCGTAAACGTGGTGTCCCTCCTCCCTTACAATTTTTCTATTTTAGGTAATGAAGAAGTGGACTAGGAGGAGGATTTCGAGGATGACTCGGAGGAGGCCAGTTGCTATATGGTTGAAGAGGACACAATAGAGGTGATGGAAAACTCTGCAAAGTTTAACACTCCTATCCTCGAGATAAAAAAACCATTTAAGCCTATTATTTATCAAAGCTACTGTAAATGGTAAATTGGTGGTTAAAGTGCTGGTTGATGGGGGAGCTGCCATCAATTTGTTGCCTAAGAATTTGCTAAAAAAGTTTGTCAAATCAAAGGCTGACCTATTACCACATAACATGAGGGTGACTGACTTCAATAGTAGATCCTTGACATTAAAGGGGGCTATTGCTCTTGACATCAAAGTGACATCAGTCATCAACTTTGTTCATAGTAGTCCCTTCCAAGGCCAACTATAATCTCTTGTTGGGCAGAGAGTGAATACATATTGTATGAGCAGTACCTTCGATTGTTCACTAATAGATGTTTCTCTAGAACCAATTGAAAAGAACTAGAAATGGTGGAAACTGATGACACGTGTCATGTCAAATAGAATCATGCAGACCTACAGATTTACATGCCATGAGTCAAACTCTTTTGCATCTAGGACTCATCAGCTTTGGATAAGAAGGGGGTCAAGATGGTGGCCCTCACCCCAACAGGTTTCTCCATAATACCAAAAACTGATTCATTTTTATCTTAGAAATTGTAATAATTTCAAGGCCTATAGAAGCCTGTCTAACATTCCAAGCTAAGAGTATTCAACCTCAAGTTGTAATAATAATGTTGGAACTTAAGAGCCATATGGCTCAAATAGCAGCCTATCTGCTAAGAATTGCACGAACAATGCAATTTCGAGTCAAGTGACTTGAATTTCAGTCTATATGGCTGAAAAATTTGGTAACTTGGACTGTATTTATGATGATTCCTTCTTGGGATTCAAAAAAGCCCCTTTATCTTCTGAAATTAAAAGAATAGAGATACAAGATCCTTTGGAGGAAATTAATTTAGGAAATGATGTAATAAATAAACCTACTTTTATAAGTAGATTAATAAAAGCTAGTTTCAAGTATAAGTTAGTCCATTTGCTTGAAGAATATAAAGATTATTTTGCATGGGAGTATGAAGAAAATTCTGGGCTCAATCGAGATTTGGTAGAACACAGACTACTAATTTGAGCAAGATAAAAACCATTCAAGCAAGCTCCAAGAAGATTTGTCCCTGAAGTGGTCTTGAAAATCAAAGAGGAAATTGAAAGGTTACAAAAGCCTAAGTTCATTTGAACTGCCAGGTATGTTAATTGGATTTCTAATGTTATTCCTGTTATGAAAAAGAATGGTAAGTTAAGAGTACGCATTAATTTTTGACTTTTAAATTCTGCTACTCCTAAAGATGAATATCTTATGTCAATTGCTGATATGTTAATTGACTCAGCTTCAGGCCATGAAATCCTAAGTTTTATGGATAGTTATTCTAGGTATAATCAAATTTATATTGTAGAAGATGATGTGTCGAAGACTGCCTTTCAATGTCCTAGTATAATTGGTACTTATGAATGGGTAGTCATGCCATTTATATTAAAGAATGTTGGAGCCACATATCAAAGAGCCATGAATAGCATTTTTTATGATATCATTGGTAAATTTATGGAGGTGTACATTGATGATATGGTAGTTAAATCGAGATCAGAACCAAAACATATCTCAAATCTGAGGCAATCATTTGAAAGAATGAGAAAACATGGATTAAAAATGAATCCTATTAAATGTACTTTTAGTGTTTCTGCTGTAAATTTTCTTGGGTTCCCAGTTCAGAAGAAAAGAGTAGAGGTTGATTAGAACAAGGCTAAGGATATACTTGAAGCATCACCTCCTTTGAATAAGAAGCATCTCCAGTCTTTGCTAAGAAAGATTAAGTTCTTGAGAAAGTTCATTTCAAATCTATCTGAAAATACCAAAGTCTTCTTCTCACTCTCAAAGCTCAAGGCTGAGGAATAGTTTCAATGGGAGAAAGAGCATCAAGAGGCTTTTGACTAAATCAAGCATTGTTTGGCCAATCCTCTAGTGATGACACCTCCAATGCCTGGACGTCCCTTGAAGTTATATATCTCAGTATCAGATGAAATCATTGGGTGCATGTTGACCCAGGAAGATAAGAATAGAATCGAAAGAGCCATTTATTATTATAATAGGGTTTTGATAGATGCTGAAACTAGATATAGTGCAATTGAGAAGCTATGTTTAGCTTTGTATTTCTCTTGTACTAAGTTAAAGTACTATGTAAAGCCACATAATGTACTTGTCATTTCGAAGATAGATATAATAAAGTACATATTATCCAAACCTATCTTGCATGGTAGAGTAGGAAAATAGGTTCTTGCTTTAACATAATTTTCTTTAAAATATATGTCACTAAAGGCTATGTGTTAGTAGATTTTTTGATTGATCATCCCTGTGTTGACATTGAAGAAACTAATATTAACTATATGGATTTAAAACCATGGAAGTTATATTTCGATGGATCGAAACATAGTAGGGGTGTTGGTCTTAGAGTTTTGACCGTTCCACCAATTGGAACTTCGACTAAATTCTTATTCGAATTAAAGCATGAATGTTCGAATAATGAAGCTTTGATTGTTGGCTTTCAAACGTTAATTTCGCTCAATGCCAAAAATATTAAAGTTTTGGGTGACTCCCAGCTAGTCATTAAACAATTGACTTGAGAATATAAGTGCATTAATCAAAATTTGTTTAGATACTTTGCTTTTGCAACAAGGTTGTTATATGAATTCGATGAAGTTATATTGCAACATATTATGAAAGAAGAGAATTATAAAGCCAACAAGCTTGCTCAAATAGCTTTAGGTTACAAGATTTCGAGTATAACTTTATCAAAGTTAATCAAAATTAAAGAAAAACTATATCCATTCAAGAATTTAGAAGTATATTCAATCGAAGATATGGATGATTTTGATTAGAGAAAATCGATTATTGATTATTTACAAAATCCAAGTTCATCAATCGAAAGGAAATTAAAATATAAAGCCCTATATTATGTTATAATGGGGGATTCACTTTATAAAAAGTCAGTAGATGGAAATTTAATGACATGTTTAACTGAGAAAGAAGCATTCACAACCTTAGCAGAAGTAGATGAAGGCATTTTTGCTGCTCATCAGGCTGGTGAAAAAATGAAATGAGTACTGCATAGGCAGAGGGTTATTGGCCTGCGATGGTTAAAGCTTGTCATTCATACGCCAAGTCCTATGAAGAATGTCAAAATCATGGAAACATTTAGCATGTTCCTACTAGTGATTTACATTCAATTATAAAACCTTGACCATTTCAAGGATGAGCTCTTGATCTAATAGGACAAATCCATCCACTATCTTCTAAAGGGCATAAGTATATATTAGTTGTTATCGATTATTTTACAAAGTGGGTCGAGGCAAACCTTTTGAAGGATGTTACTCAATAAGATATTTTAAATTTTATTGAACAAAATATCATATATAGGTTTGGTATTCCTCAAACTCTAACTACTGATCAGGGTACTCTGTTTACTGGTCGTTACATTATTAAATTTGTTAGGTCAAGGAATATCAAGTTACTTACTTCGACTCCTTATTATGCTTAAGCTAATGGCAAGTTGAGCCATCTAATAAAATCTTAATTAGTTTAATTAAGAAACATGTTGGTCAAAAATCAAGAAGTTGACATGAAACTTTAAGTCAAGTTCTATGGGCTTATCGAAATTCTTTGAATGAAGTTATTGGTACTACACTATATCATCTAGTTTATGGTCATGACGCAGTGTTGCCAATCGAAATTAATCTTCAATCAATTAGATTGCAATGTCAAGATGAAATCCTTACACAAGATTATTGGGATTTGATGTTTAATGAATTAAATCACTTGGATGAAAAAATGTTAATTGCTCTTGAAAACTTGATTTGACAAAAAGAAAGAATTGCAAAATTCTATGATCTTCGAGTCAAGAGAAAAAAGTTTAACGTAGGTGATTTAGTTTGGAAGGTTATTTTACCTATGGAAAAAATATCAAAGTTATTTGAAAAATGGTCCTCGAATTGGGGAGGGCCATATCGAATCAAAAGCATTTTTTTTTGTAATGCTTATTCGAATATAAATACTAATTCTAGAGAAGGAATTGCTTCAATAAATGGTAAATACTTGAAATTATATAGACCGACAATTCATCAAGTTAAAATTTCATCATGTATATCATAACAATTTTGAGTCAACAAACATTCAAAATTTAATTTGCCATTACAAAATAAATATTCGAAAGGAGTATTCTCTGTTGAAGCTGCTGTTGGAAATTGCGGATACATCATGCATCAAAAAATAGAATTTCCTCCAAGGATCCATGTGAAAAAGCCATAATCCGAGTTTTTAAAATTGTTTACCTCTTGAGGCATGATCAAAACAAGTGATGAAAATCACCAACACCGTAACAACAACGATGTCTCTATGGTATCCACATGAACATACTCATGAACACCCAACGTCCACAAAAAGGAGTTACACCTCTCTCACACAGTGCTAGCTACAAAGAGAAGGGAAGAAACCTATCACTCTCTCACTTAGTGTTTCTGTTAAGTGCGGCCAAGTTTTCTAATGCCTGCATTGACATCCCCTTAACAGTGCTATTTATAATGGCTGACTATCTTAAGTGAGTGAGAGTAGCAGCAAGGTAAGTTGTGCAACCCTAGACTCATTAGTTATGAGTCTGGCACACAATTGAATCTAAGTCCAACTTGGATCCTAATTACTCCAATTTAATCAGCTCTATGTGTGCGACCCTGTAGGTTTTCATAACGTTGACAGTAATATTAAAATTTCATTTTAATATCACAAGTAGTAAGCGGTATCTAGCAACACATCACTGCCACCCAAGTAATGAGAATATCAGTAATTTGACATAACCTTTCTGTGACTAATGTTTTCATGTAGTTTAGTCCTTTTGTCCAAATATCTAGATTGAACTCAAGGCATGGAATGCATCACCCTTGTATAGTTCAATCCTTCGTTTCCTGATACCCGAGTAAACTTAATAACAACAAATGAGATCGATATCTCATATCGACTCATTTAAGCATGGCTATGTATTTCACAGTCTCACTCAATCAGGGACCCCGAAGATATCACTCATGTTATGTAGGAGGGACAAATCCCATCTAGATCACTCACATCCCTCTACCTGATTCGCAGTATATCCAATAACTGACTTTATAATCATTTGTTACAGATAACATTTGATGACATTAAAACACACAACTCCTCATGTAGGAATCATAGTGATTTCAGGTCAAAGGACTACATATACCATTGTGACTATAAGAATCGCTTATGACACTCACGTAACGATCCATGTAGCGTTGTCATGGCAGGTTTGTCAAGTATATTATTACTATTAGTAGGAATCTGCAAGTGCACGGGTGAACAAGTAATACATGAGAGTTAGAGTATCGTGTCTCAAGGGATTGACAATTAGAAAAATGCTAAATCTCAACCAATATCCACAAAGCCTTATCCAAGCAATCGAATTGTGACAGTATTTTGCAATTGAAATAACGACTTAAAAGGAATAAAACAAGGATGCACCAATCACCAAGTTCACAAGAGAAAGATGAGAATGATTAAGGCCTAGGGGTCCCTATTCACTTGCTATTTCAATGAATATTTGCAATTCACAAGCATCTATCAATGGGTTAATTTTGTTAGCTAAAAACAAGTAATAGATAAAAGCCTATGTCTAGGATAATTACCCATATGAGACTTATCCAATTCACTATGTGTCCATGTGAGTTAGCATAAGAATCACTCTTTGAGACCAATTATCAAACAGTTACTATGCATGGTCAAGGAGCATATGTCCATCCCCTTAGCTAATCAACACAACCAAGCCAATTGAAAGTATTGAACATGTATCAACCATACCAAATCGATATTCACAAATTACTATGTCTAGTTCTTTGAAATACTAAGATCATGCAATTGATGACCAAACAAGAGCAAGCATTAAGCATAGGTATGGAAGAACAAAACCAATTTCATTGATAGAAACTCAATTAATTACAAGATATTCAAATCCATAGCAAAGTCCTAGAGAGTCCTTAGATTAGAGCTTAGTTACACATTATGAAAAAGGAAAAAACATATGAAATCACAAAACCCATCAAATTACAAATCAAGAGAGAAAAGGGGAAGAATGAATAAAAGTGGAGGGAATCCAAGCTTGATCTTCTTTCCTTGATCTTGATTCTTCACTTAAATCACTTCTATCTTCAATGGTTTTCTCCTCCTCTCCTTTCCTCTATAGAGTTCATGCTTGGTGACAACCCAAGACGCTTAATATCCCCCCAAAAATTAAATAATAAGGGCCAAATTCGAGTGCCAGGATTTTTGCCACGCTTAGGCATGATTATGAAACACGTGCTGTCAGGTGCTGACCACTCTTAGGCGTGACTTTCCCACACCTAAGCATGGGTGTCTTTGTCTGACAAACCTGAAAATCTGAGAGTGCCACGCCTAGGTGTGGGTTGGCAACCAACCTTCCTTCTTGTTTTCTTCCAAGTTTAAGCTCTTTTTTTCTTTCCTCATCCCTTCCAAGGGCTTTCATCTTGAATACCTACCTCAAAACAATACCAAAGTCCATAAGATTATGATCAATTCAAATTCCTTAATTAAAATTCTCAAATATGCAATTCTTAATCATTTTTGAGTTAACTAACTTACATCATTAAAGTCATGCAAGAATTGAACATTTAGGCCAAAAAACTTAAGGATAACATGCTCCTATATATTCAAATTCAAGTGAAATAACTTCATTTCCTAAAGTTATCACACCACCAAACCTAAGGATTTGCTAGTCCTCAAACAAACTAATCCAAGCAAGGGAAGAAAGAAAACTATCCAATGCAAAAAACATGGGGTAAGCTGAATTAGAGCATAGCCAGTTTCCAATCATCATCCATACCCTTATAAATCACTTCTCAACCTCACAACAAGGTCCATACATGTAAGAAAATTCCAACAATCATGATTGCCCTTGAATGCCATTTTTGTGCATGAAAGATTTCCCAAATTTATGTGTTTAAGACCCTTTCCTGATCATGAAGAGCAAGCTGGATGAATTTATAAAATGCACATGCACTCTTAAAAGAATGTCTTTCATCCCTTTCTCCACTAATGAAGGCAACACAAGATCAAAGATCATAAAGGTCTTTTAAGCTTGTAATGTGAGGCTAAGGGTAATAGTTAAGAAAGAAGGGGAAGAATTTATATTTAAATATCGAACACATGATCACACATTTCCATTGCATTAAGCCAAGCATGTAAGATGCACAAAATGAATCCAAAATGAAGAACCAACCCTCTTTATTCTTTTTTTTTTCTCACTCTTTTTATTTATTTTAAAGAACAAATATACATGATCATTTTCTTTGCTAAAGGAGGCTACATTTCTATACCACCCCACACATTTTTCTTTTTCTATTCTTGTCTTCTTTTTTTTTTGAACAAGGGTTGGTTCCCAATTGATCCTAGTTTCCTAGTACCATGCAAAATGATTTGGCTCAAATAAAAAAATGCCTAACCATGTGTTCAACAAGGGACATGTAATGAGGGTAAGAGATTTTTTTCACAAGCATGGGTGAAAGAGGTGGAGAATGTAGGTTTTAAGAAGGAAAAATTAGGTCACATACACGCACACCAGGCTTCAAAGGGGTACTAGGGATCTCATTCAGTTAAAGTTAGCTTGAAAGACCCAATCAGTCTAAAGAAGTGCCTTAGTCATTTCTTTAAAAATGCATCGCCTAGGATTTTGCCTTGAAAGGGAATCGGACAAGCTTCTAAGGTGTAAATCG
Organism: Ormosia emarginata; assembly: GCA_029884605.1. NCBI lineage: Eukaryota > Viridiplantae > Streptophyta > Magnoliopsida > Fabales > Fabaceae > Ormosia > Ormosia emarginata. Next base: position 11,033,603 of record JAQQTP010000057.1, read on the forward strand.
ACTATACACATACCTTTCATAAATTTTCTCCAATTATGCATTTCATTCATATTCCAAAATCCACCACACATGCAATATGGAAATACACTCATACACAATTATAGCAATAAGTGTAAGCACAAAATTTGAATATTTACAAGTCCTTTCCCAAGCAATGAAGCATAGATTTGATCCACACAATCATCAGATATTCAAATTAGAAATCTGGCATGCACAAATTCAACTTGCATCTAAGCACACTCATTATTTTAATGCAAATTCCATAGGCAACCCAATAATCCTACTCAATCTCTCTCAGGTCCTTAATTACATAATAAGAATATGATCACCAATATCACAAAAGAAAACAATTCGAATATAAAAACCACTTCATAAAAAAAATATTGTTCTAACATCAGTACCACACATGCAATAGGGAAATACACTCACATATAATTATAGCAATAAGTGTAAGAATAAAATTTGAATATTTACAAGTGCTTTCCCAAGCAATGAGGTATAGATTTGATCCACACAATCATCAGATATTGAAATCAGAAATCTAGCTTGCACAAATTCAACCTATATCTAAGCACACTCATCATTTTAATGCAAATTCCACAAGCAAACCAATAATCCTTCTCAATCTTTCTCAGGTCCTCAATTACGCAACAAGGACATGATCACCAATATCACAAAAGAAAACAATTCGAATATAAAAACCACTTCATCAAAAAAAATATTGTTCTAACATCAGTGCCAAAGCCAAGAAATGAGAGGGAATCAATACACATCACAAAAAATAACTAAGCAAGAAGCTCAAAAAGATATTAATCCCCCCAAACCTAAGGCATGCAGTGTCCCATTGTATACAATAAGAAAAGGAAATACCAACAAAAGTACGTACAGTGAAATGAAAGTAAATACAGGGAAATGAAAATATAAAAGAAAGGAACATGAAAGGAAAGGCCCTGGTGCCTCAAAACAAGTCATCCTCATCAAATAAGTCATCACCCTCGGCGTCCATCTCTATATCATCAGTAGGTGGTGGAGGTGGAGGTGGAGGTGAAGTTGCAATCGGTGGAGCTGCAATTGGTGGCAACTCCGAAAAATCATCCATTGGGCGTCCTTGACCCAAGGCTAACCAGTGGATGCTCTGATAGAATGTAGCCAGCATCGCTTGCTGCTGGTCTAGGCATTGATCAATAAAAGCTGCCCAAGCAACATCAAATATGAGAGCAAGCTGTGGGGCTAGGCTAGGGCATGCCTACGCTTCTCTTGGGTAGTCATGATGGTCTGCATTGCCCTTTCAATCATAGGTGTCTTCAGCTTCACGCACACCTCTGTGTCCTTCCATGTCACGCGAGCTTTATTACATAGCTAACAGATGAGGAATGGAAAAAAATAGGTATTTGAGCTTAGAAGTAATGCACAACCAGATTTGGTCATAAAAGATCTGAGCAATGTCCACTTAAAGAAGATTGTGGATCACATACAACATATAAGCCCACTCAAGATATATTTCTGACCTATGCACAGTGGGGAGCAAGCAGGAACACATAAAGTGATTCCCAGGGCGCAACTCATGATGCAAACTCTCCTGTTTGATGAATCTAATTGAATGATCCGAGTTCTGCTGAACCTGAACAGGGAAGTTAGGATCACAGATATTGCCCCTGACTATGCTAAAGGGGGTTCTTCCCTCATCTTCAGGTAGTTGCTGTAACATCCTAATATCTATATCCTAGTACTTCTGACATATACCTAGATAAACAATATTACATATGCTACTTCTAACCTAATCATCAACCAATCTATATGTAATTTTCATATGTAAATGGAAAAGAGAGGTTGAAAGTGTTTGAACCTCAATTTATTTTAAAGAGAATTGATTTTTAGAATTTATTTGGAATTATAAAGAATACGTTGGTGACTTAGGATTTTCTAATGTATAACTCATTCATTGGATTTTGGAGAGCGTTAGTAAATTTTAAAGTTAGAAACATTGATTTAATTTAATGGACTGGTGGATTTATGGAATATATTGCAAAAAAGATTTTCTTGAGTAAGAAAATGTGAAAAATAATGTGAGAAGTCATATTGTTTTGAAAAAGGTTGAAATTGAATTTTTGAATGTTGAGAAATATTTTACGTGGTTGAAAAATGGTGAAAAATGATTTATGTAACTTAAAAAAGTGATTTTTAAGCTACGCGATTTGAAAAACGTTTAAATATTTCCACGCGATTTGAAAAACGTTGAAATATTTCTATGCAAATTTGGAAAGCGTTTAAATATTTTTACGCGTTTGAGATATTGTTGAAAAATCGCTACACGATTTAAAAATGGTGGAATATTTTTACGTAATTGATGAAAACGTTGAAAAATCTTTATGTGATTTGAAAACGTAACAAAAATGTTGCAAAATTGAGAAAACGAGACAAAAGTGGTGCGCAACTATGAAAACGCGATAATATGATTTTTGCGATTAAATATACAGTAGGATTACTGTTAAACCAGTGGATGGACATTGTATGAGAAAATGATGAATTTTGCCAGTGATTGGCATTGGTGCATTTTCTATGCATGAATTGGTGTATGGACACTATATATGAATTTTTGCCTATGATTGGCTTTAGTGCATTGAACATGCATTGGAAAGGTTCGATGGACTGTATGAGACTATTTGCCTAGGAGAGACGTACGCCTCTTGAGTGAGTGCGATATGCGTAGTGTAAGTCACTTGTTGACCTTGGGGGCATCGGGTGCGGGTTGCTTACATAGGTGGTTGGTAGCTCTTCTTCCCGTAAGTTTGGCCGATGCAACACACCGATGATCCTGAACGAGACATTATTCTTAATCAAGATATAATAAAGACTATCGTGTATATGCCAGATGTGCAAACACATATGAGAAATGTGGCACATGGTCTGAGGCATGTTGCTACAGACAGATCTTTCTGATCAACTTCTCCGAACTATGTATTAGCTCCATGGAGTAGGAAATTGAGTCTATGTGCACATGCATGAATATGAGCATTTATATCTGTATGAGATATTAATTGAGGAATATTAGCCATGGCAATTGTTCTGTTGAGAAATACTTGGATGATGATGATGATAATAATGTGATGGCATTATTGTGATTATTATGTGATGATAATAATGTTAATGGCATGATGGTAATTATTATTTATTATATCTGTTATGATAAATAATGCTGATGGCATGATTGTAATTATGGTATACTGTATGTATTATCTCTGTGCTACCATATTGGTAATGGCGTATATGATCTCACCTCTTTATATATTATTTCGTACTGTATTTATATTTGTAAAGACACTGAACAAAGGACTGCACAAGAGGGTGAAAGAGAGCAGGCTCTAGAGGAAGCTGAGTTTTGATCGGATGGCATCCCGGTCAAGTTGCTTCGGTTACGTGAGATTGCAGTTCTATGGTGGAGCTGGAGCATGGTGGACTAGTCCCAATAAGAGGGGACTAATTTATGAAGGAAACTTGACGGTCATTATGAGCAGAGAGTTTTGTAGAGATCTGTTCTTTTTCGTAACTATATATGTACATGTTGAATTTTCGCTGTTCATCAGGCAGCATTGGGATACTAGATATTATGTCCCAATGGAAATTAGTATTGTGTCATCCGCTCGGACACCTGTTCGTAGGGTTTCGCGTCGTGCTAGATTCCTTCCTGCTGAGGAATCTAAGGAGGACCCATTTGAGGGTTCTGCTATTTAGTAAGACTTGGGCAATGTGTGAGTTGTAAATTATGTTTAACTACTTTGAGAACTTGGTTTGTATATAAATAATCATGATAGTACGTTTGCAATGTACATGATGTAAATTATGTGTGATGATGTATTATATTTTTATTTTCCGCTAAGTTTTTTTTATCGTTATCAAAGAAGAAAGAAAAAAATTTACAACTCATATTATTGTTATAACATCACAATATGTGAACTTGGGGGTAATTTGATAATTAAGTAACATGAATGTGACACCCTACGGTGGGTGTTACATTAGTTAGTATCAGAGCCCAAGTAGAGTCTTTTGAGTTTGTGGTTAGGTTTGTCTTGTTTGTGTTGTGTGATTCTCTATTATTGTTTTCTGAAAAGAAACAATATTGTTTGAAGATTGAGCTTACTTTCTTGTGTTGTCCAGTTTGTGTAAAGAAAGTAATGGCTGGACGAGGACGAGGACGTGTCAATACTAGAACAGGAATGGAAAATGTTGGTAATGACAATCAGAATATGGCTGCAGTTATAGCAGCGATGCAACGGATGACTGATGTCATTGCACAACAAAACCAAAGAGCAACTGAGGATGCTTACAGTTTGTCTAAATTCCATAAGAATAATCCACCGAAGTTTTGGGGAGAATTTGACCCGGAGAAAGCTGAATTGTGGATCCAGGAGTTAGAGAAAATATTTGAAGGTATGAGTTGTACTGATGAACGCAAACTGACTTTTGCGAATTTTATGTTAGTCGGAGATGGTGAAAACTAGTGGGCATGAGCCTGAAGATTGTTAGAAGTTGAAGGAAGAGTTGTGACATGGCACCTCTTTAGGCAGAAGTTTTTGGCAAAGTATTTTCCAGCAAGTGTGCGTCATGCTAAGAAGATGGAATTTCTTAGTCTGAGGCAAGGACTGATGTCTGTAAGTGAGTATGTGGCAAAGTTCGAGAGCTTGTCAAAGTTTTCGATGTATTTCCAGATGCACCCAGATGAAGATTAGAAGTGTAGGAAATTTGAGGAAGGATTGAAGCTTGACGTTAAGCGCGCTGTAGCAACCTTGGGAATTGAACAGTTTCTAGAATTGTTGGATAAGTGTCGTAAGGTTGAGGAGATTGATCTTCAACGTGCGACAAGAAATAAGAATTTTGGACCTACAAGATTCTAGAGAGGAAAAAGTAGTGGAGGAAACCGTTTTCAACAGAAGCCGTATGCAAAATCGGCAGGAAATCAAAATCAGCAGCAATTTGTTAGTGGAAGTTCTGGTGGTAGTAAGGCAAGTCAAGCTGGAACTCCTGCGTATAGTTGTTTCAAGTGTGGGAAGAACCATCTAACCAAGGATTGTTAGCATAAAAGAATTGTTTGTTTTAGATGTGGGAAACCTAGACATTTATCCAGGGATTGTGATCAGATTAAGAAGGAACTTTTTGTGGGAAATGTTCGAATTGCAAGGCCACAGGCGGGTGGTTGAGTGTATACTATGAGCGGAGAAGAAGCTGCGAAATCTGAGGACTTAATCATGGAGGAGTGTGCTATTGAAGGTAATCCTTTAACCGTACTCTATGATTCGGGAGCAACACATTCTTTCATTGCATGTGATTATGTGGAGCATTCGGGATTGACTGTGACTACATTGCCATATGATTTGAGTGTTGCTACTCCTATTGATAAGCCCGTGATAACTACAAAAGTATGTTTGAATTGCCCTGTATGTGTTAGGAATAGAATCTTTCAAGTGGATTTGATTTGTTTGCCTCTTTCGAAGATTAATGTAATCTTAGGAATAGATTAGTTATCTTCTAACCATATCCTAATTGATTGTTCGAATAAGACACTAGTATTTCCTGAGGCTAAAGATCCTAGATTCCTAACGACAACTCAAGTAGAAGCTTGTTTGAACGAAGGAGATCATATGTATCTATTGTTGTCTTCTTTAGAGGTTCAATGTGAAGATGTCTTGAAGGATATTTTCGTGGTCAATGAATTTCCTAAAGTATTTCCTGAAGATATACCTGGACTACCGCCAGAAAAAGAAATTGACTTTGCTATTGATTTAGTACCTAGAGCTGGACCTATATCTATTGCGCCATATCGAATGTCGTCGGTAGAGTTGGCGGAGCTTAAGAAACAGTTAGTGGATTTATTGGAGAAGCAGTTCGTGAGACCTAGTGTGTCACCATGGGGAGCTCCAGCATTGTTGGTAAAGAAGAAGGATGGAACTTCTCATCTATGGGTAGACTACCGACAATTGAACAAGATTATGATTAAGAATAAATATCCACTTCCGAGGATTGATGATCTAATGGATCAATTGCGAGGAGTCGCAATATTTTCCAAGATTGATTTATGATCTGGGTATCACCAGATTCGTGTGAAAGTGGATGATATTCCCAAAACTATATTTCGGACTCGTTATGGGCATTATGAATATCTAGTGATGTCGTTTGGTGTGATGAATGCACCGGCCATATTCATGGACTTTATGAACAGGATTTTCAATTCGTACTTGGACAAGTTTGTTATTGTCTTTATAGATAACATTTTGATTTATTCTCGAAGTTAGGAGGAACATGCTGAACATCTCAGAGTGGTTCTCTAGATTTTAAAGGAGAATAAGTTGTATGTCAAGTTGTCCAAATGTGAATTTTGGTTAAGCGAAGTTTAATTTTTGGGACACGTGATATCTAAGGAAGGAATTGAAGTTGATTTTTCAAAGGTGAAGACAGTTTTGGAATGGGAAAGACTAACGACTGTAACAAAAATTCATAGTTTTGTCAGATTAGTTGGTTATTATAGACGGTTCATTGAGGGGTTTTCGAAGATAGCAGGACCTCTTACCCAACTTACACGGAAGAATCAACCGTTTGTGTGGACTGATGCATGCGAAGAAAGTTTTCAAGAGTTGAAAAGACGATTGACTACTTCACCGGTATTGATTCTACCTGATCTGAATGAACCTTTCGATGTATATTACGATGCTTTGTACTAAGAATTGGGTTGTGTACTTATGCAGAATCGTAAGGTAGTGGCTTATGCTTAGCGACAGTTGAAAGTGCATGAAAGGAATTATCCGACTCATGACTTGGAGTTGGCAGCTGTGATGTTTGCGTTGAAAGTGTGGAGACATTTTCTCTATGGAGCAACGTTCACTTTTTTAGTGATCATAAAAGTTTGAAGTATCTATTTGACCAGAAAGAGTTTAACATGAGACAAAGACGTTGGTTAGAGTTTCTAAAGGATTATGATTTTCAGTTACAATATCATCCCGGAAAGGCGAATGTCGTAGCGGATGCGTTGAGTAAGAGAATGCTTAATGCTTCTGTTATGATGATCAAGGAGAAGGAAATGATAGAAAAATTTCGGGATATGCGTTTATCTATGAAATTGATGCCAGGGAAGATGTGTTTAAACATGATCACCATTTCAAATGATTTGATGGATAGAATACGAGAAGGACAAAATAGTGATCAGTATTTGCAAGAAGCAAAAGAATCAAAGAGCTAAGGTGTAGAGATGGAATTTAGCGAAGGTGCTAATAGAATTTTGAAGTTTCAAGGAAGAGTTTGTGTGCCAAATGATCCAAAACTTAGGAGATTGATTTTGGATGAAGCTCACAGAAGTAAGTTGAGTATGCATCCAAGAGCCACAAAGATGTACCAGGATTTAAAACAATTATATTGGTGGCAAGGAATGAAGAAGGATGACATTGAGTATGTATCATCCTATTTAGTCTGTGAGAAAGCTAAGGTGGAACATCAAAGACCTTTAGGAATATTGCAACCTTTGCCTATTCTTGAGTGGAAATGGGATGACATAGCAATGGATTTTGTGACAGGACTACCAAAAACTCGAAAAGGTCATGATTTTATTTGGGTAATTGTTGATCGGCTTACTAAGTCAGTGCACTTTTTGCTAATTAATATTAAGTACTCAATAGAAAAGTTGGCTCAAGTGTACATCAATGAAATTGTTAGACTTCATGGTGTATCATCCAGTATTATTTTGGATCGAGATCTAAGGTTTACGTCGAGATTTTGGAATAGTTTGCACGAAGCGATGGGAACAAAGTTACGTCTGAGTTCTACTTACCATCTACAGACTGATGGTCAGTCAAAAAAGACAATTCAGTCATTAGAGGACTTGTTGAGAGCATGTGTTCTGGAAGAAAATGGAGGTTGGAATGAGTTCTTACCATTGATAGAGTTCACCTACAACAACAGTTTTCATTCGAGCATAGGGATGGCACACTATGAGGCATTGTATAGGAGACGATGCAGAACACCGTTGTGTTGGTATCAAGACGGTGAAAGTGTTGTATTAGGACCAGAGATTGTCCAACAGATAACTGAGAAAGTGAAGATGATACAAGACAAGATGAGAATGACTCAAACTCGGCAAAAGAGCTATGCTGATAAAAGGAGAAAATCGCTTGAGTTTGAAGAAGGTGACCATGTATTTCTGCGAATGACACCTATGACTGGAGTTGGACGAGTGCTTAACTCCAAGAAGCTCACTCCAAAGTTTATCGAGCCATATCAGATTTTACGTCGAATAGGTCTGGTGGCTTACCAGATTACATTACCACCATTGTTATCAAATCTTCACAATGTATTTCACGTATCACAATTACGGAAATATATTCCTGATCCTACCCCTGTTATCAAGCCAGACACAGTACAGCTGAAGGAAAACTTAACCTATGAAACGTTTCCAGTCAAGATTGAGGATCGAAGGACAAAGCAACTTCGAGGTAAGGAAATTTCATTGGTTAAAATAGTTTGGAACGATGTAAGTGGTGAAGCTACATGAGAACTGGAAGAAAAGATAAAGGAACAATATCCGTATTTATTCTGAGGGTGTGAAGTCAAGTTTATCAAGTTTCGAGGACGAAGCTTCTTTTTAGAGGGGGAGTATTGTAACACCCCAAACTTCCTAAATATAAGACAATAATTTTGACTGTTAACAGAATTCTACTGTTTAGTGATTTTTGTGTGCTATAAAATTATTTTGATTATTTCATGACCGTTTTTGATCGTTTTGTGTGAATTACTCTGTGTCAGGAAAATAATAATTTTCGGGTTAGGAAAAATTTTACGTAATTTAATTATTACTGTTGAGTCTTAATTATTTTAAGTTATCTGATTTGATATTTATGAATTTTCTAATTTTTGTGATTTTGTGTGTGATTATGAAATTTTTATATTACTCTGATTATTTTAGCGTTATCAGTGGGCCATCTATGGGCCCAGGGAGGTCGTATGTAGGCCCCGTGTGGGTCCGGAAAGGTAAAAATTTTTCTGTAACTAGAAAAATTTGTACTGTTGAGACTGAGACGGGGGATCTTACTAAACCTGAATCTGAAAACAGTTTTAGAAATTTTTTTTACTGTGTTTTGTACTGTATTTAATTATCGGGTGATAAAAATACAGTAAAAATATTATTCGAACGGTAATAACAGATACAAAAATAAATATTGTACTGTGAAGTCAACATTAGTGGCTTGGATATCCACCATAGATGTAATCAACGGTGGAGACTTAATCTTGATTTAATCAACGATTGAGATTTAGTCTTACAAAGTGGCTAGGACCATTTATAACTCTTAGATGTAAAGTTTGAAGGAGTAATCTTGTCCCTTCATTTTGGAGATACATCTAATGGCTAGGATTTCAAGGAGAAAAGATCCAATGACTTAAATTAAGTCTTCTAAACCTAAAACTTATATTAATCCTAACAATTGATCTAATCAATGGTTAAGATTGCTTAAAATGGTGGCTAGGAGATTTGTTGCATTTTGATGATACATGGAAGGGGGGACGATTTTTGGAGAAGCAAGAAAAGGGGGGCAGTTTTGATGATCTCTTAGAAGCTAAAGCAAAGTCTTTAGTCATTATTGATCACCTTGGTCATTATTGAACATTTTCAAGAAACAAAGTTATCAAATTTTCTCTCCATTTCTCTCCTTCTCTAAGCTCATGACCAAGTACCCCTACACCACCTTCCATCACTCAAAAATTTTATATAACCATACTTCTTGAATCCTTACTTCAATTCAAGAACCTTTGTAGTTTACACCAAGCTCTAAATCTTCTATCTTCAAGGACTTTTTCCAAGAGCAAGTTCTAGGATTTTTGTTAGTGAAGTGTAAGGAAACTTCATTTCTTCTCTTCTTTTTCATGTTCTAAACCATGTTTGATCCATGGTTTCTTTTATTCAAGCTTAATATACTATTTTCTTTGTGTTTGTTTTATGTTTAAGAAACTTTTGTTAGTGGAGATCTTAATCAAAGTGCAAAGTAAGGAGCTTTTTGTGGTTCTTCAAGAGGTAAGAGGGAGATCCATCTCACCAACCAAGTATGGTGGTGAGAGATGGTTTTATATTTGATGGATGGTGAATCCATGTGAGGATTCATATCCATGGTCATGTAATAATTTGTGTGTGTTTATGTGCTTTGATTATTTACCTATGCTTGATATGTTTTGCATGATTTTATTGCTTATATGGTATGCTTATAATATGCATGATGAGAATATGGTATGCTTATGATATCCATGATGAAGATATGTTGAATATATTATGATGGATGTATGATAAAACAAGAAATTTTGGGTCCAATGGCCAAGGGGAGGCTATGGTTTTGACACCCAAAACTTAGGGTTTCATGTTGAAATTTTTCAAGAACAAGGAAATTGATTTGTTTAAAGAAATTATGAAGTGGAGAAATTATTTTTTTTTGGTTCCAAAGACCATGATGAATTTCAGCCTTAACACCTCAAAATAGGTGTTCACAAATTAATATTTTCATGAACGGTAAAAATGGATGTTTAGAACAACTAGAAAAATAAACAAATGGTTTGTTTTCAAGAAACAAGTGCTCACAGTTTTGGTAAGGAATTTTAATGGTTTTGTTTGTGTAAAAACCAAGAATGGAACTTAGTTGATTTCGAAGGAAAAATATAAGAATGGTTTTAATGGCCATGTCCACGGTTTTGAAGACTTGAAATGCCTTGGTTTTGTGAAAACAAAGTGATTTTCAAAGTGAAAATATCACTTGATTTAATACAAGGAATTTGCAAAGGGAATCAGAGTGTTTTATCGCTTGAGAAATGGAATTTTCATATGTAAATGGAAAAGAGAGGTTGAAAGTGTTTGAACCTCAATTTATTTTAAAGAGAATTGATTTTTAGAATTTATTTGGAATTATAAAGAATACATTGGTGAACATGGGATTTTCTAATGTATAACTCATTATTTGGGTTTTGGAGAGCGTTAGTAAATTTTAAAGTTAGAAACATTGATTTAATTCAATGGAATGGTAGATTTATGGAATATATTACAAAAAGGATTTTCTTGAGTAAGAAAATGTGAAAAATAATGTGAGAAGTCATATTATTTTGAAAAAGGTTGAAATTGAATTTTTGAACGTTGATAAATATTTTACGTGGTTGAAAAATGGTGAAAAATGATTTACGTAACTTAAAAAAGTGATTTTTAAGCTATGCGATTTGAAAAATGTTTAAATATTTCCACGCGATTTGAAAAATGTTGAAATATTTCTACGCATATTTGAAAAGCGTTGAAATATTTTTAAGCGTTTGAGATATTGTTGAAAAATCGCTACGCGATTTAAAAATGGTGGAAATTTTTACGTAATTGATGAAAACGTTAAAAATCTATATGTGATTTGAAAACGTAACAAAAATGTTACAAAATTAAGAAAATGCGACAAAAGTGGTGCGCGACTATGAAAACGCGATAATATGATTTTCACGATTAAATATATAGTAGGATTACTGTTGAACTAGTGAATGGATATTGTATGAGAAAATGATGAATTTTGCCAGTGATTGGCATTGGTGCATTTTATATGCATGAACTGGTGTATGGACACTGTATATGAATTCTTGCCTATGATTGGCTTTGGTGCATTGAACATGCATTGGAAAGGTCCGATGGACTGTATGAGGCTATTTGCCTATGAGAGACGTACACCTCTTGAGTGGGTGCGATATGCGTAGTGTAAGTCACTTGTTGACCTTAGGGGCATCGGGGTACGGATTGCTTACATGGGTGGTTGGTCACTCTTCTTCCCATAAGTTTGACCGATGCAACACACCGATGATCCTAACCGAGACACTATTCTTAATCAAGATATAATAAAGACTGTCATGTATATGCTAGATGTGCGAATACATATGAGAAATGTAGCATGTGGTCTGAGGCATGTTAGTACAGACAGATCTTTCTGATCAACTTCTTCAAACTGTGTATTAGCTCCATGGAGTAGGAAATTGAGTCTATGTGCGCATGCATGAATATGAGCATTTATATCTGTATGAGATATTAATTGAGGAATATTGGCCATGATAATTGTTCTATTGAGAAATACTTGGATGATGATGATGATAATAATGTGATGGCATTATTATGATTATTGTGTGATGATAATAATGTTAATGGCATGATGGTAATTATTATTTATTATATCTGTTATGATAAATAATGTTGATGGCATGATTGTGTTATGGTATACTGTATGTATTATCTCTATGCTACCATATTGGTAATAGCGTAGATGATCTCACCTCTTTGTATATTATTTCGTACTATATTTATATTTATAAAGACACTGAACAAAGGACTGCACAAGAGGGTGAAGGAGAACAGGCTCCAAAGGAAGCTGAGTTTTGATCGGATGGCATCCCAGTCAAGTTTCTTCGATTACGTGAGATTACAGTTCCATGGTGGAGCTGGAGCGTGGAGGATTAGTCCCAATGAGAGGGGACTAATTTATGAAGGAAACTTGACGGTCATTATGAACAGAGAGTTTCGTAGAGATCTGTTCTTTTCCGTAACTATATATATACATGTTGAATTTTCGTTGTCCATCAGGCAGCACTGGGATACTAGATATTATGTCCTAACAAAAATTAGTATTGTGTCGTCCGCTCGGACACCTGTCCGTAGGGCTTCGCGTCGTGCTGGATTCCTTCCTGCTGAGGAATCTGAGGAGGACCCATCTGAGGGTTCTGCTGTTTAGTAAGACTTGGGCAATATGTGAGTTTTAAATTATGTTTAATTACTTTGAGAACTTGGTCTGTATATAAATAATCTTGACAGTACATTTGTAATGTACATGATGTAAATTATGTGTGATGATGTATTATATTTTTATTTTTCGCTAAGTTTATTTTATCATTATCAAATAAGAAAGAAAAAATTTACAACTCGTATTATTGTTATAACATCACAGTATGTGAACTTGGGGGTAATTTGGTAATTAAGTATCATAAATGTGGCACCCTACGGTAAGTGTTACAAAGCCTACTTATCTGTAACTTGACCTAGGATATGTTCATCCTTAGTCTAGCATAGGATATCATGATCCTCATCCATGTATATAATTTCTCATCCACAGGCTAGCGTAGGATATACTAATCCATAGCCTAACGTAGGATATACTGATCCACAGTCTAGCGTAGAATATACTAATCCACAGTCTGGCATAGGATTTCTCATCCACAGCCTAGCGTAGGCTGTGGTATACTGATCCACAGCCTAGCATAGGATTTCTCATCCATAGCCTAGCGTAGGATATACTGATCCACAACATGGCTTGGATATAACATCCTTGGCTTAGCCTTGGAAAACTAGTCTTTTCATGAAACACTCCGGTGTCACCACTTTACTAGGCTTACCCAACAATGTTCATTACTAGATAACTAGGCTTGCCCAGCAATGTCTACTACTAGGATAACTAATCCTTTTATAAAACACTCCGATATCACCACTTTACTAGGTTTTCCTGGCAATGTCCATAAGAGAGCTAATTCTTACTAGGGTTCAACCTTATTGCATAAGGGATCCAATTTACTAGGGTTCAACCTTATTACACAAGGGATTCAATTCCTGCTAGGGTTCAACCTTAATGCATAAGGGATCCAATTTACTAGGTTCAACTCATAGGGGAGTCATTTGCTAGGTTCAACCCATAGGGGAGCCACTTGCTAAGTTCAACCCGTAGAGGAGCCACTTGCTAGGTTCAACCCATAAAGGAGTGAGCCACTTGCTAGGTTCAACCCATAGGGGAACCATTTGCTAGGTTCAACCCATAGGGGAGCCACTTGTTAGGTTCAACCCATAGGGGAGCCATCTCGTGCAAACTAGGTCCTATGACACTCAAATATTGCCAATTAAGTCATATGGTGCTCAATTACTGCCAACTAAGCCTTATGGCACTCAACTATTGTCAACTAGGCCTTATGACACTCAACTCTAACTATTAAAAGCGTTACTAGTGTTTATAGGGCTTAAACTATACCCAAAACACCTCAAATCTTGCCTAAAAAGGCTGATTTTCAAGATTGCACCAAACATGCATCATAATTTCAGAATTTCTGAAATTTTATGAGCATGTAGCTCTTTCTCATATCTTTCCAATTCCATAAACCTTGCTTCATTTGGCTAAGTGTAGCCAAATTTAAGCGACATTTTGTAGAGGTCAAAATAAGACATTATTTGATTTACCCGTTTCTGACCTGAATTTAAATTGAAACTGGGAATAAACTACATGTGAAAAAAATCTGAAATTTTATAGGCAAGAAGCCTTATATGTTAGCTTTAAAATGGAACTAGTTTAATGTCCATACAATATCAAAGCAAGAAATTATGCAATTTGGTTTACTGGCTGCCAGAATGCCTTTTTATGCAGAATCTGACTTGGATTCAAATAGAAACTGGTACTGATTGGCTTGCTCAAAAATTCTGAAATTTTTGCCACATGAAGCCTTATGTCTTAACTTTCCAATGACACTAGAATCAAGTGATTCCAATATCTACAGCTTGAGTTATGCAACAAACATCACAAGTTGTCAGGATGCCATATTCTGTTTCTGATTCTTTAAAACATCATAGCTGATTATGAGCTCTTCATAATTGGTTATTCATCAACTCAGAACTGAAAATGCTGTTCTCACATGCTCCATAACCGATTATTCACTAAGGATAATTAATTATATGGTGGTTTTCTATAGAAAAACACCATTTTCATGTTATAACTCCGCTAAAAGAGTTCCTAGATGATTTCCATCACCAACCATGATTTCTAATCATGTTGAGGTCCTCATAAAACATTTCAACTTATCTAGCATGGATTTGATGAACCTAAACACCATTTTCTCTACTCATATTCCAACTATCTACTTAAGTTGTCAATGGAAGTTCCTAGGTTCATGAACTACATCCAAGCATAGGTTAGGTCATGAATCAACCAAACCTAGTCATTGGAAGCCATAACCAACCAAGAACATCTTTTACATCTTAAAGTCACTTTCTATTCATCAAGTAAAACTAAGAAAACAAGATGAAAATGAGTGGGAAAAGATGAAATAAACCCATACCTCTTACATGGAAGATGATCTTGAAGCCTTGACCTTGATCATTGAGCTTCGCTCCTTGGATTTTCTCCTTTATTTCTTCCTTTCTTCCCCTTTCTCTTTTTCTCCCTTTTCTTTCTTTCTCTGTTTCTGCACATCTCAGCCAAGAGAAGGGAGAAATAAGGGGGTGGGACGTGGAGGAAATTCTGAGAAAAGATTAACTTAAGTTTCTGTGCTGAAACTTATATCTGCTAAGGACATTTGAATTATGCTAATTCGAGTTTTCCAGCTTTCAACAACTTTAGAATAAATACTAGGATTCATCTAAATTGTTGTTTCACCATTTCTCTATTTTTTCATATCTGCTAGGAGTCAATCTGGCTTTAAAAGCACAACCAGTATGCTTAAAAATACTAAACTTACTCCGATTATTCTCAAATTTTAACTGTACCTTATTTAACTCATTTGTGACATAGAAACAAGTTATCCATACTTGTTTCTCTCAACTTAGCAATTTATGCTACTATTTGAGTCATTTTAAGCTACTTTTCAACTTCTATGTTGCAGCAAAGTACCTAAACTGACTCAGTTTGTCACAAAACTGAACTGGCATGTTAAGCAAGTACTAGGCTACTTCTGTGACCATTTATAAGCCTAACATGTTTCTCGAGATGTTACAGTTGCAGTGTTCTATATGCACACTGAAGTGGAGGAAGGCCAAGGTCCATAACCCGGCGAATACGGTCAACAGAGTAGTCAACTATCTTCCTTCGAACTCTGGTAGTTGTGGTGGATCGCTTGTCAGCATGAGCATTGGCACTGAACTCCTTAACCACTGTAGCTATTGGTTCTTCAGTAGGATGTTCAGCAAATAATTGCCAATGAAAAGCAGCAGTGGCGTCTGAGATAGTTGGATAACACACCATATTCAACTCATGGAACCCTTTTTTTGGAATGATGTTAATCTTCCTTAAATACGTCGAAAAATAGTTGAAAGCCTCTTGAGAGATATAGAAAGTTGGGTCAAAGACAGGGATCTCATCATGGTCATCGTCACGGCTTGGCCTAGCCTCAACAGTTTTGTGCTGGCGCTTTGACATGATGGTTGAATACTTGAAAAGAAGCAAGGTCTAGTTATTACCATTGACAATATAATGAAGAATAATGCCATGTAATCATTCAAACCAATTGAGGACAAGTTACAATGCAATCATGTTAACCAATTAATAACAAATGTCAACAAAGGCAACAACGCAAGTAAATGGTCAACAACCCAAGATTGATCTAGTTAAATCCTCAACCCAATGTTACCCCCAAACCTAGCTAGAAAATAACATTCAAACAAGTCCAACACCAAATAAATCATTATCCATGTAAGCTCAACTCCCAAAACAAATCAAAGACCCTAGATATGATAACAGATTCCCTAGAAAAACCAACATGGTGACCCCAAAATAATTAAGATCCCAGACATCATATCATGTATATGTCCATAGATAAATTAGTAGAAATCAACAGCAATCAACTTCAATTAACAAATCAAGGGAACATATACACAATTAACAAATCAGCCATTAACAGGGTTATTGTTTAGCATAATCAACCAGCAGGAAAACCAACAGAAATCATTAATTCTAGATTTTAACTTAGTAAATAAGAAAAATTCCAAGCAATCAGAAATATGCATTTAACCAGCCCAACTTAGATATGCAAAGGCAACAACCTCAATCGAATCATTGTTAATTCATAACTTAGACAAATCACAGCCCAACCCCAAGTCAAGATAGAATAGCTCATCCAAATAGTGTCAACTCAATCATGCACATTCTCACTTAGAATATAACTAAACCAAGTCAGCATCAACAATATAGAATCAACAACGAGCACCCCAATATAGAAACTACATAGGCATCCACTTAACCACTATATTTCTAGCATTCTATCAGGCAAGGTGTGAACAACTGAGTAGAATTCAATCAACTAATGCAACCAATTTGTTAATCATTGAAATAAAGTATATCATGACCAAATTAATTTTAGCATAACCAATGTAGTCACATGTTGAAACAGAACACAACAAAATACATACTTAGCAACTTGGAACGACATAGAAATAGAGAGAAAAATTTTACACTAACCTTGGAGGAAGCAACAAGATGAGCAGGGCACCAGAAGACCAAGAAGCAAAAATAGAAAAACACAGAAGAAAAACAAAAGAAACAAAAAAAAAAGGAGTGGTGGAAATGAAGGGTTACAGTGTTGGAGTGGCTACAATTTTATGGAAGAAAAATGTTAGAGGTGGAAGTTAGGGAAAATAGGTATGGTGGAGGGTGGTGGCGATGGAATGAGGGTTCCATTTGGTTGGCTTGTGGTAGGAGGAGGAAGTGGTAAAAAGGGTTACGGGTTGGAGTGGGATGTGGTGAAATGGTGGGGTTCATGGAGGTGGTGTGAAGTGTGTTTGGTTGGATTGTGGTGGCCACGGGTAAGGAGTGGTGGGATGTGGTTGAAGCTTGCAGTTTGTGGTGGTGGGGAAAAGAAATGGTGTGGTTCGTTGAAGTGGTGGGGAATGGTAAGGTTGTGGAGTGGAGAAATGGGGGAAGAAATATAAGAAAAGGGCTTGAGATAGATTGGTTAGTGCTAGGGGTGTCAAATGGATGGATTGGTTTGATTTTGGATTGGATCATAATGGATGGATCCAAAATAAACCACTAATCCATTTAAGATCCATTATAAAATGTTTAATATTATCCAATCCATCCATAACCTAATTTAATGGATGGATATTCAATCTATCCATTAATCAATTTTAATGGATTGGATGGATGGATATCCAATCCACTCATTTAAAAAAAAATTTATCTCTAAAATTTATCTTTAAAAAAATACTTTAGTGAAAGTGAAAGTGTTGAAATAATTAAAAAGGTAAAATACATTGGATATCCATTGGATTGGTTTTTAATTGGATATCCAACGGATATCCAATGGATCCAATGAATATTTTGGTTGGATTACTAACTATCCATAACTAAATTTAATCCATTAGATCCAATCTAATAAAATATATTATTCTAATTGGATGGACTGAATTGGTTTTAATATGGATAGATTAGATGGATTAAAAATTAATAGATTTTTTTGCCAGCCCTAGTTAGTGCCTTGAAGAAGGCTTGGGAAATTAGGGATTAGGGGGTGAGAGCTCGATACAGAAGGGGTTAATGGGGGGAATGCGAAAATTAAGGATTTGTGAAAGGGTAATTAGGGAAAGGAGGTGCTGCATTTTGTGCAGTAACATGCCCTCATGCCTATTACACGCCTAGGCGCAACAATTTTTTTTATTTTTATTTTTATTTTTTTAGGGTTTTTAGAAAACCCACGCCTAGGTGTGGTATATTCACACCTAGGCGTGATACATACAATAAAATTTTCTTGCTGAGGTAGAAAGACGTGGATGTCTCTAGAAATTTCCACTTGATGAGGCTGAGGCCTCCACGCCTAGGCGTGACCTTCTAGATCTCAAAATTGGACAGAACAATTAGAATACCCAATTTTTCATGCATCCAACACACTTTTCTCACTCTCAATCACTAGGAAATAGTATAGGCACTATGAACAATTACCAAGGCATCAAATTGAAAAGCAAACACTATCAACGCTATCAAAAACAAAATCAAAACATGAAGACAAATGTAAAACCATGCATGAAAGTATCTTAGGCTAAGAGATAGGGTTAATAATTTGGGTTGCCACCTAACAAGCACCTTATTTATAGTCCTGGCTGGACTTTGCCAACTTCAAGATAGAAGAGCAAGGATGAGTGAGGTTTTGTGTCTCTCCACCTCACCACCTAAGTAAAGCTTGAGCTGCTGACCATTGACCTTAAATGTTGACTTTGAAACTGGGTCTTCTAGGGTTACGACACGATGAGGAAACACTTCCATAACAAAAAATGGACCTGACCACCTAGATTTAAGCTTGCCAGGAAATAGTTTCAACCTTGAGTTAAATAGAAGAACCTTTTGGCCTGGTGCAAATCTTCTTGGAATAATGTGATTGTCATGCTACTTCTTCACCTTATCTTTGTATATCTTAGCATTTTCATATGCTTGTAAATGGAATTCCTCTAGTGCATTAAGTTGCAACAATCTTTTCTCCTCACAAGTTTCTGAATCCCAATTGAATCTCTTGATGGCCTAGTAAGTGTGGTTCTCAAGTTCAACAGGGAGGTGGTAAGCCTTGCCAAAAACCAATAGATATGAGGACATGCCAAAAGAGGTTTTGTAAGCAGTGCGATATACCCAAAGAGTGTCATCTAGCTTCTTAGACTAATCCTTCCTAGAAGGGCTCATAGTTTTTTTTAGAATCTGCTTCAACTCTCTATTAGAAACCTCTGCTTGGCCACTTGATTATGGATGGTAGGCTGTAGCTACTCTATATGTCACCCCATACTTAGCAAGTAATGTAACAAAGTCCTTGTTGTAGAAATGAGATCTCCCATCACTTATAATAGCACGAGGGGTGCCAAACCTTGTGAAAATATTCTTTTTTAGAAAAACAAGAACCACCTTAGAGTCACTAGTAGGTAAGGCACAAGCCTCCACCCACTTTGACACATAATCCACCTCTACAAAAATGTGATGGTTACCAAAAGATGATACAAAAGGCCCCATAGAGTCTATGCCCTACACATCAAAGATTTCCACTTCCAGAATAGAGTTCAAGGGCATCTCATTCCTCGTTGAGATGTTGCTGATCTGTTGACATTGATCACACTTAGATACAAAAGAGTGAGAATCTCGAAACAGAGAAGACCAATAGAAGCCTGATTGTAACACCTTAGTCGTTGTCCGTTCACCCCCATAGTGACCGCCATATGGTGAAGCATGACATTGTTCAAGTATCGCACTAGTCTCCTCCATAAGAATGCACCTTCTAAGCACTTGATCAACACATTGTTTAAAGAGAAATGATTCATCCCAAACATAATATATGACATCATGAAGGGATTTTTTTTCTGATGATAAGACAATTCAGATGGCACCAATCCACTCATAATGTAATTAGCAAAGTCAGCATACCATGGATCTGGGCTAGCAAACACAACAAATAATTCTTCATCTAGGAATGTCTCACAAATCAAGGCTAGGTCCTGTTGATATTTCTCATTTTCTAACCTGGAAAGATTGTCTGCCACCTAATTTTTAGCACCCTTTCGATCTCTAATCTTGAGGTCGAACTCTTGGAGTAATAAAACCCAACGAATTAATCTTAGCTTGGCATTCTTTTTGCTCACTAGATACTTGATGGCCGAGTGATCTGTGAAGATAATGACTTTGGTGCCAACCAAGTATGCCCAGCATTTGTCAAAAGCATAGACAACCGCAAGGAGCTCCTTCTCAGTGGTGGTGTAGTTCAACTGACCATCATTTAGTGTCTGACTTGCATAATAGATAGAATGAAAGATTTCATTTTTTTTTTGGCCAAATAGTACTCCAACTGCATAGTCATTAGCATCACACATAAGCTCAAATGGTAGAGTCCAGTCAGGAGTAGTGATAATAGGCACTGATACAAGTCGTTTCTTCAATTCCACAAAGGCTTCCATACATGATTCATCAAACTTAAAGGTCACATCTTTTACTAATAAATTACATAGTGGTTTGGCAAGCTTGGAAAAATCTTTGATGAACCTTCGGTAGAATCCAGCATGTCCAAGGAAACTCTAAACTCCTTTTACTGAAATTAGTGGTGGAAGTTTCTCAATCACCTCAATCTTAGCTCTATCCACCTCCATTCCTTTAGGTGACACTCTATGGACAAATACTATGCCCTCTTGAACCATAAAATGACACTTCTCCTAATTAAGCACCAAATTGGTTTCCTCACACCTTTGCAACACTAGGGCTAAATTTTGAAGACACTCATCAAAGGAATCACCATAAACATAGAAGTTATCCATGAATATCTCCAAACAGTTCTCCACCATATCGGTGAAGATGACCATCATACATCTTTGAAAAGTAGCTGGGGCATTGCATAACCCAAAGGGTATTCTTCTGAAAGCATAAGTACCATATGGGCAGGTGAAGGTTATTTTCTCTTGATTATCCAGGGCAATAACAATCTGATTGTAGCCCGAGTACCTATCCAAGAAACAGAAAAACTCACGACCTGCTAACTAATCTAGCATCTGATCAATAAATGGTAATAGGAAATGATTCTTTCAGGTTGCAGTGTTAACCCTCCTATAATCCATGCATATTCGCCATTCGGTGACAGTTCTGGTGAGAATTAAGTCATTATTCTCATTGGCTACCACCGTCATTCCACCTTTCTTAGGCACGCATTGAACTAGACTCACCCATTTGCTGTTAGAAATAGGGTATATGATACTCGCATCCAGCCACTTAATAATCTCCTTCTTGACAACGTCCTTCATGATGGGATTGAGGCACCTTTAATGTTCAATGGTTAGCTTATGATAAGCTTCCAGTAATATTTTGTGTATGCAGATGGTGGGGCTAATATCTCTACTATCCACAATGGACCACCCCAAGGCCTGTTTGTACTCCCTGAGCACTCTAAGCAACTTGGTTTCTTACTCTTCTAACAATGATAAGGAAATAATAACTAGTAATATGCATGACTCTCCCAAGTATGAATACCTGAAGTGTTTAGGCAATGGCTTGAGCTCCAACTTAGGTGGGGTGATGACTGAAGGCTAGAGACTAGGCTTGTCAGAAGGTATGTTCAACAGTTTAAAACCTGGTTTCTTAAAAAACTTAGCAGATGAATCAAGCAGTTTAATACATTCTATCACATTATCCCTATCTACATGCTCATGTATGGATGTTAATGATAACCTAATGGGATCATCAATAAAATTAGTATGGAATATAGTATTGACTACTTGATCAATCATACCTAAGTAAAAACATTCTTCATGATCATTGGGAAATCTCGTGGATTTATAAATGTTAAAAGTTACTTTTTCCTCACTGACCTGCACCGTGAGCTCACCTTTTTGGACATCAATCATAGTCTTACCAGTGCCCAGGAAAGGTCTCCCAAGAATCAAAGGCACATTGCGATCATCTTCCATATCTAGGATGATGAAATCCATTGGAAAGATTAACATATCCACCTTGACCAATACATCTTCTATGACCCTTTTAGGGTAAGTGAGAGAACGATCAGCTAGTTGCAAAGCAACCGAAGTCGGCTTCACCTCCGCTAAACCTAGCCTTTGGAAGATGGATAGAGGCATCAAGTTTATGCTTGCCCTTAGGTCACACAAGACTTTTCCAAAGAATTAGCTCCTGATGGTGCATGAAATAGTAAAGCTCCCTGGGTCTTTTAACTTGGGAGGTAACTTATTTTATAATATGGCACTACACTCCTCTATGAGAGCCACAGTCTCATAATCCCTCAATTTCTTCTTCTTGGACAAGATGTCCTTCATGAACTTCACATAGCTTAACATTTGTTCCAAAGCCTCAGCAAATGGTATGTTGATGTGAAGTTTATTGAAAATCTCTTAGAATTTTTAAAATTGAGCATCAAGCTTTTGCTTTGCTAGCCAGTTGGGGAAATGTGAAGGTGGTGTCATGGGCTTATCCTCCTTCTTGTTTTTAACCCTTCCCATTGCAATTTCCTCTTTTTTCTCCACCTCCTTGCTCACAACCTCATCTTGTGCCCTCTCCACTTCTTCTTCAAGAAATTTGATCTTTGGATTACCTTTTATTTCTTTCCCACTCCTCAATGATATAGCCTAACAATGTTCATTAGATGCACCCTTAGGATTGTTAATGGTGTCACTTGGAAACCTCCATAGGGGCCTATTATTTAGGGCTTGGGCAAGTTGGCCTACTTGAGTATCAAGATTCCTCAATGAAGTTGCTTGACTTTGGATCAAAGCATCGTGGGATACTAGCCTTGAATCAGTTTTTGTCATATAGTCTTGTTGGCTAGTCATGAACTGTGCAAACATCTTCTCCAAATTGGAAGTTGAAGTTGATGTTATAGTTTGGGCTTGAAAGGGGTTTCGTTGTTGAAAACCTGGAGAAAGACAGGGTGCTTCTTCAAGCTGAAAAGAAAAAAAGCCTTGAGCATTTCCTCCTCATGAGAGATTAGGATGGTTCTGCCAACTAGGATTGTAAGTGTTACCAAAACCATTGTTGTGATTGGGTTGGCAAAATTAACTGGGATATTGTACACTTTCCAGGCTAGCTATGCAATTTGTAGTGAAGTGAAAGTCCCTACAATGATAACAAATTTTTACTGAGCCATTGGTTCCACTAGCTACTAAATTTACTCTCATGGTGTCAATTTTCTTAGAGAAAGTTGCCACTTGAGCTGAAGTGATGTGAGAGCATTAACTTTATGTATATCGACAACTATTCTCCTAGGGGTAACCTTTTCTGCTAGCCACTGATAGTTGTTGTTAGCCATTTTCTCCAAAAGGTCATTGGCTGCATCCACTGTCTTGCTTATAATAGCCCCTCTAGCTGCTGCATCAATTATGGATTGAATAAATGTTGTCAAGCTGTTATAGAAGGTATGTACCAACATCCATTTTGCTATACCATGATGTGGGCATTTCCTTAGCAACTCCTTAAATCACTCTTATGCCTCATATAAAGTCTCTCCCTCAAACTGCCTGAAGAACAAGATGTCATTCCTGTATTTCATTGCCTTCATGGGAGGGAAGAATTAGTCCAAAAACTTTTGCGTCAGCTCCTCCCAAGTAGTGATAGAATACTCGGGGTAAGGAATGAAGTCATGCCTTGGCCCTATCCCTAAAAGAAAAAGAGAAAAGCCTCAAGCGAGCTGCATCATCAATCATCCCGTGATGCTTAAAAGTATCACAAATCTCGAGAAAGTTAGCTAGATGAGCATTAGGATCTTCATAGGGTAAATCTCTAAATTGCACATTATTTTGAACCATCTAAATAATAGCAAGCTTGATCTCAAAAGTTTGTGCTTATACAACTGGCCTTCTAATGCTAGATCAGATTTATCTAGCACTTGGGGTGGCATATTCCCTCCAGGGTCTTTTAGCATTTGTTTCCTCTGTCATCTCAGATTCATTATCTAAATTTAGTGCTTGCGCTTGTACATGTTTCTCTCTTAGCAATCTACGAAAGGTCCTCTCGATCTCAAGATCGATAGGAAATCGAGACATGCCTTGAGTTCTTCGCATACAAGAGCCAAGTACTAGAAAAACAAACACAAATAAACAAAAGTTGACATAAGAGTTGTGAATAGATGTACGAAATCCACAAAATCTAAATTCAATCCCTGCCAATGGTGCTAAAAACTTGTTAGTGTGAATTTGTAAGTGCACGGGTCAACAAGTAATACATGAGAGTTAGAGTATCGTGTCCCAAGGGATTGACAATTAGAAAAATGCTAAATCTCAACCAATATCCATAAAACCTTATCTAAGCAATCGAATTGTGAGAGTATTTTACAATTGAAATAACAACTTAAAAGGAATAAAACAAGGATGCACCAAACACCAAGTTCACAAGAGAAAGATAAGAATGATTAAAGCCTAGGAGTCCCTATTCACTTGCTATTTCATTGAATATTTACAATTCATAAGCATCTATCAACAAGTTGATTTTGTTAGATAAAAACAAGCAATAAATAAAAGCCTATGTCTAGGACAATTACCTATGTGAGACCTATCCAATTCACTATGTGTCCATGTGAGTTAGCATAAGAATCACTCTTTGAGACCATTTATCAAACACTTGCTATGCATGACCAAGGAATATGTGTCCATCCCCTTAGCTAATCAACACAATCAAACTAATTGAAAGTATTGAACATGCATCAACCATACCAAATCCATATTAAAAAATTACAATGTTTAGTTCTTTGAAATACTAAGATCATGCAATTGATGGCCAAACAAGAGCAAGCATTAAGCATAGGTATGGAAGAACAAAACCAATTTCATTGATAGAAACTCAATTAATTACAAGATATTCAAATCCATAGCAAAGTCCTAGAGAGCCCCTAGATTAGAATTTAGTTACACATCATGAAAGAGGGGAAAACATATGAAATCATAAAACCCATCAAGTTACAAATCAAGAGAGAAAATGGGTAGAATGAACAAAAGTGGAAGGAATCCAAGCTTGATCTTCCTTCCTTGATCTTGATTCTTCACTTGAATCAATTCTATCTTCAATGGTTTTCTCCTCTTCTTCCTTCCTCTATGGAGCTCGTGCTTGGTGACAACCCAAGATACTCAATATGCCCCCAAAAATCAGATAATAAGGGCCAATTTCATGTGCTAGGATTTTTCCCACGCTTAGGCGTAGGTTTTCCATGCCTAGGCATGGTTATAAAACATGTGATGTCAGGTGTTGGTCACGCCTAGGCATAGGTGTCTCTGTCTGAGAAACTTGAAAATCTGAGAGTGGCGTGGCTTTTTTATGCCTAGGCCCCGTAGGGCTTTCATCTTGAATACATGCCTCAAAACAATACCAAAGTCCATCAGACCATGATCAATTCAAATTCCATAATTAAAATTCTTAAATATGCAATTCTTAATCATTTTTGAGTTAACAAACTTATATAATTAAAGTCATGCAAGAATTGAGCATTTAGGCCAGAAAACTTAAGGATAGCATGCTCTTATATATTCAAATTCAAGTGAAATAACTTCATTTCCTAAAGTTATCAATTACTCTAATATGTACCCATGTGAAGACTTAATATCTCATATCCATGACTCGTGAGATATGGCCATTAGTCTATGCACATACTAGTCTCAGTGCATTATTGTTGTCTTAATTAACAATAATACTTGAACAGAAACATTTAAGAATGGTATTTTATCCAATAGGATCTCACGATCAAGTCATCCACTTGATGTCCTAAGGCATCAAACTTACTATTCTAAGAACTTTATTATGTTTATAAAAAAGAACACAATAAATGAAATGCCTCATAGATTAAAAATAACATAATACAATGTATATAAATATAGACAAAAAGTATCGGCCTCTAGGACATACACCAACAATCTCCCACTTGCACTAGAGCTAATTAAGCATATGTCTAATGCTTAAAGACCTAGTATGACCCTTATGCTTCTGTTGTGCAAGAGGATTCGCAGTGGATTAATAATGTTATCATTTGTTGGTACTCTGCATATCTTCACATCTCCTCTATCGATGATCTCTCGAATAAGATGGAAATGCCTAAGTATATGTTTGGATCACTAGTGAGATCTAGGCTCCTTAGCTAGTGTAATAGCTCCATTATTGTTATAATAGAGCTCCACTGGGTCCACAATGCTAGGAATAGTGCCAAGTTTAGAAATGAACTTCATGATCTAAACGGTCTTCTTTGCTTCATTGGAGGCACTAATATACTCAGCCTCTGTGGTAGAATCAGTGACTGTCTCCTGCTTTGAACTCTTGCAGCTCACAGTCCCACCATTCAGGCAAAAAACATAACCTGATTGCGATCTAGAGTTGTCCTTATCGGTTTGGAAGCTAACATCAGTGTAACCCTTTACAACTAGCTCCTCCTCGGCTCCATATACCAAGAACGAATCCTTAGTCTTTCTCAAGTACTTAAGGATGTTCTTGATAGCAGTCTAGTGACTCCCACCAGGATCAGATTGGTACCTACTCATCATGCTCAAAGCATATGAGATATCTAGTCGAGTACATAACATGGCATACATGGTAAATCCAATTGCAGATGCATATGGAATCTTGCTCATGCGATCCCTCTCATCCAGGGTAGTAAGGGATTAAGCCTTAGATAAGCTTACACCATGCGATATAGGCAAGAGTTTTTTCTTGGATTTATGCATATTAAATCATTTTAACACTTTGTTTATGTATATACTCTGACTTAGGCCAAGCAGTCTCTGTGATCTATCTCTATAGATCCTAATACCTAACACATATGTGGCTTCACCTAAGTCCTTCATAGAAAAACACTTCCTTAAACAAGTCTTTACAGGCTGTAGGGTAAGGATGTCATTTTCGATGAGTAGTATGTCATCTACATACAACACCAGAAAGATAACTGTGCTCCCACTAACCTTCTTATAGACACAAGATTCTTCTTCATTCTTGATGAAACCAAACTATTTGATTGTATCATCAAAATGAAGATTCTAATTTCTAGAAGCTTGCTTCAGTCCATAAATAGATCATTGCAACTTGTACACCTTTCCAACATCTTGTGGAGTGGCAAAACCCTCAGGTTGTGTCAGTACACATCCTCGAGGAGATTTCCATTAAGGAAAATAATTTTGACATTCATTTACTAGATTTTATAATTATGGTATGCTGCAATAGCAAACAAGATCCGAACGGATTTAAGCACCGCAACTACTAAAAAAGTCTCATCATAGTCTACACCATGAATTTGTTTGAAACATTTAGGCACCAATCGCGCCTTCAGGTATGCACGTTACCATCCATGTCAATTTTCTTTTAGAAAAACCCACTTACACCTAGTGGGTTTTACCCCTTCAGGTGGGTCAACCAAGGTCCATACCTAGTTGGCATACATGGTTTCCATTTCAGATCTCATGGCCTCAAGCTATTTCTCATATTCTGGGCCCATTACGACTTCCTGGTAAGTCATAGGCTCATTCTGATCCATGAGTAACATGTCACCTTGCTGGGATATGAGAAATCTATATCTCTAGTTAATGACATATCCTGTTAGACCTACACAGATCTTGTTGTATGCCAAGGTGACTTGTTAGACCTACGCAGATCTTTGTGGATGCTGCTCTATTTCCACCATCGGTTCTTTGCTACTATGTGAGCCTTGAACTTCTTCAAGTTCTACTTTTCCCCCACTGATTCCTTTGGAGATAAACTACTTTTCTAGGAATACAATAGTCTGTGTGACAAACACTTTACTCTCGGTAGGATTATAGAAATAGTATCCCTTGGAATACCCCACAAAGAAGCGTTTGTCTGATTTGGGCCCAAGCTTATCATAAACTTAACATTTGACATAAGTTTCATAACCCCAAATCTTCATGAAAAATATATTGGGTCGTCTCCCAGTCCATATCTCATATGGTGTCTTTTGAACCTTTTTAGATAAAACACGGTTAAATGTGAAAGTTGCTATTAACAGAGCATATCCCCAGAAGGAGCCTAGAAGGTCTGCATGACTCATCATAGATTGGACCATGTCCAACAAGGTTCGGTTTCTCCTTTTAGAGATATAATTCCATTGTGGTGTTCCTGGAGGAGTAAGTTGAGATATTATCCCACACTCTTTCAGATGATCATCAAACTGTCGGCTCAAGTATTCACCACCTCGATCTGATCGAAAGACTTTAATACTCTTGCCAAGTTAGTTTTGTGCTTCATTTTTGAACTCCTTGAACTTTTCAAAGGATTCTAATTTGTGTTTCATAAGGTATATAAATACATATCTACTGAAATCATCAGTAAATGTAATGAAGTACTAAAAATCGCCTCTAGCTAGTGTGTTTATGGGTCCACATACATCACTATGTATAAGGCCTAAAATATCACTAGCCCTTTCACCTTGTCCAGTGAATGGGGCCTTTGTCATCTTTCTCAATAAATAAGATTCACATATCTCATATGATTCGAAATTAAACAAGTCTAAGAATCCATCTTTATAGAGTTTGAAGAAGCGTTTCTGATTTATGTGGCCCAAACGACAATGTCAAAGATAAGTTGAGTTCATATCGTTTGATTTAAACCTCTTTGTACTTATGTTATAGACGAGCATTTTGAGATCAAGGACATAAAGTCCATTACTAAATCGTGCACTACCATAAAAAAATATCATTCAAATAAATGGAACAACATTTGTCTTTTATAATAAAAGTAAAGCCTTTCTTGTCCAAACAAGAAACAAAAATGACATTCCTGCTTATGGCAAGCACAAAATAGCAGTTCTCTAACTCTATTACAAGCCCAGTGGGCAAAGATAAAAGATAAGTCCTTATGGCTAATGCAACAACCTTTACTCCATTTCTAACTCATAGGTCAACTTTGCCCTTAGTCAACGGTCTACTGTTCTTTAGATCTTGTACATTTACACAAATGTGAGATTCACATCAAGTATCTAATACCCATGATGCAAAAGTAGATAAATTGACTTCTATAAGAAAAATACCTGAAGCGGAAGTCTCACTTCCCTTCTTCTTCTTGAGCTCTTCTAGGTACTTGGCACAATTCATCTCCCAATGTCCAGTCTGATCACAGTGGAAGCACGTACCTTCCATAGCCACTCCACCCACTGGTTTTAAGCCAGAAGTATTGGACTTGGACTTATCCTTGCCCTTGCCCTTCCACTTGTCCTTAGGTTTTTTCTGTTGTTTCTTGCCCTTATTCTTTTAGACCATCATTATGGCCTTTCCTTTTCATTTGCCTTTGTTTATGTTCTTCTCAACAGTTCTCAACATGCTTAGCAACTTTAGTAGTGATTTGTCGATTTTATTCATGTTGTAGTTCATAACAAATTGACTAAAACTTTCTAGCAACGATTGTAGGACTAAGTCAGTGGTCAACTATTGGCCCAAAGGAAAACCAAGTCTCTCTAGGTTTTCAATATACCCAATCATCTTGAGTACATGAGCACTAACAAGGCTTCCTTCTACCAGCTTACACTAAAACAATACTTTAGAGACCTTATATCTCTCAAGTCTAGCCTACTCTTGATAAAGCTTTTTGAGGTGCATGATCATATCATAGGCATCTATGCTCTCATGTTGCTTTTGGAGCTTAGAGTTCATGGTAGCTAGCATTAGACATCTGATGTCCAAGGCGTCATCTTGATGCTTCTTATAAGCATCTCTTTCAGCTCTATGGGCATTAGTAACATGTGGCTCAGGAACAGACTGTTCTAGAACATACAACTTTTTTTCTTGCTTGAGGATAATCCTCAAGTTCATATACTAGTCTTGGAAATTTGTCCCAAATAACTTGTCCTTCTCAAGGACTGATCGCAATAATAAGTTACTTGAAGTGTTTGTTGTCATGGTAATCTATCAACATAAATATGCAAAATGTAAGTATCATGCCATAAACATATTTAACAAAGTCTTTAATTAAATATGCCTCCTACTATTTTTCTTCAAATCAATAACCTTCAACATTAAGTTGAAAAATCCTATCGTAAGATTTCCTGGTGGGCCACGATCCATATTTCACCTAGCTTTGAGTCAGCTTTGGCTGATCACCCAAAATTTAGTTATTTAGGTAGGAAACTTTTTCCAATTACATCACATGCAACTCTTGGATAGTTTGGTGAATAATACTTATTCTAATCCATCCAATGGACTAAAGCCCAACTTTATGCCTCTAAGCCTTCAGTCCTATTGAAATGACCTAGTTATGTCAAACCCAATGGTTGGCAATTGGATATTACCCTTATCCCATCGCGTCTTACTAATATAGATAAAGGTATCCTGCTTTGGCAGACCTACACTTAATTGATACTAGTCTTGACGAGTGCCACACATTGGAAGGCATCACATAATGACTTAATATTTGCTTTGAGGGAATTTTTATTATTATTAGATCTCACTATTTATTAAGCTATTTATCATACCATAAACATCATCCATGCATCTTATACATATAAAGCATATAATAAATGTGACATGGTTATGGCCCCTAAGAGAGAATCATTAACTAAAACGAGTGAGTGAACCAGGTTCACAAGCGTCTCCCACCAACGTCCTTATTTGATGCCGCTTTCATACCTCCACATCAAGATTACATTATATAGAAGCCTCTTTTACATTCGAGGGGAGTTAGGTGAGAAGAGAATATACAATTAGAATGTAGAGAGAAAGACATGACACATAGGTCATATTTTAAAATAACCAAAATAGCATAAAAAGAGAACTAAGGCCATAACCATGCACCATAGAGTACACATAAAAATAAAGCAATAACACATTATTATTTTGTGAGTTATAAAAATGGATTTGAATATCACACCTCAGAAAAGACGCTTTACGCAGAGATAGCACAGGGTTCGGGACAGCGCCCCGACGGGGTATCAACACTTGAACTTTAAACCTGAAAACACATGAACACTCCATGCGTAGCGAGGAACCCTTATGCCATTGTTCAACATTTGAACCTCTTGCACCTCCTTGACGACTTGACATCAACACTTGCTGCCGCTGCTACAAAAGAGGAACAAGGTTCCAAAACCCCTGCCCTGCGCCGCTTATGCAAAAACAGGATTTCATAACCCTTGTTGCCGCAAACCAAGAACAAGGTTTCCTAAACCCTTGCGCCGCGCATTAAGAACAAGGATTCCATAACCCTTGCTTCGCGTTGTTGTACATAACGTTGCATGTATCACATACATACCAGAAAGCTTTGCAAAACATACATCCAATACAAAACGATTTTCAAAGAACATATGAATAACTTCATGGTTTTTGAAAACAACATCATAGTTTTGCATACAACACATAAAACAAAGTATGTTTTCGCAAAGGGTTTCATTCGTTTTCTGAAATAACATATTAAATATCATATCTTTTTATCAAAAACAGAACAACAATCATGTTATCTCATACAAAATGAAAACAGAAAAATCGAATCATGGTTTTACAAGTGGCTCTGATACCAATGTTGGGAATTGCAAATACATCATGCAGTGAAAAATAGAATTCCCACCAAGGATCCATGTAAAAAAGCCATAATCCGAGTTTTTAAAATTGTTTACCTCTTGAAGCATGATCAAAACAAGTGGTGTGAATTACCAACACCATAACAACGATGATGTTTATGAAGTATCCACATAAACAGACTTACGAACATCCAATGTCCGCAAAAAAGAGTTATGCCTCTCTCACACAGTGCTAGCTGTGAAGAGAAGAGAAGAAACCTGTCATTCTCTTACTCAGTGTTTCTGTTAAATGCAGTCAGGGTTTCTAATGCCTGCATTGACAGCACCTTAGCAGTGTTATTTATAATAATTGACTGTCTTAAGTGAGTAAGAGCAGCAGCAAGGTAAGTTGTGCAACCCTAGACTCATCAATTATGAGTCTGGCCCACAATTGAATCCAAGTCCAACTTGGATCCCAATTACTCCAATTTAGTCTGCTCTATGTGTGTGACCCTACAGGTTCTCATAACGTTGGCAGTAATATTAAAATCCTTTTTTTTAATATTACATGCAGTGAGTGGTATCTAATAGCACATCATTGCCACCCAAGTGATGAGAATGTCAGTGATTTGATAAAACCTTTCCGTGACCAATGTTTCCGTGTAATTTAGTCCCTTTGTCCAGATATCTAGATTGAACATAAGGCATGGAATGTGTCACCCTTGTATAGTTCAATCCTTTGTTTCCTAATTCCCGAGTAGACTTAATAATAACAAATGAAATCGATATCTCATATCGACTTATTTGAGCATGGTCATGCATTTCACAGTCTTGTTATGCCTGTATTTTATAGCCTTAAATTGGATAAATTGTGATATTTTGATTGATTTATGTTAGAATTTATGTCACATTTAATATATTTATCCTTATTATCTCATAATTGCTCTTTCTCTATGTTTTTAGGTCCAAAAGAGGTGTTTTGACATGACTCTATGAACTTTTGGATGGATCATTTGCAATGGAGTTGAGCTAAGAATTTATATGCTGAGAATCATAGAGTTTTTGACCTTTATGCGATAAAATGAGCATAACTTGAGCTACAAAAGTCGAAACGAGGCGAATTAGGTGTCCTTAGAAAGCTAAGAAAAAGATTTACAACTTTCATGAAGGCTTCTTTGTGAAATTCCAAGAGACACGGTCGTGCCTAAATAAGGCACGCCTGTAGCTCCACCCAAAATTGGAATTTTCCATCCTGGACCCTCACACGCTTGTGTTTAATTCATTTGAAGCTTCTGAGTTGGAGGTCGTGCCTCACTGCAAAACTTTGAAACACACTTTGATAAATTGGATGCATTTTTTGACAGATTTAGTGACTTTGTATAATAGGCACGACCGTGCCTATGGGAAGCATGGTCATGCCTATCCGTTTTGTGCGAAAAAACGTCCAAAACTCATCAGATTGAATATTTAGAGGCATTAGGAGCCTCCAGGAAGGGGTAAGACATAGAGAGCAAGAGGAGAGGCTACTGAAACACCAAGGGAGGTCCCTTGGAAGGGAGATACCAAAAAGGGGAGTGACAGACCTCTAAGGTAGATCCGAGAAAGGGGAGAAAAATCCTAAAGGGAGAGGGGTCCCCAAGAGAAGAAGCCCAAAGGAGGAAACTCTGGGGCAAAAATGGTGGATTAGCTGCAGAAGAGATTGAGAGGTACAAGGATTTGAGACAAGGGCTTGGGAGGCAAGATCAAGAGCCATTGAAGATCAACCAATGATGTTCTTTTTCTCTATCTTTTCTTTTGTTTTGGAATTATGGTTGTCTCTTTAATCTCTATTCTTGTTTCTACTTTAATTGCCATGAGTGGCTAAACCCCTTTATGTAGGATTGTGATGAAACTCTTTATTTCTTTATGTTGAATTGATTTTTGTTGTTCTTGATTCATTCTTAGTGTTCTTAATGCTTGTAGTATGTTGCACGCCATATTTACATGCTCTTAGGCTTTAGATGAAGGATCGAAAAAAGAAGTCTAATTGCTTAATAATCTAAGAATTGAACTTAGGAATTAATGCCTAGACATAGGGTTAAATCCTTCGAGAGTCAAACGAATGTCATGAATATTAATGGATTAGAACTTGGATTAATTGCCATGAGAATGGGATTGATGAGGTTTTAGCACGTTTTTAGTGCCAAGACATTAGAATTTAAATAATTTAGGATTATTCACCTTTAAGAACATGAATGATTTAGCATAGAGAATATTGTAGTGGATTCCCAGTCCTAGGCCTTTATTCATGGTTGAATCTTAATTCTTCTTAGTTTAATTGCTTTTATTTCTCTTCTTAGTTTAATTGCTTCTATTTTATTTTGATTTCAATTTAGCTTTCACCATTGTGTTTGTTCGCTTAAATAATCAAAATCACTGTAAGAGTTGGTAATCAAACGATCCTCATGGGAACGATCTTTATTTTACTACTTGTACGACCCGTGCACTTACAGAAATCATACAACAAGTCTCACTCAATCAGGGGCCCAAAGATATCACTCCTATTATGTAGGAGGACAAATCCCATCTAGATCACTCACATCCCTTTGCATGATTCACAATATATCTAATAACTGACTTTATAATCACTATTACAAATGACGTTTGACGACATTAAAACACACAACTCCTCATGTAGAAATCGTAGTGATTTCAATCAAAAGACCACTTACACCATTGTCACTATGAGAATCGTTTATGACACTCACGTAACAATCTATGTAGCATTCTCATGGCAAGTCTGTCCAGTACATTATTACACTAATATGTACCCATGTGAAGAGTTGATATCTCATATCCATGACTCGTGAGATGTGGCCATCAATCTACACACATACTAGTTTCAATGCATTATTGTTGTCCTAATTAACAATAATACTTGACTAGGGACATTTAAGAATAGTGTTTTATCCAATAGGATCTCATAATCAAGTCATCTACTTGATGTCCTACGACATCAAACTTACTATTCTAAGGACTTTATTATGTTTATAAAAAAAGAACATAATAAATGAAATACCTCGTATATTGAAATAGTATAATACAATGTATGTAAATACAGACAAAAAATATCGGCCTCTAGGGCATACACCAACAGCTACTTCGAAAGATGGAGGCAAATCTTGAATAGCTTGCATCACGTTGTTGCCTTCGACAGTCTATCGTTGGCAATCTTTTTTAAGTATTTGCTCCTGGTTTACACAATCACTAGCAAGGGCTTGAAGTTCGCTTTGTTGTTGTTTAAGTGTTTGTAGTTCTTGTTCAAGCTCAACAATTTTCTCTTCATTCTGATTGATGTTCTGTTGAGTAGTCGAAAGGACAATAGTGAGCTTTGAGCGTTTCTTCTTGGCCTTGGCAACATTCATCATCAATTTGCTCTTTTTCTCATGCAATTGTTTATTATTGGTGATGGTTTGTCATAGAATAGGAAGCTTGATTGGTAAATCCTCTACAAGGCCTATTAGCTCTCAAACAACTGGCTGGACGTTTAAGTTCAGAAGATGCTTATTTCGATTTAGATGATCAAGGAGGCCTAGTAGTTTCTATTTCTTGTCTTCAACAGCCATGACTAGATCCACTCCAAGTTTTAAAAGATCAGCTAGCTCTTGTAATAGTTGGGGGCAGATATGCTTTGGACTTCAACCTCTGAGTGAGCTGTCGAATGATGAGATTTCAACGATAACGATCATCTAGAAAGGATGTCTTCAAGGCGCTTCATGACGTCATTTCCATCCTCATCATAATCTATGCATATGGCTGCTACCTCCTCTTCGAAGGTAGTTTCAGTTTGGACTGATTAAACTCTAGCAGAAATTGATGTGGCAGTCTCAAAAGGCTAAATAGTTTCAGTCGAGATGGGAACTTCAGCTTCAACAAGAATGCTTATTTCGTTGGGGGGACTGATGTTCGCCTGTATCATTAAAAAATGATAAGGATTATCATTTTTATATGAAAATTTTATAATAATTCAGATTTAGTGATTTAGGGAAATATCAAACATTGACATTAACCTCGATGGGGATGCTTGTGCTCTAGTACTCGTTTCTTTTTTGAATTGGGCTTTCGTGTCAAACAGCCCATTGAAATGATTGCTTAAGGATGAGGCTACTTCAGGCCCAGGTGAGCACACACCTGGGGTAAGACTTGAATCCCTTAGAGGAGAAGGGATTGGTGATGGTGTTCTGAATCTCCTTAGGGATGCAGGAGTGGTTTCCTTATGTGCTGATGGGGAGAATTCCTGTTCAAAATCAAAATAGTTAACTCTATGTTGGAAAAGATTATGTATATAAGAAGTTAGAAAATCTTACCATTATGGGTTCATCTCTTTGAGTGGCTGATGCTAACTTGGCACTTCTCAAAGAGACTGGCTCTTCATCCTCTCAAAAGGATTCATTAGAGCTTTCAAAAGTTACGACCTGTTTTTGCTTTGACGCCGAACATTTTATTTACCTAATTTCATTGGGCTGGCCGCGATAACCTTTTCCTAGAAAATGAAGACAAATCGAAATCAGGAGTGAAAAATGAGTTTAATGAAAAGATTCAAGATTCAAATAATCTTTTACCTTGGATTGTTGAGGGGCGGCAAGTGTAGCCTCTTCGATCACCTTTTTCTTTTTATCGATAGTTTTTATCTTTGGAGGAATTGAAGCAGGCATCTTTTGAGGTTGAGATGAAGAGGTTGTCTTCACCGAGGCTTTTGACTTTGTCTTTTGGGCTTTTCTTAGCCTCAGAGGTTCATCCTCCTAGATTTCATCTTCATTTAAATCCTCTATTACCTTGGTTCTTTTCGAGACTGCATCGATAAATATATAATTAGTAATCAAATCAAAAGTAAAGAAACAAAGGTTAGAGACTTAAGACTTTACCATGTGGTCTGGATACCAGTTAGCTATACCAAAAGGAGCATTCGGAAGTGGAGGAAACTTTAGTGGGGTTTTGAATTGTTCGAACGAAGCCAAATGATTACAAACCAATTAACCAATGAAACGAGCACAACATAATTGATAGTGCTCTACTTTCTTTTGTTTCAGGACTTGTTTAGCCTCTTGAACCACCAGTCTTAAGTTTTGAGGATCGTACTTGACCTTAAAGAATTTCTCAAATTTGAAAATTTCTTTAAGGTGCATACCTTTAGTTTTCTTATGAGCAACTTTAGTCTGCACAGATGAGCTTGCATTAGTAAATTGTTGTAAGCAATCTTTAAATGAAGGCTTCTGTGTAGAGTAATATTTCTCCCACCAGCCTATGAACCCTAAGGTCAAGAAGAATGATGGTTCGCATTCGAAAGGGTTGAAACCCTCTCTCTTTGTAGCATTCTTCTTCAAAAGGCGTTTATATTATTTAATGTCCTTAGCCTTTGACTCGCATATCTAGTGCTTATCTTTAAGAGAGATGGGAGAAGGAACACAATGAGAAAACCCAAGTTGTCTTGAGGCACAAGAGGGAAGGTATAGTTGAAGGCTATAGTCATTCGACCTTGGATAGCCAGGAGATAAGATTTGGATGGTAAAGATGTTAATCTAGATACTTTGAATTTCAAACTATGCTCCAGGAGTCAAGCATAAGAATGGTTGTCGAAACCATTCTAGACCACAGTCTCGAAGAGTGAAGGGAGAGAAGTTGAAATTATTTGAGTGGTGTTTCATGGTCATGAACAGTGAAAAGAAGAATTTAAAATCCTCAGCCTCTTTGCCTGGTTTCGAGGCATAGTAAAGTTGAGACAATCGAAGGCCTTCAATTGTACTAGAAGTAGTTGAAGAAACTGAACTTTGAAGGTGGGGTTCAAGAATGGCGTTAAGCCAAAGCTGCAATAACCATAAAGGGCTCCTAAGGTTAATGAGGGGTTCATTTTCTGATCGAAGTAGATTGATTGCTTCTGTCATCGAAGCATAAAGTTAGGAAAGAATTAATTTGCCCAAATAAAGAGAGGTACCCTCGTAAAGAAGGACGGCTAAGGGAAGAAGAGATTTTGGGATTTGAAGAGACTGGTATAGAAAACAAAGGCACTAAGCCGAAACATGAGGAAAGCCACATGCTCTTCATCAGAGACTTAGTCAGTCTCGAGGTAGTTATTCTCGATAAAGGCAATGTAGGTTAATTTTGAGAAATTAGGCTCAATTACTATTCTAGGACTCATTGTGCTGGTGATTACCTTTCCAATAGGCTTAAGGCCAGTAATGGGAACTATATCAAAGAGGTTAGGAGTCAATATCCCAAAAGGGACGTGAAAAGAATTGGTGGACCTATTCTAGAAAAAGAAGGAACTAGTCAACATGGGCGCATTATATTCCATGTAGTCCCTACTCAATTGGATGAAATCAAAGATGCTAGTTGATTCCCAAGCAGCTTGTTTAGCACCTTTGGCTTGATTTAACCACCTAAGATATAAAGATCTGGTTTAGGAACCAAAAGGTGGTGAAGTTTGAAATATTTTGGGGAAATAGTCGAAGAAATCAATGTTCAGAGAAGAATTGAAGGCTGAGATTGATTCTCCTTCAATATAAGGAAAGAAAGATTGAATATATTCATATTCTTCTAGGGGAAGGGTTGGACCTAAAAATGCTAGTCTTTCTTGGCCAATAGTAAAAGGGATCATTACTTGAGTCTTCCAAAGCTCAAGTTGTCAATAGAAGGGTCTAGAGTGTAAAAGATCCTATTTTTCTCCACTGGAATAGTTACTGTGGTAGCATCTGATAAAGCTACAATTTCTTCCGTCTCAAAGCTTGAGCGAAAAGCTTGAACAAAGGTAGTTTTAGAAGAGGAAGAGGCCATTGGTGTATGAGAGCTTCAAGGAATATAGAGTTTTAGGAAGAAAAGAGATAAGACACAGGGCTTATAAGAAAGCTTCAAAGTTCA
This sequence comes from Ormosia emarginata, assembly GCA_029884605.1. NCBI lineage: Eukaryota > Viridiplantae > Streptophyta > Magnoliopsida > Fabales > Fabaceae > Ormosia > Ormosia emarginata. Next base: position 11,072,204 of record JAQQTP010000057.1, read on the forward strand.
GCAATGGCAGAGGCTACGCAGAGAAAACTCAGAGGTAGTGTCGATTTGCAGAAGAAAGAATGAGTAAACGGGGGAAAATCTTTTTCACTTTTTAAATAGGAGTTTTAAAAAAAATAAATGGGAGAAGGAGAAAAGAAGTGTGTACGCCCCATCTAATGCTGACATGATGGAAATACAACTAAAGCCATTTTATCCATTAAAAGCCATCGTTGACTTTGTGATTCCCTAAATAGTGGAGGCAATTGGTTAATAGGGAAGTGGCCATGCAGCGGTTGCACAGGTAAGTGGAGATTTGGATCAAATTATAGATCATGTCATCTGACCTTTCATTTGCTTATATTATGCAAAATTGATATAAAGTGGATAAAAGCTCCAAGTTAGTTACAATCGCAAAAGAGAATCTTGAAACTATAAAATATTTATCTCTCATACTTCAAGAATAAATATTGGGGAGACATTTGTTGGTATAAAAATAACACATTTTCAATTTAAGAGACTTTGATTATTAGTCAAAAACTTACTTTGAAACTTTACACAATTATACTAGAATCAAAGGTAATAAGGTTGTAACACCCCTTTGGAGGATGTCACACATAAAAGAAAATAAAAGAAATAGAAATAAAATCTACCCAAGTTGTGAAACATTAGTTAAATATTATTACGGGTTGTAAAATAATTCCTGATAGACAGAAATATGATATAAAAAGATAATGCAGAAAATACGAAATAAAAAAAAACATCATTACTGATAATATACATATGGTTAAGTTATAAGTTGTACAAATAATTTACAACTAAGACTACAAATATTTAAACAAAAACAGTAAAGAAAGCAATAAAAGAGTTAATATATATACGGTACTGTTGTGACGCGCCAAAAAAAAAACATCATGGTTATCTAATCCTCGATGGATCACTATCGGCTGAAAATGATCATCGGGGGATAAATATCCGGATGCCTCGACACACGGCGATAACGGGATCGCGCGGTCGATACGATGCTTATCTCACTAGGCTCGGGGTTTTCGGCACCCCAATAACGCCTAATGGATAAGGGCAACTCTAAGTGCGAAATAACGTCGTCGTCATGACGGGCTCTTCATCAAACGATGACGTAGGATCACGGTCACACGTCCCGCATAAGTCACGAGTCACGGTCTCCTCGTAGATGCCAAGCCGAGCACCTCCATGAAATACCAGCTCTATGAATCCCAAAATCATCTGGCGTCGCCATCCTCACAATCAATCCAGAGGATATGGATGATCGGATGGTTCTTGATCGTCAACCGCGGTCGTCGCTTGCCGATCTTCCTCCTCTTCGGGATACACGATCTCAAGAGGTTGTTCCTCTTCCTCGAAGTCTTTACCGCGTAAAATAAATAAATAGAAAATACATATAACAAAGAGGTAAGACAACATAAAATCATCACAACATGGCCAATAAAAAGATGACAAACAATATATACATACAATTCATGCAATACATAAAGCTTTAACAATTATAATAATTAATTGAAGTAAAATTTAGGTATCATCACAAAATGTCACTTCACAGATAAAACCTCACAGATAAAATAAGAAATATAAATAAACAGATAAGATATAATAATAAATAATACTTGAAGAAACGGATAAAATAAATAAATAAAATACGAGATAAAATAAATAGATAAGATGGAAACAAATAGACATAGAGATAAATAATATAACAAAATCCTACTCCATGGAGCTAAAGAAAAACACAAGTATCGAGAGAGGAATGATTCGCAAAATCTAATAGTACCACGGCTGTCCCACCAACTATTCCGCGGTCACACGTTGCGTCTATAGCCCCACGACACAGAATCCATCAATCCAGGCGTGGTGTAGTTCACGGTCTCACGTTGTGTCACTACGAGCAAATGTACTACTAGATTCCACCAATCTCGATTAAATATAGTGTATGTTGAGTACCATAGTGCGCTATCGGTTTACCACGGCCCGTGAGCTACCAAGCTGTCACATGTGGGATCCCGTACACTAAAGTCTCCAAGTTCATTAGAACAATGAACCACACTACGTTTATCGCATCGACACCACGATGTGATTCGTCTCGTCAACCAATCCACCAAATACATGGCACACATAAAAAAAATAGATGGAAAGCCTGTACGGGTTCACATTTTCCCGACAGCAAATAATTCTCAAAAACACATGCGGGTTCACATTTTCCCGACAGTAAATAAATTTTCAAAAACATGCGGGTTCACATTTTCCCGACAAAGCATATAGATTTTCAAAAGCACATGCGGGTTCACTTTTTCCCGACAAATGAAAAATAAATATGGTTACGGTCAATCGCGTAGAAATTTTATCGCGTTTTTGAAATCTCGTCGTTTTTACAAACGTTTAAAAATCGGGTAAAGATATTTTTCTGTTTTTAAAATCGCGTAGCATTTTTAATACGTTTTCTCAATCGCGTAGGATTTTTAAATCATTTTCTTATTCGAATGCTTTTAAAATTCTTGTTTAAACAGATAGAAATAGTCTTGAGTACTTTTAAACTACGTAGAATAGTTTTTCATACCGCATCTTGTCATTAGGATATTTTTACTATCTTATAGATTCATTTTTACTAAAAATTGAAGATTTTGTTTATAAACTTATAATAGTGGTTTTCTAAATTTTCCATAAAATTTTCTATTTACCTAATTTTTAACCATATAATTTAATTCTTTTTGAAATCTCTAACATGCTTCAAAACCAAAAGTGAGCTATATGTTAGAAAATTTCTTAATATTACTGTATTTCCTTCCTAATGATAAAATTATGAATTTTAACCCTTTAGACTTACTTCTAATCAATTGGTTCCTTCAAAAATCATTATAGAAAATTTCTTCTTAACTTGTATTGTTTCTTTTTAATTGAAAAAGGTTTAGAATCAAGTTTTAAAAATCATAATTACCTATAGAGGCATGTTGGCCGAATTTTATAAAACTTTCTCATTTGATTTCTAAATCATGTCAAAGGTATTATCTTATCTAAATTCATTAAATCATGTTATAAAGTAATAATTTTGAATCAAATAAATCTTTTTAGGCATGTTGTCCCAAAATGTACTAAATCTTTACCATTTGATTTATAAATTCCTTTTCTTTGATCAAAATCATTTAAAACCTTCTTATTTCTCCTAATCAATTAAGTTGCACTTTAGGAAAAATGAAGAGAACATTTTGGTCCTCACATTTTGGCATTGCCGTGAGCTAGGGAATGTGTTCTTTGGAACACTCATGCAAATTTACACATGTTATTCACATCCTAAACCTTATCATACAATTCTAACACATGCATTTATATCTCTAACACATGCAAAATATTTCTAACACATGCAAAATATTTCTAACACATAAAACCTAAATTAAAGCTTATAGACATACAATCAAAAGCTAATAGACATGCAAAATTATTACAATCACCAAACAAGAAAGCTACTAACACATAACACTTAAGCTACTATCAACCACAAAAATTAACAAATACACATCAATAAACACACCACAACCGAATCCTTATGGATTCTACAAATAATCCATCTTCTTACCACCATCAAGGATGATAAGAATTGTCTTCCTCTTACCTTAAATGAAGACAAAAAGTTTGCTTTCACACCTCCTATGGTTCGGTTTTCACTCCACCAAATACCTAAAAATCTCAAATAAAATCTACATGTTACTAACCATGAAAAAGAAGCTAAACCATGGAAAAATCATGGCTTAGAACTTTGAAAAAGAAGAGAGAAAAGAAAAGCATGAAATTTTACCTTCTAGTTAAAACTTTCAAAGTTAGTTTCCAAGCCCTAGATGGAAGAATTTGAAGAAACTTCCAACTACAAAGGTTCTTAGAATGGTGTTTAGGTTAAGGAAACTTGGTTGGAAAAATTTTTGGATGGTTGGAGTGTTAGGAAATGAGCTTGGCCGAATATGGTGAAGAAAATGGACAAGAATGGTGGCTAGGGTTCTTGATGAGAGAGAAGAGAGAAAAGTGATGAAGATGAAGTGTTGCTTTTGGCTTTCTCACTCCAAATGGCCGTAGCCTTCATGTGTAAGGATGTGCATGGATTTGGCTTCATCCAAGCCATTGATTTCATCAAAGGTTAGGATTAAATCTTGCTTAACAAGCTTAAATTCTATTGGTTGCTCATGGTGACTCACCTTGCTTAGTCACACAAAGTGTAATAAATTCTCTCATTGAGTCACTAGTGAGTCACTGTTCTGAAAGTTCTACGACCTACGGTGATTAACTAAGCTACCGATCTAACTGTTCAGCTAATTGTGGGTCCCGCAAAATATTTCCGGGTCCTTTGTCACTAAACTATATCTTGACTAATAAAATAATATTATAATAATATAAAATTATTTTATTTTGATTAAATCCTAAAAATTAAAAGATTATTTTTAGTCTCATTCAGAATCGGGTTAAGTAAGATCCCCCAATTCTAAATAATAAAATAAGATTTTCCCGGCCCGAAAAATATTATTTTCCCGCCTCGAGCAAATCACACAAAAAGTCCATATAAAATCACACAGACAGTATTTTCGGGCATTAAATCAAGAAGAAAACAATTAAAAACAGACAAAAAAATAAAAAAGCGATGCGTTCGGGACGTAACGGTCATTTTCCCATTTTTTCCCACAACGTAGGTAATCATCCAAAACGTTCAAATAAAATATCCAAAGAAGTATTATATAGTTGTATATCTTTCAGAAAAATTAATACAAGAGTTTCGAGAAAAATTTTTATTTTACCGTCTCAAGCAAACTACGTAAAACGATCAAATAAAATTTGAACCTGTATTATCGTAGTTGTTTTCATACAAAAATCAAGAACAGAAAAATAGGGACACAACAGTCATTCATACAAAAGCATGAAAAACAGAAAACAGTACATTCAGAATATTTTCTAAAAATTGGGGCGTTACAAAGGTCATCGAGATGACATTTTTTATTTATAAATTACCAAAATGGTGGTTTCAATTTGTCATCAAAAAATGGTAGCTCAAGTAAATGATAATTTTTGAAACTAAAATGTTAGTTTCGATTTGATATTAGAGATGATACTTTCAACTTCATACAATAAGTAGTGACTTCGAGTGGATCTTGGAAATTGAAACTTTCAACTTCAGTGATTATTAGAGTTAAAGTTAAGTAAAGACTTGAAGTTGGTGAAATGATACTTTTGATTTGAAATCAGGAAAGGTCATTTTGATTTCAAATCAAATGTTGTAATTTCGATTTAGTATCAAAATAAAGATTCGAAGAGTAGCTACACTTAGCAAATTTTTGAAGAAAGAAAATGAAAGATCTCAACCAAAAGTAAGCAAATGATTGAAGATTCAAGTTTGAATTAAAAAAAATTAAATTTGAAATATAAGTTAACAACGGTAGCACATGTTATATCAAGACAATAAAATGATTGCTACCAAAGATTGAGCAGTTACTTGTGACACGAGGATTGCTGATAAGGATTTGGTGGTTACTTGACAAAGATTACTAATCATTTAGCAGTTATCTTTGTTTTAAACACATGTCAAGATCTTGTAAAAAGGGTAGCTACTTAGGAAGTCTATAAATACCAAGATGATAGAAAAACTTAGGGGTTGGAAATTTAATACTCACAAACACTTGTAACTTACGTTCTAACGTCCTTGACATCTCGAGCAAACAGTGCATGTAACATCCCAATTTTGATATGTCATTAGACTTGATCTACACAATAATATTCAGTACTGACCATGCTACCACTAACAACTAATCCCATAATATTCACATAAATATATAATTATGGGGAGCCACGTTACCAACAGTTAAATATATACATCACAACCACAAAAGGGCATATTGTTATACATAACTCAAAGCAAACTAAGTAAATATAAACTATATACAAGCTCAGTCCAAAATAGCATCTAAGCTATGCTAGTCCTCATACATCATCTTCTTCTTTTTTGAAGAACTTGCACTTGGATTTATATGGCAACAGAAACGAGGTGAGAAATCACAACTCTCAGTAGAAATATTCCAATACCAACATTATATACAATCATATAAATTACACCACCATCAAGTTAACACTTTAGTCACATAAGTACATAATTGCTCATACAATTGCAATGTCATGAGTTTATGTTATGGTGACAACCACCCATACAATTGTCATGTTATGCTTAATTATGTCTAGTGTTTATGTCTATGCAAATCCTAAGTATGAAATGAGTAATGTTATGTAACCACGTCCATGGAAATGTTATGATACCATATTCAGGAACTCTAATTCTATAGTAATATTATGAATTATCAGACATAGTAAAGATATGACTCACCTATACTATCCATCAATACAAACAGAGGATATTACTCAACTCACTATTTTACCAAAAATAAGAAATATATTACTCAATTCATTAATTGATAATCACATATTTTATACATCAATAAACCCTTATTTTTAGTCATTAACACTCTTCATGTACTTAATTGATTGAGCTTGGTTATGCTTTGTAAGTTTGGACTCAAATTGGACTTAATTGATTTTTTCAGCATTATTTGGGTCTTACACTATTTCTGTATTTCAGCCATATCTTAAGTTTTAGATATGTAATAATTATGTATCTTACCTTATAGGAAATATAAGAGAGGGCTCTACAACTTTCATGAGAGCTCTAGGTAAAATTCAAACATCTAGTGGAGCTAAATGAGCTTAGAAGTCAAAACATGGGTTTTGTGATAGGAACCTGAATAATGTGCAGTAATCAGAGTATAACTCAGGCTGTAGGAACTTTCTTGGGCTGGAATTTGGATATTTGAAAGTTAAGACTCATATCTACAACTTTCATGAAGAACACAAAACTCATATTGGACTCCTTGAAGGTGATATTGGGCTTTGAAGTCATAACAGAGGTGTTGTACTTGGGCCTTAACACTGTTTAGTAATTGGATCATATCTCGGGATGTATGTGGTATTTTGAGCTGAAACTAGTGCCATTGGAAAGATAAGACAAAATGCTACAACTTTGATGAAGATTATTTTGCCATTAAATAATGTCATCCATGATATCAGAGTTGAATGATTTTGGAGACAAAGAATCTCACTTATTTTTCACTCATCAACTCACTATTTGGCATTTTCCACTCATCCACCCACTCATCCACCTACTCTTAATCAGCCCCCTTATCATTTTGTATCCTTAATCCTCTATAAAAGGCACCATTGGCTGATCATTTAGACTTTGATTTTAGGCTTGGTTAGGAGAAATTATGTTCATGCCTGTATATTGTCTTCCTTTGTTGTAATTTTCTTTTATTCTAATTTGAAGTTATGTTCATCTTTCTCTTCTACTCTCTTTCTTTCTTCTTGATTATGAGTACTTAATTTCCATTTTGCTTCAGTGAAAGAGTGAAACTCTTGGTAATGAAATAAGGTAAGATTATTCTATTTCTTGTGCTTAAATGATATATTATAAAGTGAACATTATATGTGTTGTATTTTATTTCCAATCAATTTGGAAACCTTCCTTGTTTAGTGAAGATCTTGATTTATTGTAGACAAGAGGATTGGAACAGCGAATGCTTGAGCTCACTTACAATTGTTAGTAGATAATTGAAGGAATCATAATATGATTGCATATATAATTGAACTTTGAATGTTATATTTTTCGATTAGAACTTCCTTTATGTGTAGATTTCAATTGAGTTATAAAGAAAAATAATCTTGCCTCTAATTTATTACCAAGAGTGGATCTCCTAATCCAAGCAAATCATTTTTCATTTGTAAATAACTTTTATTACTTTTGGTGTTGTGACAAATCATTTTCTTACCTCAATTAATTTTTCTTCATCAATTCCCTGTGGATCGACCTCGGACTCCTGAGAATTTATTAATTAAGATAACCTGCACTTGGGTTTGCATCCTTTAATCCACATCAAGTTTTTGGCGCCATTGCCGGGGGACTTGATTTGAAGTTTTAATTCATTGAGGTTCTCTTTCTTTAATAAAATCTATTCTCTCTTCTCCCTCACCAGAATAAGAGATCGACTTGCCGATCCTCCAGTTTCATTACTAGCTCTCTAACTTACTAACTTGCTAACATACTAACTTTTTAACTTTTAATTTACGTCATTTATTTTCTGCTCTCTAACTTTTTAATTTCTGTTATTTATTATTGTTTTCTAACGTAATAAAATAATCTTTCTTCTTCTCTTCTCTTTTGCCAGCTCTGGTGGGGCTCTGCCTCTTTTCGATTTTTATATTTTAAATTTATTTTATGTAATTTACTATTCTGCATTATTTTCTCGTATTTTACTTTTCGTACTTTCTAACTTACTAATTATCAACTCTCTAATTATTTAACTTTTAAATTTATCAGTTATCTAATTTTTTACTTTATCAGTTATCTAACTTTTTACTTGTTAATATTTATTGGGTGGTTAGTTTATACCATATCCTTGTTAATATTTAATGGCTAGTGTAAACCGTTAACTTGTACATTATTATTTCTATTTTAAGCCATTTATTTATGCTTAATTGGTATCGTGATTTGAATTCTAGTTGTTTAGTTAAAATTAATCCTGGTACTTTATATATTGATTTGTTTGGATCATAATCACACACAATTGACACAATGACTGAAAATGAAAATGTACATGATGAACATGAAAATCAACTGTTGCGAACCATGCCTGAATATTTATAACCACCTTGAAATTCTAGTCTATCATGTTTTATCTTTCCACTCAATGCCAACAATTTTAGATTTAAGCCAGATATAATTTCTTTACTTCCTAATTTTCATAGTTTAGAATCTGAAAGCCCATATTTACATCTGAAAGAATTTAAGGAAGTATGTATTGCTTTCAATGACCAAAATTACACTGAAGAGATTGTTAAGCTTAATTTGTTTCCTTTTTCTTTAAAAGATAAAGCAAAAATTTGGCTTAACACTTTGAAACCAAGATCAATTGCCATATAGCAAGAAATGCAAGGTGAGCTTTTAAAGAAATTTTTTCCAACACATAAAACCAATGCTATGAAAAGACAAATCCAAAATTTTTTTCAAAATTCAAATGAAGCATATTTTCAATGTTAGGAACAGTTTAAAGATTTGTTAAATTTTTGCTCACATCATGGTTTTGAAAAATGACACACTATAAGCTTCTTTTATAAAGGTTTAACACCTGAAACTAAACAATTTGTGAAAACAATGTGTAATGGTGAGTTTCTTGATAAAGAACCTGTTGAAGCTTTAGACTATGAATGCATGTATCTTGAAGCATGTCAATTGGTTTTTGATGATAACAAAGTCAAGATGAAGATCAAAGAGCAAAAGAGAAAGCCAATATCAAAGGAAGAAATCAAGAGGTTTAGATATAGGCATTAGTACATCAATGTTAAATGCTCCTAAAGATATCTCAAATGGTTTTTCAAAAATAATTTGAAGCAATATGGTTTTCAAAGATCAATTCCTAAAAAGAAAACTTCTTTTTCTTGGATCATGCCAACCAATGTTCAATATTGCTTAAATCCATGTTTTCTAAAGTTAGGAATGACATGAATCCTTTTTAAGGCTTGAAAAATGAGTTTAAAATATATAGTAATCGATTACCAGAGTTTAGTAATCGATTACAAGCTAAACAGAAGCCTTGTAATCGATTACACCATCCATGTAATCGATTACCAGAAAGTCAGAGGACGTGTAATCGATTACACAAGTCATGTAATCGATTACCATGTTCCTAGAAAGCCAAGAACACGTTCAAAGGGCCATGTAATCGATTACATCAATATTGTAATCGATTACCATGAAGTAAGAGGACGTGTAATCGATTACACATGTCATGTAATCGATTACCATGTTCCCAGAAAGCCAAGAACACGTTCAAAGGGCCATGTAATCGATTACATCAATATTGTAATCGATTACCATGAAGTTAGAGGGCGTGTAATCGATTACACAAGTCATATAATCGATTACCACAAACCCAAAAAGCCAAGAACACGTTCTAACCTTCATGTAATCGATTACCAAAACCCTGTAATCGATTACCAACTTTCTGACATGCCCAACGGCTATATCAGAAGCATTAAATGATTGGCTTCAACCACCCTCCAACGGCTCTGTTAATGAATGGCCTTTAAATACATTTGTTGGGGCATCATTAAGGGTTGTTCTTGAACCTTAAAACAATATAGCAACACATCAAACCAGAATCAAACTCTAAAATCACTCATTGCTCTGTTTTTGTCTAATCTTTGAGATATCCTTTGTGAGCATTATTAGAGCTTCAATTTGTATCATTTACTCTTGTGAGAGCTTCTCTATATTAATCTCAATTGTTGTGTAAGATAGAGAGGGTGAGGTATCCCTCCAAATTGTAAAGGGTGAGGTATCCCTTTGTTTGAAGAGACTCAAGCTCAAGGGTGAGGCATCCCAAAGAGTTGAGTGCTCAAGTTTGTAAAGGTATTCAAGCACCTATTGAAGCTTGGAGAAATAGTGGAAATCTCAAGTGGTTGCTTGAGGACTGGACGTAGGTCACAAGTGGATTGGTGGCCGAACCAGGATAAATCATTGTGTTTGATTCTCTAAACCCTTCTCTTATATTTGTGCATTGCTTATTTTCTTGCTTGATTACTTTGGTTATTAAGCAATATACATTGTTCTTATCAATTCATTCATTTCAATTAGTCAATAGCTTCAACGAAATTCAATAGTCAAGTGTTTTGCGAAAGAATTGCAAACTTGTTTTATAAACTCAATTCACCCCCCTCTTGAGTATTGAAGCCACTTGGTAACATAGACTATTAAAACCAGTTGGCTAAAAATTCTCAATCTTAGCATGGTACTAATATTTCTAAAAATTTAATTAGATCTAACCTTACAAGTGCTAATAAATAAAAACAACACCTTAGTCAAGAGGAAGATCTAAATGCAAGGTTTTCTAGTTTGGTTAGAAAGGCTGAAGCCATGGAATTAAGAAAAGCAAAAGAAATCAAATCTGTGCAAAATGAAGAAATTTGTGGCATTTGTGATGACTTAGGACACTCAACACATGAATGTCTTAAGATTCATGTTTTTAAAGAAGTCGTACATGAGTAAGTAAATGTAATGAATAATTTTAAAAAGTCATTCACTTCTTTTTAGATACATACAATTCGGGATGGAGAAATCACCCGAACTTCAGCTGGAGGGATAATAATCAGTCACAATTTGTGTAGCCACCACCTCCTCAAGCACAACAGGACTTTTAAAATTCTCAAGGATATGTACCTTATATCCTACCATATAGGAAAAACCTTGAAGAAATATTGCCTGCATTCATAGAAAAGCAAGAGGTCATTAATAAACAAAACAATCAAACCATGATTAATATAAAAGAAACTCTTGCTAAACTTTCTTTTGCACTCACCATTCATAAGAAAGGAAAATTTCCTTCTCAACCTCAACAAAATCCCAAGGGTCAATATAGTCTAAGTGAAGGTAGTTCAGAAAACTAACAAATGGATTAAGTCAAGTCAGTGATAACTCTTAGGAGTGGAAAGGTCATTGAAAAACAAATTCCCGAACCTTGTGAGAAAGAAGATGAACCAATTCCCTAAGAAAATGAAGAAGTTGACCAAAAAGAGACCAAACTCTCACTTGCACCCTCATTTCCTTAATCATTAAACAATTCAAGGAAATTGAACCATAACACTGAAATTTTTGAAATTTTGAAACAAGTGAAGGTCAATATTCTTCTATTAGATGTTATTAAACAAATTCCTTCTTATGCCAAATATTTGAAGGACTTGTGCACTGTTAAAAGGAAACTAAATGTGAAAAAGAAAGCATTTTTGGTTGAACAGGTAAGCTCCATTCTCTAGAATAATAATGCGTTGAAATATAAAGACCATCGTTGTCCTACAGTTTCATGCATTATTAGAGAACATAATATTGAAAAAGCTTTACTTGATCTTGGTGCTAGTGTCAATTTGCTTCCATATTCAGTTTATCAGCAACTCAACTTAGGTGAGTTAAAACTAACTTCTATAACTCTTCTACTTACTGATAGATCAATTAAAATTCCAAGAGGAATAGTGGAAGATGTGTTGGTGCAAGTTAATAAATTCATATATCTTGTAGATTTTATTATCTTAGATACTGAACCTATGGTTGATAGTTACAAGTCAATTCCTGTTATTTTAGGCCGTCTATTTTTAGCAACATCTAATGCTTTGATAAATTGCAGAAATGGAGTGGAGAGCTAACATTTGGAAACATGACACTGGAGCTCAATGTTTTTAACATGTGCAAGCAACCACAGGAAGTCCTTGATGAAAAGGAGGAAGTTGAAGGAATTGAAGCCATTATAGATGATCATCTTCAAACAAGGAGTTCTTCTGACCCATTAGAAATTTGTTTAGTCAATTCATTTGATTTAGGCATGCAATTAGAATATGGTATCACTGGAATATAATATTTGCTTGATTATACACAGGTAATTGAGTAAAAAGGATGAAAGCCAAGATTTGAAGAGCTAAAACCCGTGAAGGGTAATGCCCATAAAGAAGTACCCACACCAGAACTAAAGTCATTACCTGCTGGGTTGAAGTACATATTTTTGGGAGAAGAGCAAAGCTTTCCAGTGGTAATTTCCTCGTCTCTTACTGAAGATGAGAAGGTATGATAACAGAAGTACTTAAAAGGCATAAAAATGCAATTGGATGGACATTAAAGGACATAAAAGGTATTAATCCATTAATTTATACACATAGAATATATTTAGAGTATAATGCTAAAACTTCTCAACAACCTCAAAGAAGATTAAATCTACATATGAAAGAGGTAGTTAGAGCTAAAGTCCTTAAATTGCTTGATGTTGGAATTATTTATCCTATCTCTAATAGCCAGTGGGTAAGCCCTACACAAGTTGTGCCTAAGAAATCAGGAATAACAGTGGTTGATAATGATAAAGGTGAATTAATACCTATGCGAGTCTCATCTAGTTGGCGTATGTGTATTGATTTTAGAAAATTAAATGCTACTACTAGGAAAGATCATTTTCCTTTGTCATTTCTTGATCAAATTTTGGAAAAGGTAGCAAGACATCCATACTATTATTTTCTTGATGGTTATTCAGGTTATAATCAAATACCAATTGCATTGGAAGATTAAGAAAAGACCACTTTTACATGTCCCTTTGGTACTTTTGCATATAGAAGAATGTCTTTTGGCCTTTGTAATGTTTCAACAACATTCCAAAGATGCATGTTAATCATTTTTAGTGACATGATTGAGCATTATTTAGATATTTTCCTGGATGACCTGACAGTTTTTGGAGATTCATTTGAAATTTGTCTTGATAATTTGGAAAAAAATTCTTAAAAGATGAGAAGAAAAATGATTTGTGCTAAATTGGATAAAATGTCATTACATGGTAACCTCATGAATAGTATTAGGTCATGTGATATCTTCTAAAAGAATTGAATTTGATAAGGCCAAAGTTGAATTAATTGCTCATTTGTCTTCCCCAAAACAGTTAGAGAAGTTCGTTTTTTTTTAAGACATGCAGAATTTTACAGAAGATTCATTAAGGACTTTAGTGCCATATCTAGACCATTATGTAATCTTTTGTTGAAAGATGCACCATTTGATTGGATTCAAGAATGTCAAAAATCTTTTGAAAAATTAATTGTCTTCTGACATCTGCTCCTATCATGCAATCTCCTGACTAGTCTTTGCTTTTTGAGTTGATGTGTGATGCTAGTGATTTTGCTATAGGCGCTATGTTAGGCCAAAGAAAGGAAAGTAAGCCTCATGTGATTTGTTATGCAAGTAGAACTTTAAATAGTGCATAAATGAATTACACCACTATTGAAAAAGAACTACTTGCTATAATTTTTGCACTGGATAACTTTCGATCTTACTTAATTGGTTCTTTTTTTGTGATTTTCACCGATCATGTTACTATTAGATATTTGATGTTTAAGCAGGATGTCAAACCAAGATTGATACAATAGATCTTGTTGCTTTAAGAATTCAACATCACAATAAAATATAAGAAATAAGCCGAAAATGTTATTGTTGATCATTTGTCCAGACTTACAACAAGCTCACCTTTTGATAGAACACCCATCAATGATTCTTTTCCTGATAAATTTTTGTTTTTTGTCAATTCCATGCCTTGGTTTGCTAATATAGTCAACTTTCTTGTAATAGAAAAGATGTCGCCTCAATGGATGCACCAAGATAGAAGTAAATTTTTGACAGATGTGAAATTTTTTTATTAGGATGACCTATACTTGTTCAAATATTGTCCTGAGTAAATCTTTCAGAGATGTGTGCCCGACAGTGAAGTAGGTAGTGTCATTAAATTTTGTCACTCAGAAGCTTGTGGAGGTCACTTTTCTTCAAAGAAAACAGCTGCAAAAATCTTGCAGTACAGATTTTATTGGCCCACTTTATTTAAGGACTACTATACTTTTTTCAAAAGTTATGAAAATTGTCAAAAAGTAGACTCAATTTCCAAAAGAAACGTGATGCCTCTGAACCCCATCTTTGTCATTAAAATTTTTTATTGTTGGGGAATTAATTTCATGGGCCCATTTCCATCCTTATTTAGATTTGTGTATATTTTAGTTGCAGTTGATTATGTCTCAAAATGGATTGAGGCGATTCCATACTGACACAATGATCATAAAATTGTTCTCAAATTTTTAAAAGAAAATGTCTTGTGTCGATTTAGAATCCCCCGAGCTATCATCAGTGATGGAGGAACACATTTTTGAAATAAACCATTTCAATCTTTAATGAAGAAATATGGTATTATATACAAAATTGCCACCCCTTATCACCCTCAGACAAATAGACAAGTTGAATTGGCAAATAGGGAGATTAAACAAATTTTGAAAAAAAACAGTTAACCCAAATCATAAAGATTGGTCTTTAAGATTAAACGATGCACTTTGGGCTTACCACACTGCTTTCAAAACATCTTTGGGCATGTCACCCTATCGGTTAGTCTATGGAAAACCTTGTCACTTGCCTGTAGAATTGGAACATAAAGCATTTTGGACCATTAAAGCTTTTAATCTAAACCTTGATGATGCTTGCAAGATATGCAAATTGCAATTAAATGAACTTGAGGAATTGAGAAATGATGCATATGAAAACTCAAAGATTTATAAAGCTAGAACAAAAGCTTTTCATGACAAGACAATTTTAAGAAAATCTTTTCAAATTGGTCAAAAAGTTCTGCTTTATAATTCTCGTATACACCTATTCCCTGGAAAATTAAGATCTAGGTGGAGTGACCCTTTTGTTGTCAAACATGTGTATCCGCATGGAGTCATAGACATTGAGAATCCTAGGAATGGTAATGTGTTTAAAGTCAATGGATAAAGACTCAAACCATTTCTAGAAAACCAAGTTGATGAGATAAAATTCATCTCTCTTTCTGATCCTATTTATGAATAGAATTTATTCTAATTTTGTTGCCTTCTTTTTGCAGTTCTTTGTGTTGCCGGTTAAGTGAAGGATAACGGTACTCCATGACTTTCAAGTCGAATTGTTTTTCAGTTTCCCAAAATAACTGAATCATTCTCCTTTAAAATAGATGTCATTATTTCAAACCTGAGAAAACATTTTCTTTCCCTCCCTCAAAATGCTCTGACAAAAATCTACAAAGCTAGATGTGAAAGATTGAGACCGTTAATGCACAAGGGTATAGCAAAGGTCTGACTAGCAGGTGAGTTTTCAATTTCATTTGACTTATACATGTCAGGTCTTAGAAAAAGTTCGTATTCTAAAAGGAGAATAGCAAAAAGGTTACAAGTTTATCACAAATGTGCACGATGGAATTGTAACAAGCGATGTCATTCTTTGGGGATGGTTTTCACAAACAAAGAAGATAAAAAAATTTTCATTAAGAATGGACTGAGTAAGGAGTCATTAAATGATATCTTATTGACTCTTGAGACGCATTCTTGTGGATTTGTGCATCGTGAACTTCTTAATTTGTGGAATCTCTTCAAGGATGAAGAAAAACGTTACAGCCTTGGGAATTTGACTCTAAAAGACCCTGTTTGCCAATTTATAAGAAAATTGGATGAGAAGCTTATCATTGACTCATAGAAGGCATTTAAGCCGTTACTGGACATGAAACTAAAGGCATATGTGAGCCATATCTACAACAATCTGTATATATCATATTCTTCTTCTTCATGTTTTCTTAAAAGAAAAAAAGAAAAAAAAAGAGAAAAAAATGTTTGAACAAAGGCGATCTAGAAGGAGTACCATGATTTTAATTAGTTGTGGAGCCCAAGCCTTTGGCTGACCCGTCATTGACTCGGATGGACCTTTGCACGTTGGTCCTTAAAAAAAATCCGTGTACCATGCTCTGTAGAGAATCGCACTCCATAACCCAATGTTTATCATCTAGGCACTGTGGAGTTGATGGATAGGCAGAAGTGTCCTACTCTGGTTATTAGTGAGAAGTAACCCGCGACTTTCTTCTTTCTCTTTTCTTCGAATAAACGGACATGAGTGTCTACTGCACTGGTGACACGCAGTATAAAGATACGCCTTGAAAGTTGTACATAAAAGTATGTCATCTTTTGTTATTATATTTGTATAATTTTGTTGTATTTTGGTTTTTGTAAAGACGATCTTTTGAGAATGGTCCTTCAGGGGTTTCTAGACTTCTTTACACTAATGATTTTCTTGAAGTTTAAAAAAAACAAAAAAAACAAAAACAAAAAAAAATAAAAAATAAAAAAATAAAAATAAAGTAAAAGAAAAATGTTTCTTAATTTCAAACTTTTGTGACAACAGCTAACCTACTCATATAGGTGTTATCATTACTTTTTCTATTCTTTTTCCTATTTAAACACTTCATTCTTTTCACTTCCATCCAACTCATAATTATTCAAAGGGACGATGAGTGTAGAAATGGAGGGAGCTTCTGTTCGTAAACTTGTAAATATTTGTGTATTTTGTGACTTTAAGTATGAGAAAGGTTTAGAGTTTGTAAACACAACTACCACTCTTGGTCAATCACTTGCTGCAAGGAACATTCGGGTACTATATGGGGGAGGTAACATTAGATTAATAGAGGTTGTATCACTCTTTGCATATCTAAGATGTGGTCAAGTGTTAGGTATCATTCCTTGACCTTTAACTCAAAAGAACATCACTGGAAAGACAATTGGGGAGGAACTTCAAGTTTCATCTATGCATGAACGAATGAGGAAAATACTTGAAAGCTTTGATGCATTCATTGCCTTACCAGGTGATTTTGGTACTTTGGAAGAAATTTTTCAAATTGTCTCTTGGGTCCAACTGAACATCTACTATAAACCCATAGGTTTGTTAAATGTTAATAATTTTTTTGATCTTTTGTTATTTTTTCTTCACCATGTTGTGGAACAGAAGTTTATCACACCGTCGACAAGACGACTCCTTATCCATGCTTCCACTGTTGATGAGTTGATTGATAAATTAGAAGCTTTTGTTTATGAACCTGATCCAGTAATAACTCAAATAGATTGGTCAAAAGGAAGCGATGAGGGAAGCAATATGCAACACAAGCCCGATCAGACACTCCAGCTATTTAAATAATTTCAAGCTTTGGTTTTATTTTTCATACTTCATTTTTGTTTAAATTTGTGTCAGGTCTCTCTTTTTAGTAATTACTACACCAGGTAATGTCTTCTATCCTTTACTCATCTATATTTTAACATTGCAAACAATGTTGTGATCTAGTTGGGGAGGAAGGATAGTTGATTTAAAAAAGAAAAAAAATAAAAAAAATTAGGAAATATGATATGATTATCAGTAACTTACTAAACCAATTAAGGATGACAGAGTGAAGAGTAAATTTTACTCTTGAGATGCATCTAACTTGGGAAGTTTGTTTATTGATATGATTGTCAGAAACCTACTCACAGTAAAACCAATTAGTGATGACAGAGTAAAGAGTAAATTTTGAAAACAATTTATTACTCTTGAGACGCATCTTATTTAGTGTTGATTTGTGGAAGTAACAAAGTTTTGTTGTTTGATTTCCTTTGAAAGATTCAAGTGAATGCACTCTTACATCCTTTGAAGTAATTGAAATTTAGGGATCATAACATGATTGAATAAATTATCTTCTTTCTTAAATTTCACATGCTTGGTTATGGATGTTGAATTGGTGGATTGAGAATGATAGAAATATACCTTGTGAGATTTTGAGCCTATTGATAAATGAATTGAATATTTGTATCATTCTCTTCTTTCTTGTGTGATTTTCACTCATGGAATTATTACTCTAGAACTTACTTTAATTCTTTTTTAGGCTACATTTTCATATGCATACATAAAGATGTTTAACTTGTCATATTTATACTCCTCCTTCTTTACCTTGACCCCATTACAACCTTGAATAAAGTCCTTTTGATTTGTGTGTGCATGTGTTTTGAGTAGCAGATAAGTAGAAGATAAGCAAGTTCATGGTAGTACAATTTTTCATGAGTTGAATTGAGTGAAATACTTACTTTGAAACACTTGAGGGATTGAGAGTTAATCTTGTGAGAATCTATTATTCTTGATTTATTCTTTTCAACTGAAGTCTCATTGCTTGTTGGTTTGAGATGTGAAAAAATTTTACTTCATAAATATTTTGATCCCTTGAATCTTTGGTTGCTCATCTTGTTTATAAAATTTTGCATTCTTGAATATCATTGAAAATTGAGTCTTTTAGAATGTTTAACTTTTGAGTCTGTGTCATTTTTTTTTAGTTTTGGTCTTGTGTGTTTTGCCCAGGAGTGCCAAAAGTTAAGTGTGGGAGAATTTGATAATCACAAATTTTATACATTAATAAACTCTTATTTTTAGTCATTTACATTCTTCATGTACTTCATTGATTGAGCTTGGTTATGTTTTGTAAGTTTGGACTCAAATTGGACTTAATTGATTTTTTTTAGCATTATTTGGGTCTTACACTGTTTCTGTATTTCAGTCATATCTTGAGTTCTAAATGTGTAATAATTATGTATCTTACTTTGTAGGAAATATAAGAGAGAGCTCTACAACTTTCATGAAGAGCTCCAGGTAAAATTCAGACATCTAGTGGAGCTAAATGGGCTTGGAAGTCAAAACACGGGTTTTTTTACTGGAACCTGAACAATGTGCAGTAATCAAAGCATAACTTGGGCTGTAGGAATTTTCTTAGGCTGGAATTTCGATATTTGAAAGTTAAGACTCATATCTACAACTTTCATGAGAACACAAAACTCAGATTTGACTCCTTGAAGGTGATATTGGGTTTTGAAGTCAAAACAGATGTGTTGTACTTGGGCCTAAATATTGTTCAATAATTGGGTCATATCTCGGGCTGTAGGTGGTATTTTGAGCTGAAGTGCCATTGGAAAGATAAGACAAAATGTTACAACTTTCATGAAGGCCATTTTGCCATTAAATGATGTCATCCATGAGATCAGAGTTGAATGATTTCAAAGACAAAGAATCTCACTAATTTTTCACTCATCAACTCACTATTTAGCATTTTTTACTCATCCACCTACTCTTAATCAGCTCCCTTGTCATTTTGTATCCCTAATCCTCTATAAAAGGCATCATTGGTTGATCATTTATACTTTAGTTTTAGGCTTGGTTAGGAGAAATTATATTCATGCTTGTATATTATCTTCCTTTGTTGTAATTTTTTTTTGTTCTAATTTGGAGTTATGTTCATCTTTCTCTTCTACTCTTTTTCTTTCTTCTTGATTATGAGTACTTAATTTTCATTTTACTTGGGTGAAAGAGTAAAGCTCTTAGTAATGAAATAAGGTAAGATTATTCTATTTCTTGTGCTTAAATGATATATTATAAAGTGGACATTATTTGTGTTGTATTTTATTTCCAATCAATTTAGAAACCTTCCTTGTATAGTGGAGATCTTGATTTATTGTAGACAAGAGGATTGACACAATGAATGCTTGAGCTTACTTACAATTGTTAGTAGATAATTGAAGGAATCATAATATGATTGCATATATAATTGAACTTTGAATGTTGTATTTTCTAATTGGAACTTCCTTTATGTGTAGATTTTAATTGAGTTATAAAGAGAACTAATCTTGCCTCTAATTTATTACTAAGAGTGGATCTCCTAACCCAAGCAAATCATTTTTCATTTGTGAGCAACTTTTATTACTTTTAGTATTGTGACAAATCCTTTTCTTACCTTAATTAATTTTTCTTCATCAATTCCTTGTGGATCGACTTCGGACTCCCGAGAATTTATTACTTGAGACAACCTGCACTTGGGTTTGCATCCTTTAATCCGCATTATTAATCAACAATCATGATGAGGAATTACTTACATCATTGTTCAATTAATTTAAAGAGGATATTACTCACCTCCTTACTCAACAACATATAGAGGATATGACTCACCTCAATATGATTAAATCAACATTAAGAGGATATGTCTCACCTTAAAATGTTTCATAAACACCACATGCTATACAATTACTAATTACTTCCCATAATTAGCTTCACAATTGATTTATATGATTCTCAAGTTCATTTCATCCAAATACTTCTAAAAGTACCTCAACACTCTTAAAAGAGTTCACATGAGTGATTCCAACTCCTAGGGAAACTCATTTCCTCAAAATCACAAATTATGTATATATACATATCCATGCCTAATTACCTCACATAATTAGGATTACCAATCATTCATGATTTATCACATTCTCACTTCATTAAATACTCCTAGATCTTTAATACTCATTAAGAAGCATAAAAGAAGGAACTATATCCATTGGGAACTTCATTTCAGTAAACAAAATTCCTTGTTTCTTCCAGATACCCATGCCTAGGTGCAGTCCACTCACGCCTAGGCGTGATGCTCTCTGCCTCACAAAACCTGAAAACTAAAACCACCACGCCTAGGCGTGGATAAGTCACGCCTAGGCATGACCCTGCGACTGTGAGCTTTCTACAGAAAGTTCATTGTTCCATTAAGGAACAATGGCCTTCCCACCATTCAAATTTTCAAACCAATTGATTTCCAAACTCACACAAGGTCCAAAAACATGTTTTATCTCTCAAACCAATTTTTAAAACACTTAACATGTATCAATGCATCATCCATCACCATAAAAACCTAGAACCCCATTTTTGACTCAAATGAAATAATAAGTGTTTAAAGGATGAAAAATGCATCACTATGCAACTAACAACTCATACTCATGCCATTCTCAAGTTCTCTAATAAGATTCAAGCATTTATCATTATAAACACAAACATCACACTTCAAAACCCCATCCCCTTTATCAAGTTCCTCATGAACCAAATGAAGAAGATGAAGTCAAGAAATAAGAACAAGTTTCCTTTACCTCTTGGTACCAAAATGATGAAGATAAATAAGGATTGGCTATGGAGTTCCAAGCGTTCCACTTGATTCCTCCTCCTTCTTTCTTTTCCTTCTCCTTTCTTCTTCCTTCTCTTTTCTCTTTTCTTTCTTCTCTTCTCTGCTCTGTCGTGGGATCTTTATATAAGAGAAGTCAAATTTGGCTTCTCTTAGATAAACACTAAAATCTCAATCTGTTAAGAACACTTAGATTCTACCAAATCCAGTTCTCTAACCATCAACAGTATGCTTAAATCACCATTTTCACAATTTTTCATATCTGCTGGTAGTCAATCTCGGATTAAAATACATAACGAGTATGCTTAAAAATATCAAACTAACTTCGATTAATCTCAAATTTTTACCACATCATCTTCAACACACTTCTGACCTAGAAACAAATTTCCATTAACTAGGCCCAAAGCTAAAAATAGTTATTTTCCACACATAGCGTTACAGCAAAATGCCTAAACGCGTTCAGACAGTCACAAAACTTAACAGACATGATAAATAGGTATTAGGCTACCTCCATAAACATATACAAGTCTATCATGTTTTTTTAGGGTGTTACCGTGCAAGCATAGTCCAATATGTTTTCGTCCACTTTTATTTCTGTACACTTTACAAATTCAATGCAATTTTAATTATTAGTTCATTTACATTTAGTTATTTACTTTCCTACAAACTCTTTTCTACTCCTGATCAAGTATTTTTTTCAAAGATTATTTGAGTTCTTTTAAAATTGCTTTCATTTACTTGCTTTCATTACTTTTTTTGCAAACTTATTTTCCTGTTTCATTGTCTTTACTTTGACTTGCTTTACTTTATGCTTTTTATTTTTAGTATTTTACATTACTTGTTACATTTACTTCAAATGCACTTTTATTTATGTCTTTTACATTCTTTCATTTAACTTGCTTTATTTGTACTGATTTTCTTACTTTTCCAAACAAAACTTCTCTTATTTCCACTTATTTTAAGTTACATATTATGCATAAACACTTTGATTTTGGATTTGCATAAATCTGTGTTTTATTTGAAATCATTTTTTACATTCCTTCAAAGATATTAGTCTTGGAATAGGAGAATCCCAAGAAGAAGCGATTCACTTTCCCGAATTGATATCGAGAATCAACTTTGTCCATAGACAAATGTTTACCATAACTTAATTAATAATAATCGAAATATTTTGGTAAACAACATTCAATTTTTCAAAATGCACGTGAAATAATGGGAAATGGGAACATGAAGTGGGATCCCATGACTGTAGTGATTCAAGTCTTCTAACCTATTTTATAAGTTAGAAAATTAGGTAGATAATAGATAAAGTGATAAGGTTTCTAGGTGGGAGGCTTTTATCTTGGATCCAAAATTTTTGGGTCCATAAATGGACCACATCTTTTTAAATTTAATAGTATTTATATGTAAATTTGAGTGTATAAAAAATTTATCAGTTAAAATATATAAGTTACTTATATATATAATTATTTATAAAAAAATAATTTAACTAATTTTTTGTACAAATCTAAATATTATTAATTAAATATACCTTTTAATATAAATTATTAATTTATTTTAATAATAAATTAATAATTCAAAAGTCATAATTTATTCATAAACCACTTAAATATTAGACTTCTCCTTCTAGGCGTGGATTGCAAGCTCGAAGGACAAAGCAAAGGGATTTCCATAGACTTTGACCACTAATAGAAAACAAATAATGGACATAAGTTGAACGACACAAACATGGAGGAGTCTATTATGGACCCGTGGGTCCATGGATGGACTATTTTCTAAGAGCATGTTCTCTTTTACCAAAGCAAATATGTGATTATTCGCTGCTGCTAGTTATATTTAATAAATTTTTAAATATATTATGAAAATAATAATTAATATATTATTGACAATTCATCTTTAAATACTATATTGTCACAAGGGTACATTCACTAATGTGTTGGTCAATTCATAATTTTTATTTGTAACTGTCGATCTCTTTGCAATTGTCTATCTTTATCGAAATTATTAGAAGTTTCATGTGGGCGTAAAAGAAGAAATTGAGATGGAGGAAGCAGTTGTATTTGGTTTTACTTGTGACAGGGAGAAATTGCCGTAAAGTAAAACTGCTTTTTTGAAGTTTGATCGTGGGATGGTTAGTGAGACATGTTTTTGGTATTCGAATTGACATGTTTCTCCTAACTTTGATTTATCATATTTGCATCTTTACATTTTAAAGTTGGAATTCAAATGAGTAATGATGGTTTTTTTTTCGGAAAGTAATTAAAATTGGATACTAAATGGGCCAATCCCATTATATATATATATAGAGAGGGGGATCAGTTTATACCAGTGTAAGTCTTTTTTCTCTTACACTTATTTTTAACCGTTAGTTCCACTTTCATCTAATGGTTGAGATTATTTCAGTAAAGATAACCATTAGATGAAAGTAGATCTAACAACTAAAAATGAGTGTAAGAGAAAAAAAATTCACATTGGTGTAAGTTGATCCTCCCATATATATATATATATATATATATATATATATATATATATATATATATATATATATATGAGGGGGATCCGTTTATACCAAAGATAAGTTTTTTTTTCTCTTACATTCATTCTCAACCGTTAGTTCAACTTTCATCTAATGGTTAAGATTATTTCATTAAAGGTAACCATTAGATGAAAGTAGATCTAACAACTGAAAATGAGTGTAAGAGAAAATTAACTTACAATGGTGTAAATTTATCCTCCCTCTATATATATATATATAGAGAGAGAGAGAGAGGAAGATAAACTTATACTAGTGTAAGTCTTTTTTAACTTACACCAGTGTAAGTCTTTTTTAACTTACACACATTTTCAACTGTTAGATTCACTTTCATCTAATGGTTGCTTTTAATGAAATAATCTTAACCATTAGATGAAAGTAGATCTAATGATTTAAAATGAGTGTAAGTCAAAAAAGATTTACACTGATGTAAATCGATCCCTCCTCATATATATATATAAGAAATATATCAGGTGAGAGGAGTGTTTATTGTGAGAGGGTGAGAGGAGTGAATATTGATCATTAGATCTTATATGAATGGTCAAGATTAAAACATAAATGCATGTGATTTTTTTAAATGGTCACATGACCTTTAAGTAACTTTTAATCTTGACCATCCATGTATGGTTGTATGGTCAAGATTTCTCCTCTCACACTCTCACAATAATCATTCCTCTCATTTAGATATGTCATATATATATATATATATATATATATATATATATGAGGCGGGATCAATTTACACCAAGATAAGTCTTTTTTGACTTACACTCATTTTTAGCTGTTAGATTCACTTTCATCTAATGGTTACTTTTAACGAAATAATCTCAATCATTAGATGAAAATAGATCTAACGGTTGAAAATAAGTGTAAGTCAAAAAAATTTATACTGGTGTAAACCGATCTCTATATATATATATATATATATATATATATATATATATAATTCTTCAACATTTGAGTGATAATATTAGAGTCGTCATTAATTTTTTTTAATTAAAAAAATAAAAAATTTGAGAAACAATTACCTATGTTACAAATATTAGATTTGAGAATCTAATTATGCATATAAAATTATAGAAACTTAACTCTATTGTACCCTTAAAACATTTATCATAAAATGATTATCTTAAGTTAATTGTGCGAATTATTAATAATCTTTAAATATTTATTTTACTTCATAAAAAATGTAAAAAAAAACTAAATTTAAGAAAGATTAATTTTAGCTTGACTTGTGTTCTTGCATATCTCCTGATATAATAGAGAACTCAGAGCTACATAGTTTTTAAAAAATACTTGTGTTTTGGTTTATTTTAGTTATTAAAAAATTTATCTTAAAAAAATAATTTTGAAAATTTGAATTAACAAGTCATTACGACTCAACTAATCTAATTAATTTTGAAAAGTGAAACTCAGCGTCACGCTAGAGACATCATCAAAAAATTATCAAGCTATTACAATTCAAATGGCCCTTTGTTATTTTTAATTTTCTTAAAAATCATTTTAAAATTTATTTAAAAAGAAGTGTCTTATTTTATATCTAAAAAATTTAATTTAATTCAATTTAAAAATTTTGATCAACAAACTATTTCAGCTTAGCTAATCCATTGCAACATAAATGGATGAAGCTTTACGTCACACGTACGCAAAGAAATAGAAAAGAATTATCATACTTAGTCAAAATACTCAATCTTAGTCCAATTACTTGACGAATCAAACATTGAACCATCTTCTGACTATGAATTGAAGAACCCATCGTGAAGAATATTCCAATTAATTCTTTCCAAAAGTGCTTTGGCTATTTTCATTCAATCTGTTTTGAAGTAGATTTAGAAATGTACCTAAAATATGTACGTATAGTAGTTTTCTCCTTATGCAGTTGCTATCGAGCGTATTGAACCAAGGAGTGGGTACTTATAAAAGGACTTCAATGCTCTAGTCAGGCAGTGCACTAGTATGGTTTGGGTAATGTGATAACAGATACGTTTTTGAGGTAACTTAGCCTTGTATTTATAGAGGTTAGATAGAAATGTTCTCATCACAGAGAAATACGTTCCCATAATAGTTACAGGAGAAGATATGTTCCTTATTTAGTTGTAGAGAATCCCTATATTATCATAATATTGGAATGGTAGTTATGGTGCTATTATCCCGTAAGATCAAGATTGACAATTAAGAGATATTATAAGGCTATCTCTTGCGCAGATCTCTCAATAAAGCTGTTATTATCTGATACTTAGGTCCATCATAGGTCACTGGGATCTCAAGATAAGCAAGCTCTATTGAGGGCGTGGGCGCCAGACCACAGCGGGTATATGCACCATGTTGGTCCATGAGTTACGAGTCCGAAATACGGTCCAGAACAGTTGTTCCTAGCTTGCCGCTTAAGTGAAACAGTTAAGTGTCAAGATATTAATTTTGAAAAGAACCCACGACGCACAATGGATATAAGATCCCCCAAAGGCTGAGGTCTATGCTTGTGGAGTACCTCTGGGGTTGGCACGTGTCACCATCCCGTCATCTGAGGTATGTCCTTTGCCCCAGTGCATGGCTTCAGAGGGTTTTTGTCTTTTCTTGCGGCTTGTAGCAGACTGAGCTTCTTCCTTAGAAAACTGATACTTTGACTTTATTGGGAATTAAAGATCCTTTAAGAGGATATCAGTTTCGCGTTGTTTCCTAACTGCACGATTCCCTGATGTCCAATCCGAAGTGGGGAGCATTAAAATATGGCTTACCTCATACGATTAGTTCACTTTTCTTGGGACCAATCAAAATGCTTCAAACTCTCTATAAATAGGGAATGTTTGTATTAACGTTGACATTCTTATCATTGCATTTTTTAGGCTTTGTGATGGGATAGTTAAAAGTTTCAAACCCAAATGCAGGTTATTTCAAGTAGTATATTCTCAAGAGTCTGAGGTCGGTCAACAGGAAATTGATGAAGAAAAATTCTTTGAGGTAAGGAGCAGATTTGTCACAATAATAAAGATGATATAAGTTGTTCAAAGATGAAAAAGATTCACTTGGGTTAGGAGATCCACTCTTGGTAATAAATTAAAGACAAGATTATTTCTTTTAATAACTCAATTGAAATCATACATAATGAAGCTTCCAATCGGAAGATTTAGCATTCAAAATTCAATTAAGATTGTATATGTAATCATATTATGGTTCCATTAATTATCTACCAATACTTGTAAATGATCTCAAGCATCCACTATGCCAACGTCTTGTCTACAATGAATCAAGATATTCATTATACAAGAAGAGTTTCCAAATTGATCGGAAACAACATACAACACATATAAAGATTACATAAAAATATATCATTTAAGCACAAGAAGGAAATTAATCTAACCTCAACATATTACCAAGACCTTCATCCTTTCACCCAAGTAAAATCAAAATTAGTTACTCATGAATCAAGAAGAAAGAAAGAGAGGAGAAGATGATGATGAACATAACTTCAATTAAGAACAATAGAAAACTACACAAATAAAATAATTAACATACAAACATGAAAGTAAACTCTAAGATAACACCTTCAAATGATCAGCCCTTGCCTCCTTTTATAGAGTTAGAAGAGTACAAAATGCCAAAGAAGATGATTGATGATGAGAACAAAATGCCAAAATAATTGTTTGATAATGTTGAATGGGTGGATTCTTGTCTCCGAAATATTTTACTTCTGAACTCATGGCATGCGTCATTTGCTGGCCAGGTGGTCTTCATGAAAGTTCTAGGAAATTGTCTTAGCTTTCCATAACACCGAGTTTAGCCAAATCCACCACCTACAGCTCGAGATATGGCCTAATTACTGTTCATGGATTAGGCCCAACTTCAGTTCCTCTATTCTGACTTCCAAGCTCAATATCATCTTTAAGGAATCCGAACTGAATTTTGTGTTCTTCATGAAAGTTGTAGATATGGGTCTTACTCTTCCACTGTCAAACTTTCAGAATTGTTGAACTCCTATAGCCCAAGATATAGCCTAATAAGTGCATAGAGGTCAAGCTGTCAGGTTCAAAACTTTAGATTTTGCTTCAACTCCAATTTGAGTTATCCAAATGTGTGTTCCCAGTCTTGAGGCCTTTATGAAAGTTGTAGAAATTTGTCTTAGCTTTAAAACAAGACCAAAATCATATCCATTTGATATTTGTAACTTAAATTATAGTTAGTTTACTGAAAAGTCAAGTGAGAAAGTTATACAATGAATGAAATATATTGCTATCAAGTGAATAATTATTAGAGAATTATCTTAACTTTCCAACAAGACCAGAATCACATTAATCAGATAATTGCAGCTCAAATTGTGGTCACTTTACTTAAGAATGTAATCACCCAAGTTAATGATAACTTAAGCAATAATTTCTTCAATGATCCAATTAAGCTTAATTTCATAAAATGTGACAAAATCAACTTAATTAAGCTAAATTGAACTTTAAGAAGCCTAGTGAGAAAATTATAAAATGAATAAAATACATTGTTATCACTTTGCAACTTTGTTTGAGAGTGTGTTATTTCCAGAGAATGACTCTTTTTTCATTTTCTGCATATTTAAGGAGGGTTTTGCCTTCTGTGAAAATTGTATTCCTATTCTTCCCTATATCCTTGAAGGTGTTCTCCTTTCTTGCAAACAATTCTTCTAATAGGGACTTTTCTTTCTCAGCGTAGTAATGATAGATACTTTTCTTTCTCAGCATACGAGGGTATGTTTGATTGACGCTCTATCACTGGGGAGATATGTAATACCTATCGTGTTGGATGGAGACAAGCGGGGAATCGAAGCCTACACTCCTCCTCTTTTCCGAGAACTTAGCAGGTGCTTCGTTCCAAAGGTAAGTATTTCGTTCAATTCAACCCATGAAAAATTGCACTACCAGAAGCTTACTTATCTTCTACTTCTTCACTACTCAGAACACATGCATACAAAAATCTTGAGGACTTTATTCAAGGTTATAATGGGGTCAAGGTAAAGAAGGGTGGTAATATAGATATGACAAGTTAAAAACCAAGGAGAATAAAAGAGCATCAAAGCTAAGTTCAATTAACAAGCATGAAAGTTTATCCCAACTCCACCTAATACAAATTCCTTTTACATATTCTTCTTACTTCCCTTTTTGCCTTGCTGGCCCTTATTTACACATTTGTTTTTTTTTTTTATAAATATACACACACTTTTTTTTAATTAACCAATTTATTTTTTACCAACCATTTTGCACACACACCCCCACACTTGCTCAAAAACTCATCCAATAACAAAGTCAATGCTTTCTTATTCCCTAAGGTCAGGTAAGAACATGATTTTTCATTTAAGGCACGTAATGAGCTAAAAACAAGAAATGGTCAAATAAGCTCAAAGGGGTTATACAAGGGAAAATATACAATGATGACTATTTGGTCAAAGTAGCTATTTCAAAATGCCTCAATCATATTTATATATGTATGTGAAAATGTAGCCTAAAAAAGAATCAAAACAAGTTCTAGAGTAACAATTTCATGGGTGAAAATCACACAAGAAAGAAGAGAATGGTATAAATGTTCAATCCATTCATCAATAGGCTCAAAATCTCACAAGGCATATTTCTATGATTCTCAATCCATCAATTCAACATTCATATCCAAGCATGTGATTTTTAATAAAGAATAAAATTTATGCTATGACCCAATATATGCTTTTTGCTACTTCTAAAACAATTATTTCCTCAACTAAGATGCGTATCAAGAGTAAAATTACCTTCAGGACAAAATTTACCCCTTACTCTACCATTCTTAATTGGTTTTGTTGTAGGTTTCTGACAGTCCTCTCACTAAACATACTTTCTAATTTAAATGTGTCTTAGGATTAAAATTACTCCTTACTCTTCCAATATTCATTAGTTTAGTAAGTTCATAACAATCATATCATATTTCCATACTTTTTTTAACTATCCTTCCCCCCAAGCAGATCACAACATTGTCTGCGATGTTAAAACTTAGATGAGTAAAGGATAGAAGATAGTACCTATTGAAGAAATCTGACACAAATTTGAATAGAAACAAAGTACAATAAATAAAACCAAAAGTAAAGAAAATTAAAGATGAAGTGTCAAATCTAGCTTTCTTTGCATGCTGCTTCCCTCACTGCTTCCTACTGACCAATCTATCTGAGCTAGTGCTTTATCAGGTTCATAAACAAAAGTTTTTAATTTATCAATCAGCTCATCAATAGTGGAGACAGAGATAAGAAGTTGTCTTGCTGAAGGTGTGATAAATTTCTATTCCACAGCTTTGTTAAGAAAAAATAACAAAAGATCAAAGAAATTATTAACATTCAACAAACTAATGGGTTTATGGTGGATGTTTAGTTGGGCCCAAGAGACAATTTGAAAAATTTCTTGCAAAGTATCAAAACCACCTGGTAAGGTAATGAATGCATCAGAGTTGTCAAGCATTGTTTTCATTCATCCATGCATAGATGATACCTTAAGTTCCTCCCCAATTGTCTTTCCAGTGATGTTCTTTTAAGTTAAAGGCTCAGGAATGACACCTAAAACTTGACTGCCTCCTACAAATGTAGAGAGTGATACAGCCCTCATTAACCCATGGCAACCTCCCCCATATACAACATGAATATTCCTCGCAGCAAATGCTCAACCAAGAGCACTTGTTGCATTTACAAACTCTAAACCCTTCCCATAACTTGACCCACAAAATACACTGATATTTTTTATTTAACGAATAGAAGATCCCTCCATTTCTACACTCACTTTCCCTTTGAATGAGTATGAGTTAGATGGAAGTGAAGAGAATGGAGTATTTAAATAGGAAAAAGAAGGGGGAAACTAATCATAGCACCTATATGGGTAGGTTGGTTGTTGTCAGAAAAGTTTGAAAATAAGAAACATATATTTTTTTTATTTTGTGCTTTTTTTTGTTTTGTTTTTTTTAAAACTTCAAGAAAACCATCAGGTTAAAAAAGTTTAGAAACCCCTGAAGGACCCTACTCAAAGGATCGTCTGTCCAAAAACTAAAATATGACAAAATCATACAAAGATAAAAGAAATATAAAAATAAATGAGGGTATACTTATATGTACAGTTTTCATGGTGTATCTTTATACTGCACGTCATGAGTATAGTAGTGGTATATCTCTAAATTACGTGTCACCAATGCAAGATAAGAACTCCACAAGGATTGCCGAACCGACAACAAGAACCTTTGAATCCTTTCCA
Organism: Ormosia emarginata; assembly: GCA_029884605.1. Lineage (NCBI taxonomy): Eukaryota > Viridiplantae > Streptophyta > Magnoliopsida > Fabales > Fabaceae > Ormosia > Ormosia emarginata. The sequence continues at coordinate 11,103,379 of JAQQTP010000057.1, forward strand.
TCCTGCTTATGGAATAGCAACCATCTATCTTCTTGCAAACCTAATTAAAGGCATGTATTCTAAGAATATGGTACCTGACCACAACCAGTTAGAACTCATCATAGAGGCCTACTAATTAAAGTAAGTATACGACTCAGTTAATAATTTTCGCTCACTGTAAAGACAGGACACTTCTTTCTATCCATCAACGCTACAAAGCCTTGGTTCCAAGAATTAGAAATGTAGCACGCGGCTCTCTACAGAGCATGGCACATGAACCTTATTTACATACTGGCATGTGAAGATCTTCTCCTGAGTCTATGACAAGACGGGTTATCTATCCGGGGCTCCTAATCTAATTAAAGACCAAGTAAAATCGTAGTTTCGCCCTCTTCTTTTTTTTTAAGTTGTTAGAAACCTAATGAAAAGTGAGTGCATACTCACTTGAGATTGGGATGGAGGTAGTCTGCTCTTTTGGCTTTGTGCCAAAGCATTATTGACCAGTATTAGACCCATTCAAGACCAACGCAACATAGGGCTCCCAAAAAGGGCAAGTGGCCATAATGCGACTGGCTGCCTCACATGTGAGATACAATCTACCTACTTTCTTTTTCAATTAAGAAGGCTGGATCAGGATGTGTGCATTTCTCCATTCACGTTTTGTGTTACCAAAGCCAAACCCAAGATGTATACATACTTTTTTTCTTTTTTTTTTCTTTTTAAGAAGAAGAAGAAGAAAATATGTATATGTTGTTGTGGATGTGGCTCACATTTGTCTCTGGTTTCACGTCTAGAAATGGCTTAAATGGTTTCTATGAGTTGATGATAAGCTTCCCATCCAATTTTCTTATAAATTGGCAAACAAGGTCTTTTAGAGTCAGATTCCCAAGACTGTAATGCTTTTGTTCTTCCTTGAATAGATTCCACAAGTTAAGAAGTTCACGATGCACAAAACCACAAGAATGCATATCAAGAGTTAATAAGAAAATTACAGTTTGCGAAAACCACAAGAATGCATATCATTTAATCACTCCTTACTCAATCCATTCTTAATGAAAAAAATTTTATCTTCTCTGTTTGTGGAAACCATCCCCAAAGAACAATATCACTTGTTACAATTCCATCATGCACATTTGTGATAGACTTGTAATCTTTTTGCTCTTCTCCTTTTAGAATATGAACTTCTACCAAGACCTGGCATGTATGAGTCAAATGAAATTTAAGACTCACCTGCTAGTTGGACCTTTGCTTCAATTATCCAACGTACATCTTCTGGCATACCCTTGTGCATTAACAATCTCAGTCTTTCACATCTAGCTTTGTAAATTTTTGTTAGAGCATTTTGAGGAAAAGAAGGAAAACATTTTCTCAAGTTTGAGAGAATAATATCCATTTTAAAGGAGAAGGAATTAGTTATTTTAGGAAACTAAAAAAAAAGCAAATCGACTTGAGAGCCACGGAGTACCCTCATCCGCAATTTAACCATGAACACAAAGAACTGCAAAACAAAATAAAGCCACAAAATTAGAGTAAATTTTTCTCATAACAAGGATTAGAAAGGGAACTAAATTCTACCTCGGTAGCTTGATTTTCCAGAAATGGTTTAAGTCTTTATCCATTGACCTTAAATACATTATCATTCCTAGGATTCTCATTATCTATGGCCTCATAAGAATACATATGTTTGACAATAAAAGGGTCAGTCCACCTAGATCTCAATTTTTCAGGGAATAGGTAAAGACAGGAATTATAAAGTAGAACTTTTTGACCAATTTTAAAAGATTTTCTCAAAATTGATTTGTCATGAAAAGCTTTTGTTCTTTCTTTATAAATTTTTGAATTTTCATATGCATCATTTCTCAATTCCTCAAGTTTATTTATTTGCAATTTGTGTATCCTGCAAGCATCATCAAGATTTAAATTGAAAGCTTTAATGGCCCAAAATGCTTTATGCTCCAGTTCTACAGGCAAGTGACAAGATTTTTCATAGACTAACCGATAGGGTGACATGCCTAAAGATGAATTAAAAGCAATATGGTAAGCCCAAAGTACATCGTTTAGTCTTAAAGACTAATTTTATGATTTGAGTTAACCGTTTTTTCCAAAATTTGTTTAATTTTCCTATTTGTTAATTCTACTTGTCCACTTGTCTGAGGGTGATAAGGGGTGGCAACTTTATAGGCAATATCATATTTCTTCATTAAAGATTCAAATGATTTATTGCAAAAATGTGTTTCCCCATCACTGATGATAGCTCGAGGGAATCCAAATTGACTCAAGACATTTTCTTTTAAAAATTTGAGAACAGTTTTATGATCATTTTGTTGACATGAAATCACCTCAATCTATTTTAAGACATAATTAACTGTAACCAAAATATACACAAATCCAAATAAGGATGGAAATGAACCCATAAAATCAATTCCCTAACAATAAAAAATTTTAATGACAAGGATAGGGTTCAAAGGCATCATATTTCTTTTAGAAATAGAACCTAATTTTTAACAATTTTCACTATTTTTACAAAAGGTATAACTGTCTTTAAATAAAGTGGACTAACAAAATTCACACTACAAGATTTTCGCAGCAGTTTTCTTTGAAGAAAAATGACCTCCACATGCTTCTGAGTGACAACATTTAATGACACTACCTACATCATTGTCGGGTACACATCTCTGAAAGATTTGATCAGGACAATATTTGAACAAATATGGGTCATCCCAATAAAATTTTTTCACCTCAGTCAAAAACTTTTTTTTGTCTTGATGTGACCATTGGGGCGGCGTCTTTCTTGTCACAAGAAAACTGACTATATCAGCAAACTAAGGCATGAAATTGATAGAAAATAAAAACTCATCAGGAAAAGAATCATTGATAGGTGTGCTATCAAAAGGTGAGTCTGTTGTAAGTCTGAACAAATGATCTGCAACAACATTTTTAGCTCATTTCTTATCTTTTATTGTGATGTTGAATTCTTGAAGCAACAAGATCCACCGTATCAACCTAGGTTTAGCATCCTGCTTAGACATTAAATATCTAACAACGACATGATCAGTGAAAACAACAGTAGAAGAACCAATTAAATAAGCTCGAAATTTTTTCAATGCAAAAATTATAGCAACTAGTTCTTTTTCAGTAGTGATGTAATTCATTTGTGCACTATTTAAAGTTTTACTTGCGTAACAAATCACATGAGGCTTACCTTTCTTTCTTTAGCCTAAAACAGCGCTAACAAGAAAATCACTTGCATCACACATTAATTCAAAAGGCAAAGACCATTCAGGGGATTGTATGATAAGAGCCAATGTCAAAAGACCAATTAGTTTTTCAAAAGATTTTTGGCATTCTTGAGTCCAATCAAATGGTGCATCTTTTATCAGAAGATTGCATAATGGTCTAGATATGACACTAAAGTTCTTAATGAATCTTCGATAAAATTCTGTATGTCCTAAAAAGGAACGAACTTCTCTGACTGTTTTTGGGGAAGGTGAATGAGCAATTAATTCAACTTTGACCTTATCAACTTCAATTCCTTCAAAAGATATCACATAACCTAACACGATTCCTGAAGTAACCATGTAATGACATTTTTCCCAATTTAAAACAAATCTTTTTTCTTCATATCTTTTAAGAACTTTATCTAAATTATCAAGACAATTTTCAAAAGAATTTTCAAAAACTGTAAGATCATCCATGAAAACCTCTAAATAATGCTCAATCATATCGCTAAAAATACTTAGCATGCATCTTTGAAAAGTTGCCAAAGTATTACAAAGGCCGAAAGGCATTCTTCTATATACAAAAGTTCTAAAGGGGCACGTAAAAGTGGTCTTTTCTTGATCCTCTAATGCAATTGGTATTTGATTATACCCCAAATGACCATCAAAAAAATAGTAGTAGGGATGTCTTGCTACTCTTTCTAGAATTTGATCAAGAAATGGTAAGGGGAAATGATTTTTCCTAGTAGTTGCATTCAATTTTCTAAAATCATTACACATACGCCAACTGGATGAAACTCGAGTAGGTATTAATTTAACTTTTTCATTTTCAACCACTATTATTCCAGATTTTTTAGGCACAACTTGAGTAGGACTTACCCACTGGCTATCGAAAATAGGGTAAATCATTCCAACATCAAGTAATTTAAGAACTTCAGCCCTAAGTACCTCTTTCATGTGTGGATTTAATCTTCTTCTAGGTTGTTGTGATGTTTTAGCATTATTCTCTAAATATATTCTATGCATACAAATTAATGGATTAATGCATTTTATATATGTTAATGTCTATCCAATTGCACTTTTATGCCTTTTAAGTACTTCTATCAATATACCTTCTTGTTCTTCAGTAAGGATTGATGAAATTACTACTGGAAAGCTTTGTTCTTCTCGCAAAAATATGTACTTCAACCCAGCAGGTAATGACTTTAGTTCTAGTGTAGGTACTTCTTCATGAATATTATCATTCATAGGTTGTAACTCTTCAAATCTCAGTTTTCATCCCTTGTATTCCATTGCCTGTGTACAATCAAGCAAAAAGCATATTTCAGAAATATCACCATCTACTTGCATGCCTGAATCAAATGAATTAATTAAACAAACTTCTAATAGATCAGAAGAACTCCCTTTTAGAAGATGATCATCTACAATGGCCTCAATCCTGTCAGCTTCCTCATTTTCATCATTGACTTCATGTAGTTGCTTATATATGTTGAAAACATTAAGCTCATGTGTCATGTTTCCAAATGTTAGCTTCATTACTCTATTTATGCAATTTATCATTACTCTATTTATACAATTTATCAAAGCATTAGATGTTGCTAAAAATGGACGACCTAAAATAATAGGAATTAACTTGGAACTATTAACCATAGGTTCAGTTTCCAAGACAATAAAATCCACAGGATAAATGAATTTATCAACTTGTACCAACACATCTTCCACTATTCCTTTTGGAATTTTAATTGATCTATCAGCAAGTAGAAGAGTTATAGAAGTTGGTTTTAACTCACTTAGATTGAGTTATTGATAAATTGAATATGGAAGCAAATTAACACTAGCACCAAAATCAAGTAAAGTTTGTTCAATTTTATGTTCTCCAATAATACATGAAACTGTAGGACAATTAGGGTCTTTATGTTTCAAAACATCATTGCTTTGAATAATGGAACTTACCTGTTCGGTCAAAAAGACATTCTTTTTCACATTTAATTTCCTTTTAACAGTGCATAAGTCCTTCAAAAATTTGGCATAAGAAGAAACATGTTTGATAGTATTTAACAACGGAATATTGACCTTCACTTGTTTAAAAATTTCAAAAATTTCAGTTTGGTGGTCTAATTTCCTTGGTTTGGTTAATGCTTGAGGAAATGAGGGTGGAAGAGACGAGAGTTTGGTCTCATTTTGGCTAGATGGCTTATCAACCTCTTCCTTATCTTAGGGAATTGATTCACCATCTTTCTCATAAGGTTCAGAAATTTCTTTTTCAATAACTTTTCAACTCCTAAGAGTTATCACAGAATTGACTTAATTTATTTGTTGGTTTTTTGAACTACCCTTATTTAGACTATATTGACCTTTGGGATTTGATTGAAGTTGAGAAGAAAATTTTTCCTTCTCGTGAATGGTGAGTGCAGAAGTAAGTTTGGAAAGAGTATCTTTTATGTCAATCATGGTTTGAGTGTTTTGTTTATTGATGGCCTCTTGCTTTTCTATGAATACATTCAATATTCCTTCAAATTTTTCTTATATGGTTGGACATAAGGTGCATATCCTTGAGAATTTTGAGAATCTTGTTGTTCCTGAGGAGGTGGTGGTTGCATAAATTGTGCTTGATTATTATTCTTCTAACTAAAGTTCGGGTGATTTCTCCATCTCGGACTGTAAGAATTCGAAAAAGAAGAGGTGAATGACTTTTTAAATTTGTTTATTGCATTTACTTGCTCATGCACAACTTCTTTAAAAATAGGAATATTAAGACATTCATTTGTCAAGGGTCCTAATTCATCACAAATACCACAAATTTCTTTATTTTGTACATATTTGACTTCTTTTACTTTCCCTAATTCCATGGATTCAACCTTTCTAGTCAAACTAGTGTACCTTGCATATAGATCTTTTTTTTTACTAAGATGATATTTTCCTTTACCAGCATTTGCAAGGTTATATCTAATTGAATTTTCAGAAAGATTAGTATCATGTCAAGATTGAGAATTTTCAGCTAAATGATTTAAATAATCTGTGATTGGTATTGTCATAAGCGATGGTTTTGATGACAACAAATAAGAAAGGAAACGAAAATGCGAAGATCAAGTACCAAGGGACTTATGTTTAGCATATAGGTCCTTAGATCTTATGTAAAGGAATTTTGGGATTCACACTAAGCTCACTTATAGGTTTTCCTAAATGGTTTGCAAAATCATGTGTTTTAGTTGTGAAAATGTGTTTTGGTTTAGGCAAAATAGTTTTTAGAAAGATTGAAAATGATTTGGGAAACTTTAGTTGCATGAACCTTTAAAAACTCTCTTTTCTTGATCAATCAATAACTGGTTATCACTATTCATCTAACTGGTTAGGTGCCAAAATAGAAACGCGGCAATTTGGTTTTAAATTGCCTAACCGATTAGGCAATAGAAGTAATCGGTTATTTGTGAAAACAGAAGCATTGTTTTCTCTTTTTTAAAGATCCTAACCGATTAATATGCTCAACTAATCGGTTATTTTCAAAGTCAATGGCTAAAGTTCTAAATGTCTAACCGATTAGGTACTTGGCCTAACCGGTTAATATGTACGCTTTTAAGAAACAAATTCTATTTCAAAAGAAAGCCTAACCGATTAGGAAGTTAAGCTAACCGGTTAATGTGCTTTTAAAACCCACGTAAAAAGGTTTTTAATGAAGCCTAACCGATTAGGATCTTTGGCTAACCGGTTATCTGATAAAAACAAAGACCAATCTTAAATGTCTAACTGATTAGGAATAATTCTTAACCGATTAATTGGGAGATCAGAAAACACGAACAACAGCTCTATTGCAGAGCATTTAATGCTTCTAACTGCCCTCAACGGCACAAAATCTCTTTTGACTATAAAACTAAGTTGTTGGGCATTTATGTTGGTTAGTCAATCAATCTGAAAAACGTTCAAAAGCATTGAATTCACGTTTTCTATATCACTTCCATAATACCCTGTTTTTTAGCATGAATAGAGTGAATCCTTGATACCATAAGCTTCAATTTGTATTATTTACTCTTTGAGAGAGTTTCTATCATTCAAACACTTTATATATTCTATAAAGAGGGTGAGGTATCCCTCTAGTGAAAAAGGGTGAGATATCCCTTGTTGAAAAGAAGGTGAGGTATCCTTCAAAGGTTGTAAAGGGTGAGGTATCCCTGTTTTGAGGCTCAAAGCATAAGGGTGAGGTATCCCAAGGTGTTGTTGAGTGCTCTAATCTGTAAAGGTTTTCAAGCACCCGTTCAAGCTTGAAGTTTAGTGAAAAATCTCGAGTGGTTTACTTGAGGACTGGACGTAGGTCACAAGGGGTGGCTGAACCAGGATAAATCCTTGTGTTTGATTTTCTCAACTCTATCTCTTTACTTTGTGCTTTAATTATATATGCTTTAGTTGAGTTTGATATTTAGCTTTGCTTGAATACTTTTTACCTTGGCTTGTTTATTTTTGAGTGATTTATTCGATCTCATCTATCTATTCACTTTAGTCAATCAATAGCTTCAACGAAAATTGATAATCAAACGTTTTGCGAAATAATTGCGAAATTATTTTACATACTCAATTCACCCCCATCTTGAGTATTGAGGCCACTTAGTAACATAATCTAAAAAGCTTCTTCGGGTTCTTTATCAAGAAACTCGCCATTACACATCGTTTCCACAAATTGTTTGATTTCAGGTGTTAAACCTTTATAAAAGAAGCTTATAGTCCGCCATTTTTCAAAATCATGATGTGGGTATAACAAATCTTTAAAACGTTCCCAACTTTGAAAATACGCTTCATTTGAATTTTGGGAAAAAATTTGGATTTGTCTTTTCAAAGCATTAGTTTTATGTGTTAGAAAAAATTTCTTTAAAAACTCACCTTGCATTTCTTGTCATGAGCCAATTGATCTTGGTTTCAAAGCATTAAGCCAAGTTTTTAGTTTATTTTTCAAAGAAAAAGAAAACAATTTAAGTTTAACAATCTCTTCAGTGCAATTTTGATCATTGAAAGCAATACAGACTTTCCTCAAATTCTTTTAGATGTAAATATGGGCTTTCAGATACTAAACCAAGAAAATTATGAAGTAAAGAAATCATACCCGACTTAAATCTAAAATTATTAGCAGTGAGTGGAAAGATAAAACATGATGGACTAGAATTTCGAGGTGGTTGCAAATATGCACGCATAGTTCGCAATGGTTGATTTTCCTGTTCATCATGTACACTTTCATTTTCAGCTCGTTGTGTTTGATTTTCATGTTCAACATATGCACCTTCAATTTCAGTTATTGTGTCAATTATGTGTGATTGTGATTCAAACAAATTAATATATAAAGTACCATAATTAATTTTAACCAAACAACCAGAATTTGAATCACGATACTAATTAAACATAAATAAGTGACGTAAAATAAAAATAATATACAAGTTGGTGGTTTACACCAGCCATTAAATATTAACAAGGATGTAGTATAAACCAACCACCCAATAAATATTAACAAGTAAAAAGTTAGATAACTGATAAAGTAAAAAGTTAGATAATTGATAAATTAAAAAGTTAGATAATTAGAGAATTAATAATTAGTAAGTTAGAAAATACAGAAAGTTAAGTGCATAAAATAAATTTAAAATATAAAAATCAAAGAGAGGCAGAGCCCCATCGAACCAAAGACAAAGAGAAAAGAAGAAGAAAGATTATTTCATTAAGTCGAAAGCAATAATAAATAATCGAAATTAAAAAGTTAGAGAGTAGAAAATAAATGGCGTAAATTAAAAGTTAGAGAACAGAAATTAGAAAGTTAGTTAGCAAAAATAAATGACATAATTAAAAGGTTAGATAGTTAGTAAGCATAAAGCGTAAATAAAAAAAATAAAAGCGAGAAAGTGTAAATTAAAAAAAATGAAAATAAATAATAAAAAATAAAAAACGCAAATAAATGACATAAATAAAAAAACGTAAATAATCGACATAAATATAAAAGTTAGAAAGTTAAAAAGTAAAAATAAATGACATAAATATAAAAGTTAGTTAATAAGTTAGTAAGTAAATTAGTAAATTAAAAAAAATTAAAAGAATAGAGAAATAATATACCTGATAGTAAAGTTTACTTACTGAAAGAGAACCTTAATAAATTAGAACTTCAAATCAAGTCCCCGGCAACGGCGCCAAAAACTTAATGAAATAATTAAAAGTTTCAAACCAAGTGCAAGTTGTTTCAAGTAGTATATTCTCAGGAGTCCGAGGTCGATCCACAGGGAATTGATGAAGAAAAATTCTTTGAGGTAAGGAGCATATTTGTCACAATAATAAAGATTATATAAGTTGTTCAAAGATGAAAAGGATTCACTTGGGTTAGGAGATCCATTCTTGGTAATAAATTAAATATAATATTATTTTTTTAATAACTCAATTGAAATCATACATAATGAAGGTTCCAATCAGAATATTTAACATTCAAAGTTCAATTAAGATTGTATATGTAATCATATTATGATTCCATTAATTATCTACCAATACTTGTAAATGATATCAAGCATCCACTGTGCCAATGTCTTGTCTACAATGAATCGAGATATTCATTATACAAGAAGAGTTTCTAAATTAATCGGAAATAACATACAACATATATAAAGATCACATAAAAATATATCATTTAAGCACAAGAAGGAAATTAATCTAACCTCAACATATTACCAAGAGCTTCATCCTTTCACCAAAGCAAAATGAAAATTAGCTACTCATGAATCAAAAAGAAAGAAAGAGAGAAGAAGATGATGATGAACATAATTTCAATTAAGAACAATAGAAAATTACACAAAGGAAATAATTAACATACAAACATGAAAGTAAACTCTAAGCTAACACCCTTAAATGATCAGCCCTTGCCTCCTTTTATATAGTTAAAAGAGTACAAAATGCCAAAGAAGATGATGGATGATGAGAACAAAATGCTAAAATAGTTGTTTGATGATGTTGAATGAGTGGATTCTTGTCTCCGAAATATTTAACTTCAGAACTCATGGCATGCATCATTTGCTGGTCAGGTGGTCTTCATGAAAGTTCTAGAAAATTGTCTTAGTTTTTCATAGACACCGAGTTTAGCCAAATCCACCATGTACAACTCAAGATATGGCCTAATTACTACTCATGGGTCAGGCCCAACTTCAGCTCCTTTATTTTGATTTCCAAGCCCAATATCACCTTCAAGGAATCCGAACTAAATTTTGTGTTCTTCATGAAAGTTGTAGATATGGTCAAAATTGTTGAACTCCTATAGCTCGAGATATAGCCTAATGAGTGCATAGAGGTCAAGCTGTCAGGTTCAAAATTCTAGATTTTGCTTCAACTCTAATTTAAGTTATCCAAACATGTATTCCTAGTCTTGGGGCCTTCATGAAAGTTGTAGAAATTTGTCTTAACCTTAAAACAAGACCAAAATCACATCCATAGGATATTTGTAACTCAAATTATAGCCAGTTTACTGAAAAAGCTAAGTGAGAAGGTTATACAATGAATGAAATATATTGCTATCAATATGGCTCTTACTATCAAGTGAATAGTTATTAGATAATTATCTTAACTTTCCAACAAGACCAGAATCATATTAATCAGATAATTATAACTCAAATTATGGCCACTTTATTTAAGAATGCAATCACCCAAGTTAATGATAATTTAAGCAATACTTTCTTCAATGATCCAATTGAGCTTAATTTCATAAAATGTGAAAAAATTAACTTAATTAAGCCAAATTGAACCTTAAGAAGCCTAGTGAGATGATTATAAAATGAATAAAATACATTGTTATCACTTTACAACTTTGTTTGAGAGTGTCTTGTTTCCAAAGAATGACTCTCTTTTCATTTTCTGCATATTTAAGGAGGGTTTTGCCCTCTACCAAAATTATCTTCCTGTTCTTCCCTAAATCCTTAAAAGTGTTCTCTTTTCTTGCAAACAATTCTTCTAATAGGGACTTTTCTTTCTCAGTGTAGTAATGGCAGATACTTTTCTTTCTCAGCATACAATGGTATGTTTGATCTATGCTCTATCACTAGGGAGATATGTAATACCTATCGTGTTGGATGGAGACACTCGGGGAAACAGAGCCTATACTCCTCCTCTTTTCTGAGAACTTAACAAGTGCTTCGTTCCAAACTTTGGTAGGTCCTCTAAAGGTACTCGGATATGCAGAAGGGACTATTGAAACTACTCTGTGATTTGAAGTAACTTGGGGTGATCATGAAACTGGCTAGGGTTCCAATGGAATGATCTCTTCATGAAAGGTTGTGTCTTGTCCAACAAAGGAAAGTGTACCATGATCTTTGTTATCACTGTGAAGAAGGTAGTGAAGAAGAATTGGTAGCAGTTCTGGAGTCCGACAACAGTATTATGTTCCAATCTATAAAAGTTTTTCAAATTCGTTCCACAGGGAAAAGACCAGTGTTGGTTTCAAAGGAACTGTGGACGTGACATGACCCAGAATGCTGGTGACAGTGATGTTTGTTCCTCCCTCCGGGCTCTATAGTGGCTGCTCTTTCCTTATGCATTTCATCTTTCAATATTTTCTTTTCCCTCTTCCCTTGATGTATAACGATATATGGAATGAGAACATATCAATAAAAATTTCCTTTATCTCAAAGTTTGTGTTATATTTTCTTTTTCCTCTTTCCTTTTTGCTGCTATTGGTATTATTTATTTCTTACCAGGGTAAGTTCAATGCTTACTCGAGCATACCGTTATTATGGCCCCAGCTTGGTGCTTGGTTTGAATAATCAAAGTAGCAATCTCTAAATCCTTCGTCTGAGGTCTTTGTACTGAGAGAGGTTGTAACTTCAATCTTGGTTGTTAATTGTTGACTTCTCTTTGATAGTCGAGGTCTAGACTGAAAATCCTAAACCAAAAGGGTACCTCGATTTAAGCGGGGGCTCAAACTAAATATCTGGACTTAGCCTTCAAAGGTTGCGTGGTGTATTAGTTGCCGTGCAACTATCTTTTCGACTACTACTTCAACAGTTGTGAGGGCCACGCGGTGCGTTCTATTCGGATAGACATGCCTAGTGCTTCGATGGCCATCATGAGCACCTTTTGAAAATCGGGTTATGGGGACTAGAATGCTCCCTAACCGTTTAGCCTTTAGAAATAGGGGTTAAGGATCCATCATTTTCCTTTTACTGTTTTTGAGTATTCTTCTGAGAACTTCATGTGTTAGGGAGCGTGATTGTGTGGCATTCTTCATTTGTTTCTAGCTTTCAACCCATTCCTTTTTCTACTCACACAAGGTATGATCTCTTCTGACTCTATTATTATCTTTTTTTTTATTGTTTCTATTGTTGTTGAGTAATATAATAATCATGCGCTCCATATTGGAATGCATTTCTATCTTCCATTTTTCTCGAAATAGAGTTAGGATTCTTGAGCCTCTTCAAATGACGTTCCCCCCCTCAGAACACCATCTCTGCCATGCCAAGCATGGCAATGGTGTCCTTTCTGAGGTTTTGTACCTTGGAAGGAAGGGAGGTCAGTTTGTGGGTGTGAATTGCTTTATTTGCCACCTTTGGTGTCCCAATCTTTAAATTGATTGATTCTAACTATGGCTTACCGAGCTCTTTGGGTGTTCTCAGGATCTTCATGGCAAGAGGAAGGAAATGAGCTAGACCCCGGGCACTGGTTCTTGAAATCCATGATTTGGCTAAAGAAGACCCAATCTGAATACGGCGCAGTCCGGGACTAATATACTCATAGGTTGGGGATGATATCTGGGACCATTTTTTTTACTTCTCTTCTAAGCGCATGCTTAAGCAGTCATTGGATTACTTGCATCTGACGAAGAAGAAAGCTCGAGATAAAAAGTTTCAAGTTTTGTGCACTGAAAGAAATGAGAGGGTATGTCCATGTCGAGAAGCGGGGTCACACTTTATGTTCCTGTATGAGCCCTTTTTTGTCAAGTTGAGGCTCCGACTTCCTTTTTCTAACTTCCAGATTGCCGTTCACCAAACCTTGCGCACAACTCCAACCCAAATTTATCCTAATGGATAGGGCTATATTATTGCCTTCGAGAGATTTTGCTGAATAATAGGGTTACGATTTTCGAAAAATGCTTTCTTCTACTTTTACACAAGAGTGAGTCCCCAAGGAGCGGTGACCTAGAAAAGTTAGCTCACTATCCGATCTAGGCCTGGCCACAAGTCCTTTGTTATCTTTCAAGACATTTTTAAGGGGTTTAAAAAGCAAATTCTTCAAGCTCATGGGGGCAGAGGGATATCATCCCTTTTTTCTAAAACCTGATGATGTAACACCCGTGAAAAACATGATAGACTTGAATATGGTTACAGAGGTAGCTTAATACATGGTTATCATGCCTGTGAAATTTTGTGACTTTTTTAGCACGTTTAGTCACTTTGTTGTGTGAAATATAGTTGTTATTAGCTCCAAAATTGGCTTAAACTGCTTAGTTAGTGGAAATAAATGTGGAGAATTTATTTCTAGGTCACAAATGTGTGATTTGTGCTACAGTTAAATTTTGAGGTTATTTGGAGTTAGTTTGGTATTTTTAAGTATACTGAGTGTATATTTTAATACTAGATTGATGAGTCGTTGATGATGATTAAAGGATGCAAATCCTAGTGCAGGTTGTCTCAAGTAATAAATTTCTCAGGAGTCCGAGGTCTATCCACTGGGAATTGATGAAGAAAAATTCTTTGAGATAAGAAAAGGCTTTGTCACAATAATAAAGATAATAAGACTTGTTCACAATTAAATTAAAAAACTTGTTTGGGCTAGGAGATCCACTTTTGGTAATAATTTAAGGACAAGATTAATTTTTTTTATAACTCAATTGAAATTCACACATAATAGAGGTTTAAATCAGAAAATAAAGCATTCAAAGTCCATTTAGAATTATATACATAGTTATATTATGGTTCCTTTAATTATTTACCAACATCAATTCTAAATTGATTGGAAACAAAATGCAACACGTATAATGATCACTTGATAATATATCATTTAAGCATAAAAAAGAAATTAATCCAATCTTATTTTATTACTAAAAGCTTCAACCCTTCACCCAAGCAAGATGAAGATTAGTTACCCATGAGTAAGAAAAAAGAAAGAAAGAAGAAGAATAAGATGATCATAACTTATATTTGCAACAAAAGAAAATTTCAATAGGAAAATAACATAATAACATAATCTTGATCTAAAACTAAGATTACCCAAATGATCTGCCTATGGTCCCTTTTATAGAGGATTAAGGATACAAAATGACAAGGGAATTGATTAATGAGTAGGTTGATGAGTGAAAAATGTCAAAGAACTTTTGTGAGTGAAAAACTATTGACATTTCTTGTCTCTAAAATTATTCAGTGATAAACTCATGGATAATGTCAGAACAAAGCAAAGTAGTCTTCATAAAAGTTATAGGAAATTGTCTCAAATTTCCAATGCTACCAGAATCATCCAAAAATTCATCCTACAACCCAAGATATGACCCAATTACTGCAAACTACTCAGGCCCAGTTTCAGCACCTTTATTTTGACTTCTAGACCCAACATGACCTCCAAGCTGTCCAAATGAGCTCTTGTGTTCTTCATGAAAGTTGTAGATATGAGTCTTAAATTTCAGATGCCAGATTTTCAGCCCATTTTAATTCTTCAACTCGAATTATGCAATCATTACTGCACATTGTTTGAGTTCCAGTTACAAAACTCATGTTCTGACTTCTAAGCCTAATTAGCTCTATTAAATGTCTGATTTTTCCCTGGAGCTCTTCAAGAAAGTTGTAGAGCACTCTCTTATCTTTCCTATAATGTAAGATACATAATTATAAAACCTGTAGAACTAAAGATATAACCGAAATACAAAAATAGTGTAAGACCAAAACAATGCTACAAAAAATCAATTAAGTTTAATTAGAGTCCAAACTTGCAAAACATAACCAAACTTAATCAATTAAGTACATAGAGAATGTAAATGACTAAAAATGAGGGTTTATTAATGTATAAAATATGTGATTATCAAATTCTCCCACACTTAGCTTTTTGCACTCTTGGGCAAAACACATAAGACCAAAGCTAAGAAAGAAAGAAAAACGACATAGACTCAAAAGCTAAAAACTCTAAAAGATTCAATAAATCAAGAAGAGCAACTAGAAATTCAAGGGATCAAAGCATTAATGAGGTAACATTTCTTCACATCTCAAACCAACAAGCAAGAAAATTTCAGTTGAAAAGAATGAATCAAGAATGATATATCCTCACAGAATTCACCCTTAATCTCTCAAGTGTTTACAAGGTAAGTATTTCACTTTATTCAACCCATGAAAAATTGCACTACCATAAGCTTGCTTATCTTCTACTTCTCCACTACTCAGAACACATGCACACAAAAATCAAGAGGACTTTATTCAAGGTTGTAATGGGGTCATGGTAAAGGAGAGGGGATAATATGAATATGAGAAGCTAAATACCAAAGAGAATAGAAGAGCATTATAGTGCAGTTATAGTGGAGAAGATGTTTGAGAACATTCATCATAAAGGACAATGACCAATATTTGACTAATATTTTGTTGAAGATCAATCCCAAATTGGTGAATTGAATTCATTGTTAGGCCTGAACCTTTTCCTTCTCTTCCTGCTATTTCTAAGCATCCACCTTTATTCTAGGCATGGATATGTCACATGGTGTATCAGGGGACTCTGATAATCCTTTGATTGCAGTAGTGGTCAGCTCTTTTTCTTTTTTTCTTTTTTTTCTTTTTTTTTTTTTGATCATTTTGCATACACACCCCCACACTTGTTCAAGAACAAGGTCAATGCTATCTTATTCCCTAAGGTTGGGTAAAAACATGCTTCTTTTTTTTTTTTTAAGGCACGTAATGAGCTAAAAATAAGGAATTGTCAAATAAGCTCAAATGAATTATACAAGGGAAAATATTCAAGGATGGTTATTTGGTCAAAGTAGCTATTTCAAAATGTCTCAATCATATTTATGTATGCATGTGAAAATGTATCCTCAAAAAGAATCAAAGCAAGTTCTCGAGTAACAATTCATGAGTGAAAAAAATCACACAAGAAAGAAGAAAATGGTACAAATATTCAATCCATTCATCAATAGGCTCAAAATCTCACAAGACATATTTCTATCATTCTCAATCCACCATATCAACATTCATATCCAAACTTGTGATTTTTAAGAAAGAAGACAATTTATGCTAAGATCCAAGTATCCATTTGCTACTTCTACACAAAATAATTATTTTCTCAACTAAGATGTGTCTCAAGAGTAAACTTACCTCTAAGGAAAAATTTATTCCTTACTCTGTCATCCTTAATTGGTTTTACTACGAATAAGTTTCTGACAATCATATCACTAAACATACTTTCCAATTTAAATGCATCTCAGGAGTAAAATTACTCCTTACTCTACCATCATTCATTAGTTTGGTAAGTCCATGACAATTATATCATACTTCCCAAAAAAAAAATTTGGTCAACTATCCTTCGACTATCCTTCCCCCCTAACCAGATCACAATATTGTCCTCAATGTTAAAATATAGATGAGTAAAGGATATAAGATATTACCTGTTGGAGAAATTTGATATAAATTTAAACAGAAACAAAGTACGATAAATAAAATCAAAGGTAAAGGAAAGCTATAAACGAAGTGTCAGATCTAGCTTTCTTTTCATGATGCTTCCCTCACTACTTCCTGTTGTCTAATCTACTTGAGCTATTACTGGATCAGGTTTATAAACAAAAGCTTCTAATTTATTAATCAACTTATCAATAGTGGAAGTAGAAATAAGAAGTTGTCTTGCCGAAGGTGTGATAAATTTCTATTTCACAGTATAGTCAAGAAAAAGTAACAAAATATTAAAGAAATTATTTACATTCAACAAACCTATGGGTTTATGGTGGATGTTCAGTTGGGCCCAAGAGACAATTTGAAAAACTTCTTCCAAAGTATCAAAATCACCTGGTAAGGTAATGAATACATCAGAGTTGTCAAGCATTATCTTCATTCGTTCATGCATAGATGATACCTTAAGTTCCTCCTTAATTGTATTTCCAGTGATGTCTTATTGAGTCAAAGGTTCAAGAATAACACCTAAAACCTAACTGTCTCCTATATATACAACAAGTGATATAACCCCCATTAACCCACGACAACCTCCCCCATATACAAGATGAATATTCCTCGTAGCAAGTGATCGACCAAGAGTGGTAACTGCGTTTACAAACTCTAAACCCTTCCCATACTTAGACATACAAAATACATAGATATTTTTATGTCGATGAACAGAAACACCTTCTATTTCTATACTCACCTTCCCTTTGAATGATTCTGAGTTAGAGGAAAGTAGAGAAAAAGGAGTGCTTAAATAGGAAAAAGAATGGAAAGGAAAATAATAACACCTATAAGGGTAGGTTGGTCGTTGTCAAAAAAATTTAAAATTAAGAAACACATAATCTTTATTTTTTAATTTTTTTTTTGTTTTTTTTATTTTTATTTTTTTTTAATTTCAAGAAAACCATTAGGGTAAAGAAGTCTAGAAACCCCTGAAGGACCCTACTCAAAGGATCATCTGTCCAAAACCAAAATACAGCAAAATCATATAAAGATAAAAGAAATATAATAGCAAATGATGACATACTTTTATATACAGTTTTCATGGAATATCTTTATACTGCGTGTCATGAGTGCAGTAGTAGCATATCTTTATACTGCACGTCACCAGTGCAGTAGACATTCACGTCCATTTATTCGAAGAAAGGAGAAAGAAGAAACCATCGTGGGTTTCCATCTTGGGTCTGAAACCTAGAGAGCTCACACTTGGGCTCGTAACATCAACAAAGATGCTAAAATCTGAAACTCGTAATGTCCAAGATCCAGAACGTCCCATCTCAGGACACTGAGAGCCCCTTCTAATAAAAGAAAGGATCAAGCTCAGATGCCTCATATGTTTTGGCAGCTGCGGGTTACTTCTCACTAATAATCAGAGTGGGACGCTTCTGCCTGTCCATCAACTCCACAATACTTAGATGGTAAACATTGGGTTATGGAGTGTGACTCTCTACGGAGCATTGTATACGAACCTTTTTTAAGGACTAACGTGCAAAAGTCCACCCGAGTCAATGACGGGTCAGCCAAAGGCTGGGGCTCCACAACTAATTAAAGTCATGGTACTCCTTCCGGATCGCCCTTGTTCAAAAAAAATTCTTCTTTTTTCTTTTTTCTTTTTTTTTCTTTGTTTTAAGAAGAACACGAAGAAGCAGAAGAAGATAATATGTACAGGTTGTTGTGGATATGACTCACATCTACCTCTAGTTTAACGTCCAGTAACGGCTTAAACGCTTTCTATGACTCAAGGATAAGCTTCCCATCCAATTTTCTTATAAATTGGAAAACAGGGTCTTTTAGAGTCAGATTCCCAAGATTGTAATGCTTTTGTTCATCCTTGAAGAGATTCCACAAATTAAGAAATTCACGATACACAAATTCACAAGAATGCATCTCAAGAGTCAATAAAATATCATCTAATGACTCCTTACTCAGTCCATTCTTATTAAAAAATATTTTATCTTCTCAGTTTGCAGAAACCATTCCCAAAGAACGACATCGCTTGTTACAATTCCATTGTGCACATTTGTTGCAGACTTGTAATCTTTTTGCTCTTCTCCTTTTAGAATATAAACTTCTAACAAGACCTGGCATGTATGAGTCAAATGAAATTGAAGACTCACCTGCTAGACGAACCTTTGTTTCAATTATCCAGTGTACATCTTTCGGCATACCCTTGTACATTAACTGTCTCAATTTTTCACATTTAGTTTTGTAGATTTTTGTCAGAGCATTTTGAGGGAGGGAAGAAAAATGTTTTCTTAAATTTAGGAGAATGACATCCATTTTAAATCAAGATCGGCTTAGATTATGATTCAAACAAACTAATATATAAAGTGACATGATTAATTTTAACCAAACGACTAGAATTTGAATCACGATACTAATTAAGCATAAATAAATGACATAAAATAAAAAAAATAATGTACAAGTCGTGATTTACACCACCATTAAATATTAAACATAAATAAATAACTTAAAAATAAATTAAAAAAAATAATGTACAAGTTAGTAAGACATAAAGCAAAATTAAATGATATAAATTAAAAGTTAGATAGCAAAATTAAATGACATAAATGTAAAAGTTAGAAAGTTAGTAGGTTAGCAAGTTAGTAAGTTAGTAAGTTGAAAAGTTAGAAGTAAAATACAGAAAATAAAATACATAAAATAAAGTATAAAAAATAAAATACGAGAAAATAAAGTACAGAAAATAAAATACAAAAAATAAAATAAAGAAAATAAAGTGCAGAAAGTAAATTTAAAACATGAAACCAAAGAATCGACAAGCCGATTTTTTGCTCCAGCGAAAGAGAAGAGAAGAAGAAAGATTATTTTATTACGTTAGAAAGCATAAATAAATTACAGATATTAAAAAGTTAGAAAGTTAGAGAGTTAGTAAAGAAACCAAAGGATCGGCAAGCTGATCTTTTGCTCTAGTGAGAGAGAAAAGAGAATAGATTTTATTAAAGAATGAGAACCTCAAAAATTAAAACTTCAAATCAAGACCCCAACAATGGCGCCAAAAACTTGTTGCGGATTAAAGGTTGCAAACCTAAGTGCAGGTTGTCTCAAGTAATAAATTTCTCGGGAGTCCGAGGTCGATCCATAGGGAATTAGTGAAGAAAAATTCTTTGAGGTAAGGAAAAGTTTTGTCACAACAATAAATATAATAAGACTTGTTCACAATTAAATTAAAGAACTTGCTTGGGCTAGGAGATCCACTTTTGGTAATAATTTAAGGACAAAATTAATTCTTTTTATAACTCAATTGAAATTCATGCACAACAGAGGTTCCAATTGGAAAATAAAACATTTAAAGTCCATTTAGAATTATATACGTAGTTATATTATGGTTTCTTTAACTATTTACTAACACCAACACTTATAAATGGGTTCAAGCATTCATTATGCCAAACCACTTGTCTACAATGAATCAAGAACTCCATTTTATAAGGAGGAATTCTAAATCGATTGAAAACAAAATATAACGCGTATAATGATCACTTGAAAATATATCATTTAAGAACAAGAAAGAAATTAATCTAACCTTATTTTATTACTAAAAGCTTCACCCCTTTACCCAAGTGATGTGTATGATATAACATCATATTGTGTTCTTGTTTTGCATGCATTTTTATGCATTTTAGGCATTTTAGTTTCCCTTTTTATTTGTTTTTCCCTTAGTTCGGATAACTGCAGTGTTTTCGGTGTTGTTGTGCAGGATTGGTACTTGATTGACCTTGAAATGGATGGAAAGCTTGCATAATTGAAGTTGGAGCTTAAAAGATAACAATTTGGGACAAAAGGCTCACTCTAGAGAGATCTATGGCCTGCCTGTGGAATTTCCCACGGCCATGGATCAAGTAGTTGCGTGAAAAAGCAAAAGGAAAGTTCCGGAGAATTCCACGGCCTGGCCGTGGAATGATCCACGGCCTTGGAACTCAGATAGCAAGTTCTGGCTATGAAATTATCCACGGCCTGGCCGTGGAATTATCCACGACAGGATCATTGTCCATGTCAGATTTTTAAGTCTGTTTTTCTTCCTTTTTATGGGCTTGGATCAGTTTAGACCCTGAGGGTATATATAGTTGTTTTGAATACAATATTAGGGTTCGAAATTGGTTTGGAAGGAGGCACATTGGAAGGCTCTTGATCTTCATCTTCCTCTCTTCTCTCTTGGATTACGGGTTTGGACATGTTTTTGAATTTGATTTCTTGTTTCTTTTTCTCCATGTCTGAGTAGTTTCTTTTGTTTCTGGGATTAGGCAATGCCCTTTGATACATTGATGATGATTAATTGACTTTGTTTACCCATTTTATTAATCTTGAATGTTCTTTGATTCAATCCTTATTACGCTTATTCATGTGAATTCGCTGACCATTTATTTGCATCTCATAGATATCTAGGGACGTACTGAGAGGTGAACCTAGGTGTTGGAATCATAAGAATTGAACTTAAGGTTTGAATCACTAAAGTAGGTTTAGCCTTTCGAGGATTTAATGAATTACCATAAAGCGTAATGGGTTCAATTTAGATTCCATTACCACGAGAGTAGGAATTTGTTTAATTGGGCATAGTTCTTATCTCTTGAGAAAAAACATTAACTAATTTAGGGTAATTCACCTTCAATTGAATTTCAGTTTTAATAAAAGGATTGTTAATTAGGAATCTTGTATCATTGTGGTTACCCCCAATCCTAGAAGCTTTCTTGAATTTGAAAATCCTTCTTAACAATTTGTTGTTTTCATTCTCAACTATGCATTTTAATTTTTATTTATTTAATTGCTTGGTTACTACGTTCTTATCACTCAACAATTATATTCCCTTTTGTTTAATTTAATTGAATTAATTAATTAATTGATATTCATAGACATAGTCCCTGTGGATTCGATCTTTTTATTACTTGACGATGATACCGTACACTTGCGGATTTCACACACCAAGTTTTTGGCGCCGTTGCTAGAGACTGTGTTTTTCTTGAATATCAGTTTAATTTTTAATTTGATTATTTTAAACCTTTTTATTACTTTTTTGTTTTCTCTTTGACTCTCTACAGGTAATTTCTCTTGTTTATGCAAAGTACTAGACGTTCTAGGACCCTTGAAGAAGCAGATCCTGAAATTGAAAGAACTTTTAGTAGAAAGAGAAGACAACAAAGGCAAAGAGCGAGAGAAATACTTGAGCCAACGCTTGTTATGGCTGCACCTGCTGATAATAGACCGCTTAAAGAGTATGCAGCCCCTAATGCTCGGGGTTTGCATTCTGGAATGGCTCGGCCAGACATTGAAGCTAGACAGTTCACCATACCTCCTGCCTTACTTTCTATGATAAGGCAAAACTAGTTTGGAAGATTGCCATCAGAGGACTAGAATGATCATGTGGATATGTTCTTGGAGTTCTGTGAGACTCTCAAGATTGAAGGCGCTTCTGTTGATGTTATTCATCTCCACTTATTTCCATTGTCATTGAGAGATAGAGCTAGAGCTTGGTTGAAGTCAGTTCCCGCTGAGACAATCACATCTTGGGACCAATTGGAGCAAGGTTTCTTGAACAAATTCTTTACACCTTCTAAGACTGCTCATCTTAGGACCCAAATCACAAGCTTTGTTTAGAAAGATAGAGAGTCATTATCAGAAGCTTGGCACAGATATAGGGCTTTACTGGAAGCCTGCCCACACCATGGGTTAGAAAAATGGTTAATCGTCCACACCTTCTATAATGGGCTAGAATATTCTTCGAAGGTGTCTCTAGACTCCGCAGCTAGTGGAGCTTTAATGAACAAAAGACTGATAGAAGCTTATGAGATCATTGAGAGTGTAGCCTCGAATCATCACCAATGGGCGAATAAAAGAGGTAGTAACCCAAGAAAACTCTCGGGACATAAGTTTGAGGTAGACAGAGTTGATTTAATTATGTCAAAATTTGATTCTTTGAATAAACGTTTTGACATGCTTGAGAAAGCTCATATAAATGTCATAGGTGCCTCTAACAATTTTTGTGAGATTTGTGGAGCACAGGGACACATGGGTGCTGAATGCCAAGTTGGGATTGGCTCCTCACAAGGTGTACTGGTGGAGCAAGTGGAATCATGCCACAATTTCCACGACTTCAACCAAAAGGGGAGGAATGATCCTTATTCCCAAGCTTACAAGCCCAGTTAGAGGTCACATCCTAACTTCTCTTACCGGAATAGTCAATACTAAGTTGGGTAAGGTAGTGCTAAACCTTCTTTTGGATTCCAACATGTACAAAAATCTAGACTTGAGTCTCTTCTAGAGAATTTTGTTAAGAGTCAATCTAAGCAGAATAAGGAGTTTAGGTAGCATTGGCAAGTTGTGATTGAGGCAATTAAAGAGCTATCAGCTAAGGTTGACAATTTGGCCATTCATAACAAGATGTTGGAAACTCAGATTGCCCAACAAGCAAGCACTTCACATAGGTAACAAGGTAAGTTTCCTGGTCAACCTGAAATAAATCCAGGTAATGAACACTGCAAGGCTGTGAGTTTGAGAAGTGGAAAGAAATTGGAGGATCCAAGGGTAATGAGGAGAGTGACAATGATAAGGGGAATGAGGAAAAAGAGACTAAGACACAACCTTTAGAAAAGAAAAAAAATAATGAAAAGGTGTCTAAGTATGTACCCTCTAAACCTTATTAACCCCCAATTCTCTTCCCTCAAAGATTGGCTAAGGCCAAGCTAGATAGGCAATTTGGGAAGTTCATAGGCAATTTGGGAAGTTCTTAGAGGTCCTAAAGAAATTGTACATTAATGTACCCTTCACTGAGGCGTTGAAACAAATGCCTAATTATGCTAAGTTTCTTAAGGACATTTTGTCTAATAAGAGATAGCTTGAGGAATATGAGACCGTAGCTCTAACCGAGAAGTGTAGTGCTTTAATTCAAAATAAATTGCCTCCTAAGCTAAAAGATCCAGGTAGCTTCTCTATTCCTTGTTTGATTAGTAACACAAATTTTGATAGAGCTCTATGTGATTTAGGGGCTAGTGTTAGTCTTATGCCTCTTTTTATGTGCAAGAAGTTAGGGGTGGATGAACTAAAACCCATAACTATTTCACTTCAGTTGGCAGATCGGTCCGTCAAGAACCCAGTAGGCATCTTGGAGGATGTTTATATTAGGGTAGGTAAGTTTTTCATACCTGCTGATTTTGTTGTGCTTGAAATGGAGGAGGATTTCCAAATCCCCATTATTCTTGGTAGGCCTTTCTTAGCTACTGTTGGTACTATAATTGACGTTAAAAATGGCAAATTGTCTTTAACTATTGGTGATAATAAGGTTGAGTTTGATCTTTCTAAATATATTAAATAACCTTTTTTTGAGGACTCTTGTTGCAAGATTGATTTATTGCACCAGGTGGTGAAAGAAGAATCCATTAAAATTCATTTTGAAGATCCATTGGAGAGATGTTTGGTTGGTGGCAGGTCATGTGATTTTGAAGGTGAGGTAGCTGAGTATGCTCGCTTGTTAGAGGCAACCTCAAAAATTCTGCCTTACAAAGTCAAAGTGGAAAGGCTCGAGCCAAAGCCTAAGTCAGAAGATTGGGAAGAGGAAAAGGCTCCTAAGGTAAAACTTAAAACCCTTCCTTCTACTCTCAAGTTTGAGTTTCTTGGTCCCAATTCTTCTTATCCAGTCATTGTTAGTGCTAGCTTGAATGAGTTAGAGACTGATAAACTGCTTAGAGCTCTTCGAATGCATAGAAAGGTCATATGATACACTCTTGATGATATTAAAGGCATAAATCCTTCCTTTTGCATGCATAGAATTTTGATGGAATCTGACCATAAACCCTCTGTTGAGCATCAACGTAGGTTGAATCCTAACATGAAAGAGGTTGTTAAAAAAGAGGTTCTTAAGTTGTTTGACGCTGGAGTAATTTACCTAATTTTTTATAGTGAATGGGTTAGTCCTGTGCATGTGGTTCCTAAGAAAGGGGGGTGACTGTAATTGAAAATGAGAAAAATCAATTGATTCCCACTAGGACAGTCACAGGTTGGAGGATGTGCATTGATTATAGGAAGTTGAATAATGCAACTAGGAAATATCATTTCCCCTACCTTTCATTGATCAAATGCTTGAGAAGCTAGCTAGGCATACATACTTTTGTTACTTAGATGGCTATTCGAGATTTCACCAAATCCCTATCCATCCTAGTGACTAGGAGAAAACCACATTTACTTGCCCCTCTGGCATTTTTGCCTATAGGAGAATACCTTTTGGTTTATGTAATATCCCTGCTACTTTCCAAAGATGCATGACTGCAATATTTTTTGAATTTATTGAAAACATCATGGAAGTTTTTATGGATGATTTTTCAGTATATGAAACAAACTTTGACGATTGTTTGTCCAATTTGTCTAAGATTTTGCAGAGATATGAAGAAGTAAATCTTATTTTGAATTAGGAAAAGTGTCATTTTATGGTACAAGAAGGCATAGTACTTGGACGTTTGGTTTTTGGAAAAGGAATTGAGGTGGATAAGGCAAAAATTGAAGTAAGAGAAATTGCCTCCATCGGTGAATGTGAAGGGAATGCGCAGTTTCTTAGGACATGCCGATTTTTACCAGAGATTTATTAGAAATTTTTCTAAAATTGCTAAACCTTTGTCTAATCTCTTAGTAAAAGATGTCCCATTTAATTTTGATAGTGACTATTTGAATGCCTTTAGAAGGTTGAAAAAAACTTTGATTACTGCCCCCATCTTGCAAACACCGGATTGGAATCTACCATTTGAGGTCATGTGTGATGCTAGTGACTATGCCGTAGGAGCTGTGTTAGGGCAGAGAAAAGACAAGAAAGTGCATGTAATTTACTATGCTAGCAAGACACTTGATGGAGCTCAAGCAAACTATGCCATTATAGAGAAAGAATTGCTAGCGGTAGTCTTTGCCTTTAAGAAGTTCAGGTCCTATTTAGTGGGGTCAAAAGTGATTGTGTACACTGACCACTCGGCACTGAGGCATCTCATGAGCAAGAAGGAAGCAAAGCCTAGACTTATCCGTTGGATCCTTCTTCTACAAGAGTTTGATTTGGAAATCCTAGATAGAAAAAGAACAGAGAATCAAGTGGCACATCATTTATCCAGGCTTGAGCGACCTGTGATTGGGGAGAGTGAATTACCTATTGATTATTCTTTTCCCGATGAGCAATTGTTTGCGCTTTCTGCAGTGAATGCTCCTTGGTATGCTTACTATGCAAACTACTTGGTTAGCAAAGTTCTACCTCCCGAGCTTAATTATCAGCAGAAGAAGAAATTTTTCTCAGATCTGAAGTGTTTTGTGTAGGATGACCCATACATATACCAGAGGTGTGTTGATGGTATCTATAGGAGGTGTGTCTCAAAGGAAGAAGTCCCGAGTATATTGAGCTGTTGTCATTCTACATCTTATGGAGCACATGCTAGTGCTTCCAAGATGATAGCAAAAGTTCTTCAGTCTAGCTTCTTTTGGCCTCATATTTTCAGGGATGCTCGGAATTTTATGTTATCATGTGATCTATGTCAGAGAGCTGGAAGTATCTCCAAGAGGCATGAGATGCCTATGAATACTATTCTTGAGGTAGAGATCTTTAATGTTTGGGGAGTTGACTACATGGACCCTTTTCCATCCTCTTGCAACAATAAATTCATTCTTGTGGCTGTTGATTACGTATCCAAGTGGGTGGAGGTCATTCCATCCCCAACAAGTGATGCAAAGACTGTGATCAAGTTATTCAAGAAGATCATCTTCCCGAGGTTTGGAGTTCCTAGGGCTGTGATTAGTGATGGAGGTTCACACTTCATTGAGAGGCAGTTTGAGAACCTCTTAAAGAAATATGGAGTCACTCATAAGGTTGCTACACCTTACCATCCTCAGATTTATGGCCAAGTGGAGGTCTCTAATCGAGAGATAAAAAATATTTTGGAGAAAACTGTTTCTAGATCAAGAAAGGATTGGTCATTGAAGCTCGATGATGTTCTTTGGGCTTACCGCATTGCTTACAAGACTCCGATTGGGATGACACCCTTTCGATTGATTTAGGGGAAGCCTTGCCATCTGCCCATTGAGCTTGAACATAAAACCCTTTGGGCTATCAAACTTCTAAATTTTGACTTAAAAGCGGCGGGAGAAAAGAGAAAGCTTCAACTTCATGAGCTTGATGAGCTGAGATTGGATGATTATGAGACCGCCAAATCATACAAAGAAAGAACCAAGAGGTGGCATGACAAGCATATTCTTTGTAGAGAGTTTCATGAAGGAGAATTAGTGCTTCTTTTCAATTCTAGGTTGAAACTTTTTCCTGGAAAGCTAAAGTTGAGGTGGTCTGGGCCGTTCTTAGTGAAGAAAGTATTTCCCTATGGTGCAGTGGAGATTTGGAACGAAGAGCGAGGGACTTTCAAGGTTAACGGTCAGAGATTGAAGCATTATCTAGTGGAGGAGCAGCTTGAGAAGAGGATGAACATTGCCCTCCATGACCCAGCTGCAGAAGGGTGAATGAATAGGAGTCGAGCTAATAACTTTAAACAAGCGCTTCTTGGGAGGCAACCCAAGTTTCCTTGTTTTTTCCTTCATTTTATTTCCTCTTTTTCTTTTAATTTTGTGTGTTAGATTGTTGGTTTGATGTTTGTCTCATAGATTTTGTCTAGGTTTGACCCCTTTTTGAAGCTAAATTTAGAAGAAAAGTGAAGTCAGAAAGTTCCACACCCAGGCCATGGAAAATTCCATGGTCATGGATTGAAGATCAGAAGAAAAAGGTAAAAGTCAGAAAGATCCATAGCCTGGCCGTGGATCCAACCATGGCCGTGGAATTCAATAGGCCAAAAAATAAAAATGTGAAGTCAGAGAGATCCACGGCCATGTCGTGGATCCAACCATGGCCATAGACTTCACGGTTCAAAAAAAAAATCAAGTCAGCAACGTCCACAGCCGTGGATCATCCCAGACGTGGGATTTTAAAATCCACGGACCCTCTTTCTTCTTCCTCATTCCACCATTTCCTTCTACTCTCATCTCCTTCCTCTCTCCCTCTACTTCTATACCCATTACCCCAAACCTCCATTACTCCTCATTTCCTCACAACCACTCATAAACCACCTTCACCTACACTTTCAAACCTTCCCTCCACCGCATCCTTCCTCCTTCTCTTCCTTTCTTCTCCACCATAACCCACCATACCCAAACCTTCAAAATCACCCTCTTACTCCACAAACCACCATTTTCTTCCATTTTTCTACCATTTCTAATCTACCTAACCTCTACCTAACCACTAATTCCTTCAATTTTGGAAAACCCCAAATTTGATAAACCCTCTCCCAATTTCATGAATTGCTCTGAAAAGGAGGGAATTTTTGCTGTGTTGTTACTATTGTGGTTTGGTTAAGCAGAATGAAACCCAAGTGCCAGAGAACAGAAAGAGCTTCAAGCTCAAGGTCCCGGGGCAGAGGTACTGAAGCTCCAACAGGTGAAGCAGCGCCACATAATGGAGGAGCTTCGTCAGTAAGGTCAGGCTACTGATGGTCGCTTACAAGCCTTGGAGGGCACTATTCAGAGCATGGCAAGCATGGTCCAGGCCATCCATAGTTGGCATCTGAGTTAGCACCATTTCCCACCACCGCAGTGAGCTCTTTTCTTTTATTCCCTCTCCAATTATAGCCTTTTACATTAAGGACAATGTAAGGTCTAAGCTTGGGGGGTATTTCTCTATTTTTATTTTTATTTTTTTTTCATCTTCATTGTCATGCATTCTCATATTGTATTGTCTCATTGTATTTTCACATCATCATATCTCTCAGCTTTTTAGTTAACTTTGTGCCCCTATCTTTTGAGGATTTTGAGATGATATTAATTTGGAACCCAATTTGGTAATTCTTGTGGTAGGCAACAGACATTGTTTTAATTGATAGTGGAGGTGATTTCTTGATAGTTGATAATTAGCATATGTTCTCTGAATTTGTGCTTCTCATTGATTTTTGAACCTCTAAATATGAGTTTTGAGCCTATATGGGATTTATGCACGATATGATTTTTGCTCCCATTCTTTGTGTTGAGTGAAAAGTTCTCATTGATTTTGTGCTCTAGAACTTGATTTGAAACCATTTTGAGGCGAAATTTTTTGTGTGCATGCTTGAATGTGATTAAGGCATCTTACGTATTTTTCTGGCCTTCTGAAATGATTATTACACTTTCATCCACTAGTTGTCCATTTTGAGCCTATTGCATAATTATTTTTTCTTGATGCTTATAATGATACATTGTCAGTGATCATTTAGGATATTGAATGGAGCAAATTGGGTTTGAGTGTTATATTGGGAATCATGTTTTTGAAAATGAAGTCTCTCCCCTATGTTAAAAAAAAAAGAGGGGAAAGAAAAAGAAAATAAAACAAAAGCATGAGATAAAAGCTTGAAAAGAATGAAAAGAAGATGCTTGGAAATGTGGAGTTATGCTCTTGTTTGAAAAATGTCTTTACTCTATTTATGTTCATTTGGATTTCTTGTACTTATTGAAAATTTTGTTAGCCTTTTGTGCATACCTTCCTTTCTCTACTCTACCTAACATCATTCCCTTGGCCCTATTACAACCCTTGAAAGACCTTTTAATTCTTGCATGCATGCCGATTATTAGTGAAAATTTGGTTTCTTATCAAGCCTATAGAATTGCATTTTCTTTGAGGAATCTTGAGCGCATCGTCTTTACCCTTAAACACTTTGAGTGTGGTTAGTAGAGTGAACTCAATTTAGTGAGAAACATGATTTCTGAGAACTTAGCCTGTAATTGGACTTGATTTTGATTACCTCTCAAATTCTTTCATTGCATATCTCACTAGAAAACTGCAACATTACATATAACTAGAGTAAGTTTAAACAGTAAATTTAACAAAAATGTCCAAGAAGAATGCAATACCATACAACTTAATGTGCCTTTAGTTTCAATTTTCACCAAGAATTAGCAATGGCCATATAATTTTGATAATATTTTCATAGGTACTCAGAATATTACCTGTGAAATATAATGCAATTAATTCTTTGTATTTTAAAATGAAAAAGCATATCCAAGGAGTAACAAAAGCACAAGTAAAGGTGGATATCCATTTAACCTCAAAAGGTATACCTGAGAAGCATTTTTGACATGGTAAAACTGATGCATCACGTGTAGACCAAATCCAGGTTGCTGATCAGATGCACTCCGTTCTCTAATGAACTTACAAACACAAGCAACATAAGCAAAACTATTCATCAGTCAAGTTCAAAAGGCAAACAAATTATCCATAAATTAAAAAATTTATGAAGTTTCTTCTGTCTAATAAAGTTTCGTTTTCTATCCAAAAAAATCAAACTTTGCAGCTCTGATGCCATATGGCACACAATGAATTCATGCATGCACATGGTCTTGAACACACCAGTTTGTTTGTAGATGTTATCACTTCGTGCCTTGATAATGGTGATGCTTGTTCTGAGAAAATTAACTAGATGATGGTATGATATATCCACATTGCATATGGTCTTCTCAACTGATTTTTTTAATATGTAAGGTCCATGCTTTTGTTAATTATTTTGACCACCTAAATTGGAATCATGTTTTGGGTATTGTTTTAATAATGCTACTATCTTATGATCGTATGCTGCACAGCATGCATTAGCCCCCAACGGATTTCATATGTCTGACCAATTGCTAATGGTGTTTCAGCTCTTTATCTTGATGTAGCAACATCTGTAGATACTAAAGTAGGCAATTCTACAAGATATGTGTATGGAAGTAGATTTTGGCTCTTACACATGCATAATGTTCAATTATTACAAGAAAATTCCGAGTGGTAGATATGAGAGGACTTGTTTCATTTTGAGAGGAGAGAGGAGGCCATGTCTTCACTGAACCAAACAAAGGTGATCTAAATTAGAATACCAGCTTAAAGGTTAAATCATCATGTAGCTCATAGGTTTAATCCAAGAAATTGATGCTTAATCTAATAGCTGCTCTGTGGTAAATAATAGCTATCAAATGATATACTCGGCTCGGGCTATGCAAAATTAGTAAATTTTTTAATCTGGTGATGGAATTGGCATTGCTTCCACTTTAGCTTGAGATTAGTACAATCAATAAACAATGGCCTTATCACTTTACCATAGATCAAATGGAATACGAAAGTTATTTACCATAGATCAAATGGAATACGAAAGTTATCCTTGTCCACCATCATATCATTTGTCTCTCATCTTATGTACAAGTCCCTTTTTTTATTTTCTCATTGTCTCCCTTTATTTTCTCATCATACGAAAGTTTTTGTGCTGATCTGAATCTGATATGATGAATGATGATGATGATGTTGATGTCTCTTATGTCTCAAATCT
The DNA here is from genome assembly GCA_029884605.1 of Ormosia emarginata. Lineage (NCBI taxonomy): Eukaryota > Viridiplantae > Streptophyta > Magnoliopsida > Fabales > Fabaceae > Ormosia > Ormosia emarginata. The sequence continues at coordinate 11,134,531 of JAQQTP010000057.1, forward strand.
AAGATCTGTCTCTCTTCTTATTCTCTCAAGCGTCTCTGGTGTGAAACAAGGAGGCCCAACAATGAGTATTGCCCAAACTGAAGTATATATAGTAGAAAAGCATAGTACCAAAAAAAAAAGAGTAGAAAAGCAATTGCATTAGTGGATGATGATAATAAGAATCTCATTTAATTTGGCTCGGTGGGGTGGAATGTGGTGTTAAAAAACATTTATACTTTGACTAAGGTAAAAGAAAAGGCATAATTACATTGTTATATTAGCTGGGAAAAGAAAAGGAAAAGAAAAATGCTGAGAGTAATGCGGAAGTATGTTATAATCTTAGCTGATTTTCTTTTTCATACAGTTTATCTATTTGAATATGCTAAGTTGAACTAATTACCCTCGTACCTGTCACTGAATTATCATGCAGGTGAAGGGTCTTGATGTGGATGCACTATACATTTCCCACATCCAGGTGAATCAAGCTCAGAAGCAGAGGCGCCGTACCTACTGTGCTCATGGGAGAATTAATCGTGAGTTTCCTTTTTTTCATTACTTCTTTTCTAGGAAAAGAAAAGCAGCAGATGAGGGTGGGGATGTCAGCTTGTAAGTTTATTTATATGATATATTGTCTTCAATTTCTTATGCAGCATACATGTCATCACCCTGCCACATTGAGTTGATTTTGTCTGAAAAAGAGGAGCCAGTTAGAAAGGAGGTTTTCGTTTAATTCCTTGTACCCATAATTGAAGTTGTATTTTGAATTACATTGTCCAGTTTTTGTGATGTTATTTACTATGTCCTTATGATGTTAATTTTGATGCATGGATGATGCCATATATGTTATAGAAAGTTAAGCTTTGAATTTGAACATAAATATGATGGATTATATACATGTCATTGAGAATCCGAAGATTTTGAACTCATTCATCTGTCAGTTTTTACAGAAAAGCAAGTGATATGGTTTAGCAACTTCTGTTTTTTGCCTTGTACCACATGCATGTCACTTGATCTTTCTTCATGCAATGGATGGAGCTGGTGTTAGGAAATCAGAGTTAGATCTACCCCAAGTGTCTTGAACACTTTATGAATGTGAGTGGAAGCGTACTCAGATTTGTGAAAAAGAACTAATAAAATAGTACAACATGAATAATACTTTTACAATAGAACTCATTAGTTAGTACTATTTATAATAACAAAATAGATCAAGAATTACACACCAAATTTTAATGTGAAAAACCTCCTTGTACATTGAGGAAAAAATAACGGGACAAACTCCGAAAATATTTCACTATATCAAGAATAATTATAATATCATATCTACACTCTCTCACACAAGAAATACAAAATATAGTATTTTACAGTGAGACTCTCTCTTACTATAATTTATAATATTACAAAGACTATAAAGTAAACCAAAAAATTATCACTATATACTCACACACTACACTCTTGGAATTTTATCACACTCTCTATTTCTGACTCTAACTACAGAAGTTCTAATTGTTGCTACTGCTTGTTCTGTTCGGATGAAGCAAATGGTTTTATAAATATAGAGAACCATCTCCAAGCATTGCATTTAAGGTGCTTTTCAACTACCAACTAACAAGCACCGAAAGTGCTCTGCCTTCCATCCACCGAATTGCAAAACTTCTTCCTCCCATTGTTGAAAAATTAAGCCTCCACCGAATGGCTCAGAAAAAAGTCTTCCACCCGTCTTAAATGCAAGCCATTCTAACGGCTGGTGCATTTCAGTGAGTCAATTCGTAGACTTAAGTGTTAATTTACCAAGCATTTTGTCAGTTTAAATTTGATCAATTGTCATTGTAACTATCAGCAAAAAAAATTTAAAAAAATGCCACACTGTTGTAGTAACTAATGTTTTACACTTGCAGTAAAAACTGGTGGCAATATATGATTCATGATAGAGTAAAATCTTTTATATTGTCTATAGATCGAAATTAAATCATTTTGAAGCACCAAAAGAAACAAGTTGTTTATTTGGTGATTTTTGTTGACAATAAGCAGCGGTTGTCTGAACTTGGATGGTGACTGGTATACTGTAACTGATTTGTTATGTATAGAAATAGAAATTTTGTTATGGCTAAATTTCATGTTTTTAACTAATTTCTCACTCTAACTACAGAAGTTCTAATTGTGTGTTGGCTTTTGCTACTGCTTTGTTGTGTTCATGTAATGAAGAAAATGGTTCTATAAATATAGAGAACCATCTCCAAGCATTTTTTGCATTTAAGGTGCTTTTCGTTTACTTGCAATCTGTACGCAACTCCAAAAACAAGCACCGAAAGTGCTCTAGTTTAACTACTTTTCCATCCACCTTTTGAAAAGAAAAATTGAATGTGTTGCAAAACTTCTTCCTCCCATTGTTGAAAAATTAAACCTCCACCGAATGGCTCAGGTGTGAGTCTGGGTCCAACCGTCTTAAATGTAAAAGCCATGTCTAACAGCTGGTGCATTTCAGTGAAAGTCAATTCGTAACCGAATCCTAATGTTCGGAGCTTTGAAGACTTAAGTGTTAATTTACTAAGCATTTTGTCAGTTTAAATTTGATCAACTTTGTTTCATTGTAACTATCAGAAAAAAAAAGTCTCCTTAACGATTTAAAAAAAATGCCACACTGTTGTAGTAAAAACTTAATGTTTTCAACACTTTGAACAAACATGGCCACTAATAAAAACAGGTGGCAATCAAGAAAATATGATCAATCATGATAGAGTAAAATCTTTTATATTGTCAATCATGACGTTAGAAGACAAGTAAATAATCCACCAACCAGACCATCCTTTTTCATTACTCATTTACATTATGTGACGCGATGGAGACTTTAGACGATATAGATCGAAATTAAATCATTTTGAAGCACCGTTAGAAAAAGAAACTAGTTTATTTGGTGATTTTTGATTGACAATAAGCAGCGGTTGTCTGAACTTGGATGGTGACTGGTATACTGTAACTCTAAAGAAATCGACTTTTGATTTTATGAAGCAAGTTCAATTTAGATTTTTCTAAATTGTTGATAAAATTTTTGTTATGCAAGCCTAAAATTTGAGGCGGGCGAGACAAATCCCTCAAAGATTTTTTAACTAATAAGAGATTCATTGATAATGTAGCCTGAGACATTTGAAGTTGCAAGAAAGCCACCTTTGCTGGACGATTTAAGGAAATCCAAGTGGTATATCAACATAGAAGAAATAGACTTTTGTGTGCAAATGAGCAACACTTTTGAAAAAATAATCCCAATTCTTGAAATCAGTAGCTTCAGAATGTTAGCATCCTTTGTTTCATTTATTTTCTTTCATCATGTAATCAATTATGTGATGCACTATTTTACATTTAGACGCCTCTGTGATACATCAGATGAAATTTTTACTAAGAATGTTCCTATACCAAAATATTTTTTGGTAAATTTGACATAGGTGCCAGCTTTTCGTTTACTTGCATGATTGAATCTGTACGCTGAGAAATAACTGTCCAAAATGACTTTCTATTTGGTAAGCTGAATGAGCTATTAAGCTCCTAGTTTAACTACTTTACTCCTAGATTAATACACAAAGCTAATTAACACATACTTTTGAAAATAAAAATTGAATGTGTTGTCAAATTGATTTTATAATAATCAAGTTGTTGGCTATTCTTTTTAAAGAACATAAAAAGTTGTTCGAGGCAATCAATTTCCACAAGGCTTGATGAGTTCATGTAACCTCAGCAACCTTAATTAGTGTTTTTTTTTTCCTTTTTTTTTTTAGAGAAAGTCATTGTTGTCAAATGTTACCTATGAATGCGCAAAGTACTTGTGTGCCTGGCATAGTTGTTTGTATTAAGGGGAATGTTTCTTGCACAAAACCATTTTCCGCAGTCTTCACTGACGCATCATTTAACCATTTGTCAAAATGATTTAATTACTTAACTACTTATAGTTAATCATGAACTAATGACTAGTCTCTTTTAGATTCGTTGGTTATTATATATGGGTATTTATTGGTTAAATCTGTTTGACAAATCCTTACCAACTCAACAAGTGGTAAACTGTAAATAAATAAAATAGTTTGACAATTGGTTAATGTTATGTCAGAGAAGTGTCTGCGTAGAACTCGTCTATGCAAATAATATGACTCATAATCGAATGATGTTTTACTCGCACATATACACATCACCTCACATCACCTTTGTTAATCACTATTAAACCTATTTAACCAATAATTTACATATACTTAACCACTTTACTACCTGTAGTTAATCACGGTTGCTAATGGTCAAGTATAGTTAAATTGTTTGGTTAAATATGATTGATAGTTAATTATTGAAGATGATGTGAGGTGATGTGTTTGTGAGTAGCATTATTTCTCATAATTTAAACTAATTGATGTCTTGGTGACTAATGATTCCTACATAAACATATTCCTCTTCACAAACTCCTCCCTGTACAAGCCACTTGAGCAACTGGTCTGGTGGTAACCTGATTTTCCACCAAAGGTGGAGAACATGGTTTAAATCTACCCTAACTTTAGCTAGCCAATTTTAGCTCCCTGAAGAAACACCCCCCCCCAAAAAAAAAAAAAAAAAAAAAAAACAAAAAATCTCCTTATAGTACAGCTACTTGAACAGATTTGAAATTTTGATATAAATCCTAAATCAGGAAATTGGGACAAAGGATAATAAATAAAAACTCTAGCATTTGAACTTTTAAGCTTATTATCTGGTTTTCTTCACCAACAATAGATTCTAGTTTCCATTTTCACTCCCTGCAGAGTAAAAGATGAAAGGAACAAGATATATCAACAAGCTTCCTAACATTATCCCTATGCCATCCAAGCAATTTCACAAATGACACCCTCATGTGGCTTACTAGAAACAAATATCAAACAACAGAAGCTTGAAGTAAAGACAACTGCAGATTAACCTGCAAGCATTTTTCTTTTTTTTTGGAGACTCATTTCAAGCTACTCTGCTTATTACTTAAAATTCAGACTTAAAGTTTCAAGCTAACATCACAGCACAATTGTGAATAAAAGGATTAAGTTTGGTGCTGCTACATACAATTTGCCTCCACTGCAATTTCTCAACAGCTGGATCAGGGCAGCAAGTGTATATAGTCAAGGCACGCTCTGAGTAGGAGACAGAGGTAGCACCAATAAGGAGGAGCTCCTTACCCAGAGATTTAAATGCCACACCCCAACCTCCTTGAGCATCAGCTCTTACTGGAACCGGTCCCAATTTTTTCCATGAGTTGCTTCCCTTCAGATATACCTTTAGCTCATTTGAAGAAGCATCAAGTGTGTATAGCTCATTATTGGCAACAGCAACAAGAGGAGGGGATTGCGAACTTATAATTGGAATATCTTTAAACATGTCAGGAATCAAGTTCCAACTGTTTGTCTCTTCATCAAAGAATTCGCCACAAGTGAGGTCATTCTGTTTCTCATCTTGTCCTCCAATTACATAGAACCTATTATCCATGTAACAACCTGAGCAAAACTTCCTCCTCAGTATCATCCCTGGGAGGGGCTCCCAAGACTGGCTTTCTGAATTGTACTTCTCAGCAGAACTCAAAACTTCCCTACAAGTTGTTGTCTCAAGTCCACCAGCAACAAAAACGAAGATACCACAGGAGGCTGATGCAAAAAGGCACCTTGGACTGATCATTAAAGGACCCTTGAACCATTCATTTGTTGCTAACTCATACCTCCAAACAACAGCTCCATCAATCTCCTTGCCTGAAACAAACAAATGGGTCCCTACAGAAAATGACTCCTTATCTCCATACTCAAAATTGTAATCTGATGGAATAGTAGGGAGCTTCCTGCAGGACTTGAAGTGGCCATCAAATGCCCGCCAATTGCTCTCTCCACTTGCTAACATAAACACAGATGGTTCTTTCAACCTTATCTCTCTCCTGATTTTATATATTTCACCACTCTTGAGTAGAGTCAGAAACCGCTTGTTGAGAAAACACAGCTTCCAGTGCTCTGATATTGGGAATCTAGCTAATATCATAGTCTCTAGCTCATCACTGAGACACGGAACATCATAATCTGCATCCTGAGGCTCTTGACCCGAGGAGGAACCATTGCCATTAGAGGGTGACAATTCTAGACTGCCCATCTTTTCTGCTGAGGTATTATGGGAACTCACGCAAATGCCACCACCAAAGCTCCAGATAGGCAATGCTTTTTTACTAGACATTCTAAGCCATTTCCAGGCAAATGCTCTTTTTCCCTGCCTTCTGTTTCTTTTGCACCTTGTTGTTAACTATCTGTAACTGTAGACAGAAAATCCAAGTAAAATATCAGCAACAACAGTTACTAGCTTGAAATCTCAGACGTTAAGAACAAGAAACATAATGGATAGGATATATAGCCAATGAACTATTAGCTCATATGGCACAACCACAGTCATTTCGGTGGTACCCACGTTGAAGAAACAGAAGTGACAGATAGAAATTTCCCAAATTAAAAAGAAAAACAAATGTCATTTTCATGGATTGAATAGTGCTGTCTCACACAATCAGATGTTGAAAACAAAATGAGTATTTCTTGACCAAAGATTGTAACAAATGACTACAGGTGAAGACAAGACACTAATTAAGCAACCATTTCCATTTCGCGGATTAATGAAAATTCAAGAAATAAAAGAATGTATATTTCAGCCATGAGAACTAATGACCATAGAAGAATTTAGAGCTGAATCTATTTCTCAACGGATTTAGTTATGGATATTGAAAATAGAGATATTATCTTCCAAAAAGATGCTTACCTAGAAGAATCCCGAGCAGAAAAATGAACAAGCTTTCACATCATGGGGTTGATCAGCGTTCAGAGGTTAACACATAAACATGCAAAGAAACAGAAAAAGACCAGAGATTGATTCAGAGGGGAAAAGAAGAAAGTGAAGCTTTTAAGACAAGGGGTTTGTGCATAGTTACTCTGATATGCAGAACCCGAAAGAAAGGCAGCAAAGGGGAACGGATAAAACACATAAGACAAGGCATACATATATAAAGAAGTGAAGAAAAAGAGGAAAGGGAGAAAGAAGTGTATGTAGTGTACAAAGGGAAGTCAAGTCAAAGGAAGCAGTAAATGGAAGGAGAGCGTTACAGAATCAGCAGTTAAAAACAAAGACAAAAAAGACGTTGAGCTTAGTCTAGTGTTGTCTAGGCCTCTCTGGAGCTAACATGAGAGACATGTGAAGTTGCATTGAGAAGCATAGGAGGAAGAGAGTGAAGAAGGAGATGACAGAAGTGACTTGGAGTGAGGGAGGAATCCATTAAGGTGCACAAGAAAGGAGAAAGGGATCCAACTTGGAGACACCCTCCATTTGTTGGGAAAATATATGCTTTAGTACATGACATGTGTTTGGAAATTAAAATACACGCAGGGAATCAATATTTTAATTAATATAATCATCAAACGCACTACCACTATTATCTTTTTTTATTACCCATTTGGAAAAAAGGCAGAAAGAGCTTTGCTGTTAAGAGGAGCAGAGAGAGAGAGAGAGAGAGAGAGAGAGAGAGAGAGAGAGAGAGACTGTGCTCACTTCACAGTTCACACAGTGGTTGAGCTTCTTATGCTGCTTCAGCACTCCAAATGTGACAGAAAAAAAATGAATTAAAAAACAAAAATTTAACTAAAAAAGGGAGAAGGGTGGGACTCAGTTCCTGTCTCCTCTTCATTTTTTATTTGTTTGGTAATTAATTCTTCCTAGTTTTGAGTAACAGTTGGTGTGCAGCGCTTCTCTTATAGAATGGCAAAACCAGCTACCACGTTACCACCCATCACCTTCAAAACGTGTTCTTTCCATGCTTCCACAAGATGACATTGCAGAAAGAAAGGAAAAGAAGAAGGCATCACTCTATGTATCTATGCAAGTGATGTTAGCTATAAGACCAATACCATTTTTGTAAAGGAAAATGCTTGATACACATATCTAATAAGTTTTATCCCCTCACATTTGTTAAGGTAGTAGAATCAGAGTGTAAAAGCAAAATATAAGATAAAATCAATTGTAATAGAATGATAACTAAGAATTATATATAAATATGAGATGATGTGTGACTAAATGTGATAAATGTTAGAGTGTGGCATTGTTCTTTGCTAAATAGTTATGTTTTGTAACTATAAGACCAATAACATATTTTCTAGTAATGCACACATTTTATGTTACAACTTAAATTTTGATAACTTTAAAGAAATCTAAAAAAAAAAAAATTAATATATTGTTAGTGTAATATCATTAAGGGTGTGTTTGGTTCAATTGTGAAAACTTTGATTATTTCAATAATGATTATAATTTAATACTTATAATGTTAATTTGGAAATATGAAAAGATTTTAAATTAATCTATTTCAATCTCATTAAATTAAATAGATATAGAATGATTAAAAAAGTTATTTAATTAAGGATAAAATGGTATTTACATATCAAAATATAAAAATAATAATATAATAGAATCATAAATAAAGATTATAAAAATTATAAAAAATTTACATTAAATAAGAGTGCATTAAAAGTAAACTAAACATTAAAAAACAATATAATATTAAATAATAATATAAAAAATTTATGATTGCATTAAAAGTAAACTGAACAAAAAAACTATTATGTTATATTAACACTTAAACTCATATACCTCCTTTTACAGCTACTATTTTTGGGTAAAAAAAAAGAGAGAAAATAAAGGGAAATGAGGTTTGCTTAGGTATAAGAGATATGTGTATCAGGTATGGGTTTAATTGTAGATATATCATTATTAAAAAAAATCATGGTAAGTCTTCATGCATTCTAGTATTCTAGTATAAAATAGTACAATATAACAAATTTTGGAAAGATTAAAAAGTGTTGAAAAGTATGCAGATGATATTTTTTCGAATAAGAAAAAAGCTTCTTCAGAAAATTTAGAATAAATAAATTGGGAAACAAAAACAGAGGTAAAGGAGGGTGGTCATAGTAGATAAGCGGACGGAAGAGTATATAAATGGGCAATCAGTCTCTGTTTTGGCCAATAGTTCAAACCGACATCCCATCATCAGAAACAAGTCAAATGACCCACAACTTAGCATTAGGACACTAGAAAGGACACATAAATTATGATTGCTGACGAATTTGGCCACCTGAAATACGACGTTAATAACAGCCGTCAAAATGGCCAAATTTGATAAATTGGTAGTGATAAAATAAATAAATTAGATCAATAAAATATTAGTTTAAAATTAAAAATAATTTAAATTAATTTAATTTAAATGAGTTGAGTCACAATAAACTAAATTTATCTGATTTTTTAATATTACATAAAATTAAATTAAATTAATAAAATATTAATTTAAAATTTATATAATTCAATCTAATTCCACTCAAAAATAATTTAACTTAAATCGATTCAATCCGACGGAATTGATCTGTTTTGACAGTTATATAGACCACTAGGCTTGCAGTTTGGTGGCATCTTCCTATTCAAAAAGGGCAGAAGAAAGTATGGCGCTAAATATTTCATTAATTAAGGCTTACAATTTCACGAGAAGAAATACAATCTTTAAAAAGAAAAAGACCATCACAATATCAGTGGACCCAGAGACTCGTATTCTTTCAGTTGCATATTTTCTTTTCTTTTGGAATCGGAGCCAGCACACAGAAAAACTTTATTATTAGAGGTTTCTACTTCCTAGTACTTGCTCACCTATTTTAATATTATATATATGTTATGTTTTTAAGTTATTATTCAATAATTTTATTATTATACTCTATGTATTCTATTTTTTATTTAATTAAATATTCTTATTTAAATGACGTTTGACATATTTAGCTGACCTACAAAACATCTAATTAAGACTCAATTTGTTAATGCGAGTTGTTTAACTGATTGAAGTAATCAGTATATAAGACCATGCACCTTTTATGTGCATGGGCTTGAATATCTTTTAATTATGAGTCGCACTTGGTGATGGTTTTCCTTTTTAGTGGAAGAGAGAAAAAGAAAAAGAAAATAAAAAGTACGAGAGATTTTGAAAGAAGTTAATAGAAGAAAAAAAGAGAGAAAAAAATCTTCTTAAGGCCACTAATTAGCTACGAAGATTGATTATAAAAGTTATTGTCTTTGTTCATTTCATTTATCTTATAGAAAAATCAAAACAATTTAGAGAGTTTTGAGATAAAAGCAAACCTCACTTATGTGAGAGAGAGAAAATTCTCTTGAGAGAAAAATCAAGAGCGTGTTTAGTCACTGACATTTGGTGAGATTATTATTAGATTCACATTATTTTATAGTGAAAGATATTTTTTTATTGTCTCAATCTCATTGTAATTACACAAAGTGTGAAAAAAGTCAGATCCTGGGATAATAAATTATCCATTGGCATTGTATTTAATAAGTTTATTTGTCATCTTTCCCAACAAGTAATATCAAAAGCTTCAGTTTATTACATTGTTTAACTTGTGTCATTCACAATGGAAAAGTCAACCTCGTCGGCATCAGCAACGATGATTAAGTTAACCTCTTCGAACTACTCCATTTGGAAACCCAAAATAAAGGATATCCTCTACTGCAAAGATTTGTACCAACCTTTGCAAAATGAAGGGAAAAAACCATAAGCCAAGTCTGATGCTGACTGGAATTTGATGAACAGGAAAATTGTCTGACAAATCCGACAATGGATAAACCAAAGTGTCTTTCATCACGTGGTGCAAGAAACAATTGTGTACATGTTATGGACGAAACTAGAGTCCATGTATGAGAGAAAGATGACCCAGAATAAAGCCACTACGATTCGACGATTAGTGAACCTCAAGTATAGGGAGACTCAGAGTGTTTCCAAACACTTAAGCGATTTTCAAGGATTGGTGAATCAACTCACCAATATAAAGATGGTGCTTGACGACGAATTACAAGCATTATTACTTCTCAACTCCTTACTAGACAATTAAGACACACTTGTGGTTTCATTGAGTAATTCAGCACCACAAGGTGTTCTAACATTGGACATAGTAAAAGATAGCATGTTCAATGAAGAATCAAGAAGGAGGGAACAAGGAATGCCGATAGAGTCTGAGGCGCTTGTCACAGAATATCGTGGAAGAAATAGCAACAAGAAATTCCACACTAGAGACAAGTCGAGGGGCAACTCAAGAGATAAGTTCAGAGGAAGGTTGAGGACAAGAAAAGACGTATAATGTTACTACTTTGGCGAGAAAGGCCACATAAAAAGAGAATGTAGGAAGCTCAAAAGAGAGCAACAAGAGAATGGTGATGCGAGTAACGTAGCTGCTACCATTTTTCATGAAGATGAGTTAATCTTTGTTTGTGATGCTAGCCATGTTAATTTGGCATCACAAGATATATGTTGGGTCGTGGATTCTGGTGCATCATTTCATGTAACCTCGCGGAGGGATTTCTTTACCTCCTATACTAGCGGTGATTTTGGTCATGTGAGAATAGGGAATGATAATAGATCCAAGATTGTGGGAAAAGGAGATGTTTCCCTAGAAACAAAGACTGGTTATCGCCTAACATTGAAAGATGTGAGACATGTTCCTGACATGCATCTCAATCTAATATCCACAAGACTACTAGACGAAGAAGATTATACTAGTATGTTTGGAGGTAGGAAATGGAAGCTAACGCAAAGTTCGCTAGTGATAGCCCGAGGCAAGAAAGTAAGCACTCTTTATGTGATAGAAGCCAAAGTCAATAATGGGTGTGTTAATGCTATCGGAGAAGACTCCTCAGTCTAGTTATGGCATAATCGACTCGGACATATGAGTGAGAAGGGGCTTCAAATTCTAGTCAAAAGAGATACACTGGCAGTTTTGAAAAGAACAAATATGTCTCTTAAACCATGTACGCATTGCTTGGTTGGAAAGCAACATAGGGCTTCTTTCCACTACAAGGCCCCACGTAGAAGACCAAATGTTTTAGATTTGCTGCATTTTGATGTATGTGGTCCAATGACCACTAGTACTCATGGAGGTGTAAGGTACTTTGCTACCTTTATTGATGACCACTCCGGGAAAGTTTGGGTGTATGCCTTCAAAACAAAAGACCAAGTATTTGTAGTACTCAAACAGTTTCATGCTAGTGTTGAGCGAGAAACTGATAGAAAGTTAAAGTGTGTTCATACTGACAATGAAGGAGAATATATGAGAGCTTTCATACATTACTGCATGAGTAATGAAATCCAATAAAACGATCGATTCCGAAGACTCCTCAGCACAACAGAGTGGCTGAGAGGATGAACAGAACTATTGTTGAAAGGGTGAAAACTATGTTATCTCATGCTAAGTTACCCAAGAGTTTTTGGGGTAAAGCTCTAATGACTGCAATTGATTTGATCAATTTATCCCCTTCAGCTCCGTTGAATGGTGATGTTCCAAACAAGTGTTGGACTGATAAAGATGTATCCTACAACCATTTGAAGGTGTTCGGTTGTAGAGCGTTTATTCATATTACAAAAGTTGAAAGATCAAAACTCGACTCCAAGTCGAAGGAATGCATCTTCATGGGATATGGAAATGAAGAATTCGGGTACAAGTTATAAGATCCTGTCGAGAAAAAGATTATTAGAAGCAGAGATGTCGTCTTCTTTGAAGACCAAAATATTGAAGATATTTAGAAAGGTGTCAAGCCTATTAGTTCTAGAGAACTTCCAATCAACTTGGATCAAGTTTCTCTTCCAAAGATTTATGGGGGAGATGTAATAGAAGAGATTGGAGATGTAGAAAATGAACATCAAATTAGTAATGATCCAGCTGAAGAAGCACCAGATGGTAATAGAAGAAATGGTACTGATGATGATATGACTGAAGATTATGAGGACGAAGAACAAGATATTCAAGAGCCTCAGTTAAGAAGGTCGGTTAGGATACCTAAACCGCAAATCAAATATCCTGTAACAGAATATATGATACTCACTCAAAAATAAATGGGTGTACAAGCTGAAGACTGAGGAGAATAACTCACGACACAGATACAAGGCAAGATTGGTCATGAAAGGTTTCATTCAAAAGAAAGGTATAGACTTTGAAGAGATTTTCTCACCCATGGTAAAAATATCATCCATCCAGGTGGTGCTTGGTTTAGCTGCAAGTTTGAATCTAGATGTGGAACAACTAGACGTGAAGACTGCCTTTCTTCATGGCGATCTAGAAGAAGAGATCTACATGGAGCATGTAACATCCTAAAATTTCGTATCTCGTAAACAGTAATTTTGACAGTTAACAGAATTTTACTGTTTAGTAATTTTTGAGCGCTGTAAAATTATTTTGATTATTTCGTCAACGTATTTGATCGTTTTGAGTGATTTACTCCGTGTCAGAAAAATAAAAATTTTCGGACCGGGGAAAACTTTACGTAATTTAATTTTTACCGTTAGGTTTTAATTATTTTACGTAATCTGATTTGATATTTGTACATTTTCTAATTTTTGTGATTTTATGGGTGATTATGAAATTTTTATGATACTCCGATCGTTTTTGAACTGTTTGTGGGTCCCAGTAGTCTTACGTGGGCCGGGGATGAGTCCCAAAATGTGAAAAAAAATTTACGCATAGAAAAATTTGTATTGTTGAGACGGAGACGGAGGATCTTACTAAACCTGAATCCGGAGACAGTTTTAGAAAATTTCTTGTACTGTTTTGTACTGTATTTAATTTATCGGACGATAAAAATACAGTAAATATAATCTTTCGTGGGATTTTCACAGATAAAAATAAATATTATACTGTTACGTCCACAATTAGTGGTTATGATAATTTTTGATAGACCAATAGGAAGCAAGTCTAATATTGAAGATTTTGATATCAACCGTCGATTTAATCAACGGTGTAGGATAAGTCTAATATAATGGCTATGACCATTTATAACCATTGGATTTAGAATTGATCAAGGGTGGAGATTTGGTCTTGCAAAGTGGCTAGGACCATTTGTGACCGTTGGATTTGAATTTAATCAATGGTGGAGATGAATCAATCATGACCATTGGATTTAGATTTAATCTATGGTGGAGATTTAGTCTTAAAAAGTGACAAAGACCATTTATGACCCTTGGATGTAAAGTTTGAAGGAGTAATCTTAACCCTTCATTTTAGAGACACATCTAAGGGCTATGATTTAAAGAAGAAAGATCCAATAGCCTATATCAAGTCTTCTAATCTAAAGCTACACCTAAAGTCTACCTTAATCCTAACCATTGAACTAATCAATGGTTAGGAATGCTTCAAATAATGATGGTAGGAGATTTGTCACATTTGAAGAGTGCATGGAGGTGGGGGACGGTTTTGGAGGCTTAAGACAATAGCCAAGTTTCAAGACACCAATTATATCTCAATCTTGGTCATTATTGCATGTTTCAAGAAAGCTAACTTAGCAAAATTTCTCTCCATTCTCTCCATGCAATTTTCGGCCATGCATTGAATTAGAAGACCAAATAATTCATATCTACACTTCACATTATCACATCTTCATCTTTTCACTCAAGTTTCAAGAAGCTAACAAGAGAAAACTTCATTCTCTCTTCCTAAGAAAACCATTCGGCCAAGACACCTAAACCCACCCTCCAATCTCTTTTAATTTCATCCAATCATAGATCTTGAATCTACATGATATTCTAAACAACTTTCATGTTAAAGATTTCCTCTAAATCATTTATCTTCATGGACTTTCTTCAAGATCCATGTGATGGAGTATTTATGGTGAAGTGTAAGGAAATTTCATTTCTTCTCTCTTTTTCATGATCTAAACCATGTTTGATCCATGGTTCCTCTTAATCAAGCTTAGTATACTATTTTTATGTATTTTGTTTTGTATTTGAGAAGCCCTTGGTGGTGAAGGACTTGGAAAAAGAAGCAAAACAAAGAGCTTTTGAGGATCTTCAAGAGGTAAGAGGGAGATCCACCTCACCAACCAAGTATGGTGGTGAGAGATGGTTTTATATTTGGTAGATGGTGAATCCATGTGAGGATTCATATCCATGGTCTTGTAATTTATTTGTGGGTGTTTATGTGCTTTAATTATTTGTCTATGCTTGGTATGCTTTGCATGATTTTATGGCTTTGATAGTATGCTTAAATTATGTATGATAAGTATATGGCATACTTGTAGTATTTATGATGAAATATGTATGTGTGTGCCATGATGTGTTGATGGAAAGGAAAGCAATTTTTGACTCCAATGGCCAAAGGAGAAGGCTACGGTTTTTTATGCCCTTAATTAGGGTTCATGTTGAAATTTTTCAAGAACAAGAGAATTAATTTTTGGTCCCTAGAAATAGGTGTTCATAAATTAATATTTTCATGAATGATGAAAATGGATGATTTGAAGAATATGGAAAATAAACAAAGGGTTTGTTTTTCAAGAAGAACAAGAACACGGTTTTGAAGGAATTTTTATTAATTTATTTTATGTAAAAAGTTTCTAAGTGTTTATTAAACTTGATTTCGAAAAACGAAACGGGCAAACGTTGATTTTAAGGATTTACAAAGAAAGTGAAAAAGGATTTGTAAAGAAAGTGAAAATGAATTTGAACAAATGGGTTTGGTTTTTATGACCATCGGTATTTCGGTTTTGAAAACAAAGATTTTTAATGGTTTTGTTTGTGTAAAAATAGAAATGATAAATAATTGAGTTAGAAGGAAAAATGTTTGATGGCTTCAATGGCCAAATACCCTACGGTTTTGAAAAACTGGTTATGCCTAAATTTTTATGGAACAAAATGATATTTTATAAAACGAAGTGTTTTGTTACTCGAAAGATTTGACAGTTTTCAATGAACACGTTCACGGTTTTTGTAAAGGATTTTGAATGGTTTTGTTTGTGTAAAACCATATTAATTTAGAAGGAAAAAAATATTTGATGGTTTCAATAGTCATGTCCACGTTTTTTAAGGCTTGTAATGCTTTGATTTTTATGAACAAAGTGATTTTCAAAGTGGAAACGTAATTTGATTTAATACAAGGAATTTAGAAAGGGAATCAGAGTGTTTTATCACTTGAGAGAATTTTGTAAACGAAAGACAAAGAGATGTTGAACATGTTTGAACTTCAATTTATTTTGAAGAATTGATTTTAGAATTGATTTGAGAAAAAATGGAGAATATAATGGTGATTTGAAAATTTACTAACGTATAACTCAATTTCGGAGTTTTGGAGTACGTTAGGAAATTTTAAGATTTGAGACATTGATTTATATCAATGGAAAAGTGATTTGTGGATTATATTTTGGAAAAGGATTTCTTGAATAAAGAACTGTGGAAAAAGATTTTCTTGAGTAAAAAAATATATTAAATGAAGTATAAAGTTATATTATTTTGAGAAATGTTAAAAAGGAATTTTTGAAGGTTAAGAAATATTTTCTGTAATGAAATTGTGGTGAAAAATTATTTGCGTAGCTTAAAAACGATTTGGAATACATTAAAATATTTCTATGCTATTTGAATTTTGTTTAAATATTTTACGTAATTTGAACTATTGTTGAAAAATCAATATATGATTTAAAAGTGATAGAATATTTTTACGTGATTGTGAAAATGATGAAAATCGTTATGTGATTTGGTAAGTGTTTTAAATATTTTGAGAATGATGGAAAATGATTTACGCGACTTAAAAGAATGATTTTTAAGATACGCGATTTTGAAACAGTGGAAAAAAATATTATGCGATTTGAGAAACATATATTTTTACGCAATTGAGAAAAACGTTGAAAAAATTATTATGTGATTTAAAAGTGTAACAAAAGAGTTGCAGCATTTTGAAAACGTAACAGAAATGTTACGAAATTTTGTAAACGTAACAGTAGTGTTACGGTATTGTGAAAACGCAATAAAAATATTTTGGAATTTTAAAAACATAACAAAAGAGTTACGGTATTGTGAAAATGTAAAAGAAGTGCTATGGTATTGTGAAAATATAACAGAAGTGTTGTGGAATTATGAAAACATAACTGAAATGTTGCGCAATTTTCTGAAAACACGACGAAAGTATTTTATAAGTATGAAAATGTGATAACATGATTTTGTTATTGAATATACAGTATGAATTACTGTCGAACCAGTGTATGGACACTGTTTGTGAAAATGACAAGTTTTACCTATGATTGGCATTTGGTGCATTTTACATGCATTGGAAAGATATGCCTGTGATTGGCATTGGTGCATTATACATGCATTAGAAAAATATGCGTTGAGGCATATGATTACATTGAACAAATGAAATTGAAAAGATTTGGCCCTTGTGATTGGACTTGCACTGATATATTCGTGCATTGTATAAAGTATAGCTAATAAGCTATTTTGGCCCTTGTGGTTGAAGAGGGAATGAGAATTGATAGTGAGGTCTATGATAGATCTTGGGAGCGTCAAGGCGCGGCGGTCGACCAGTGGATATCTGTCTATGGGCTAAGGCTGGACCATATGCCACTTGGCGATGCAGTCCGTTGCAACGCATTGACGATACCCGACAAGAACACGATTCTTTTCAACGACTGGGAGATTGTCTGTGGGCTTAGGCCGGGCAATTAACTAGAGCATTCTTCTCGAAATTGTGAAAACATCCATGGAGTTATTTTTGAAAAACTGAATCTATGTGCGCATGCATGAATTTGAGCATTTATATCTGTATGATATATTAATTGAGGAATATTGGCTATGACAACTGTTTTGAATACTTGGATGATGATGATGATAATTAGACAATGTTGAAGGCATTATTGTGATTGTTGTTTATGATAATTGAACAATGTTTGGATTGATATATGATTGGATGATGATAGTTGAATAATATTGAATATATTATTGGAAGTCTGGTATGATATCCCTGTATGATATTGTTGTTTGTGTTATCTCTGTGCTGCCATGTTGGTATTGGCGTAGGTGATCTCACCTCTTTGTTATGTTATTTTGCTATGTCTGTATTGTTAAAATTAAACAGTAGAAGGAATGAGTTGTCTTAAACATACCGAGAGGTAGATATTCTGAGTTCGGAGACAACATCAGATAATGACTATTTCAGAGTCGATAGCGTGCAGTGTTGGCAAGGAACAAATGTCTAATGCATCAAGAGGGATACAAAAAGAAATAAGTATGTTAAGTTTTCTCGTTAGTGTTATACCATGCTATTAAGTAGGACCGTCATAGGATTTGCTACTGTTAAAAAAATCTGTTAGTTTTATATTTCTCTTTAAATTGTTAAATATTAATTGGTGTCAATATTGTATAATAATCAGTTTAAATATATTTTCAGTAATACCTATAAATTTCAGTAAGTTTATGTTTCAGTAAAGAAGAAATTTTAAAACTCACATTTTATAACTCAAACCTTGTGCGAACTTCTTTTCAGATTATGAGTCGGGAGTCAGACATGTGATACCCTAGGGAGGGTGTTACAGAGCAGGCAAAGGGATTTAAAGTCAAAGGCAAAGAAGATCTAGTATGTTAACTGAAGAAAAGTCTATATGGATTTAAGCAGGCACTGCGTCAACGGTACAAGAAGTTTGACTCCTTCATAATTAAGCATGGATACCGAAGGATTACTTTTTGATCACTGTGTCTTTATCAAGATATTTCTTGATGGTGAGTTCATCATACTACTTTTGTATGTTGACGATATGTTGATCGTAGGACAAAATAGTGACAAGATCAGTAAGTTGAAGAAAGAAATGAAAAAGTCTTTTGCTATGAAAAACTTGGGACCCGCAAAGCATATTCTTGGTACGACCATCTCTCGTGATCGAAAGGAAAGAAAGTTGTGGCTATCACAAGAAAAATATATCGAGAAGGTATTAGAAAGGTTTCAAATGGAGAAAGCAAAGCCATTTGTTACTCCACTTATTAGTCACTTTACGCTTAGCTCAAAGCAAAGTCCTACATTTGAAACTGAAAAGGAGGAAATGCGTAAAGTGTCATATGCCTTAGCTGTTGGAAGCTTAATGTATGCACTGGTGTGTACATGACTAGACATAACACATGTAGTTGGTGTTGTTAGTAGATTCTTAGCTAAACCAGGAAAAGAGCATTGGAATGCTGTAAAGTGAATTTTAAGATATCTCAGAGGAACTTCCAAAATGAGTTTATGCTTTGGGAGTAGAAAATCTGAATTGATCGACTACACAGATGCAGATATGGCTGGAGATATTGATTCCATAAAGTCTACTTCTGGATACCTGATTACATTTTCAAGGGGAGCAGTATCGTGGCAATCAAAGCTACAAAAGTGTGTTGCTTTGTCTACCATAGAGGCAGAGTTCATTGCAGTTATAGAAGCTTGCAAAGAAATGTTATGGATGAAGCGATTCTTGCATGAGTTAGGACAGGAACAACAGAAGTACATTGTGCATTGTGACAGTCAGAGTTCGATCCATTTAAGCAAGAATTCGAGTTTTCACTCGATGTCGAAGCACATTGACGTGAGATATTACTAGATATGTGATATATTGGAATCTAAGCAATTACAACTTGAGAAAATTCATACTGATGATAATAGTTCAGATATGATGACCAAGTCCTTACCTAAGGACAAGTACGAATTTTGCAGAAAAGCAACTGGACTGTTGGAGCCCTCCACCTAAATCAGAAGGGGGAGATTGATGGTTTCCCTCTTTAGTGGAGGAGAGAAAAAGAAGGGAAAATAAAAGAAAGTACGAGAGATTTTGAAGGAAGCCAATGGAAGAAAAAAAAATGAGAAAAAACCTCCTTCATCCAAGGCCACTAACTAGCTAGGAAGGTTGGCTATAAAAGTCATTGTCTTTGATCATTTCATTCATCTTGTAGAAAAACCAAAGCAATTTAAAGAGTTTTGAGAGAAAAGAAAACTTCACTTATGTGAGAGAGAGAAAATCCTCTTGAGAGAAAAATCAAGAGAGTGTTTAGCCACCAATATTTGATGAGATTATTATTGTATTCTCATTATTTTATAGTGAAAGATTTTTTTTTATTATCTCAGTCTCATTGTAATTACATAAAGTGTGAGAAAAGTCAGATCCTGGGATAATAAATTATTCATTGGCCTTGTATTAAGCAGTTTTATTTGTCATCTTTCCCAACACTTGGTGATTATTCTTTTCCAAATAGATTTCCTGGAAATTAGTTGAGTAGCCTTCCTTAAAGGAGAAAAAAAAAATTACCTAATTTTTTGAGTAGGTCTTTATGTGTTTTTGTTGAATTCTATACATGCTAGTGGCTTCTTAACCAATACAATTAGAATAATTATACCATTTCATATGCACATTATAAGGAAGGAATGAAGTTACATCAATATAAATCAAAGTCATTTTTATACTATTAAATAATTTTTTATTGAATAATTTTTTCACTAAATCTCATTGTTAGGTTAAATTGTTTTATCATATAGATAATATATATGAAATTTTACATTAATTCAAAATTATTTAATACTTCAATGATATATGTCAAGATTAACGTAATATATATTTTTGAAATATATGAAAATAAAAATTATTTGATTATATTCTTATTGATATTCAATTTTTACAAAATTTGATACAAATAATCATGGTAATAAATAGTTATAATTCAATAATTAGATCAATAAAAGTCACATTTTATAAATAGTTATTAAATAGTGTAAGAATGTTAAGTCTTACACCGTGTAAAATGATTCATCCCCATTTATATATTGACATTATTTAATTAAAGAAATAAAATGATAGACATGGAAAAATGGAGGAAATTTTTCTTTGATATGAAAAAGTTTAGGGCGAAAGAAGACTTTCTCTATTTTAAAGTTAGGATAACTCACTAACCTCAATAAAGATTTACAGTAAAATTACAAATTACTTACCAATAAAACAAAAAAAGACTCAAACCTAAGTTATCCAATTGTTATAAATAGAAAATCAACTAAGTTTGCCAACCTCATTAGGGAGAAGAAAATTTAAATTCACCACATATGTACTGATTTATACCCATCACCCAATAAATACAATGCATGCACATGATAGCAACATCGTCAGTCACCAATAGCATGCGAAAACAAAAATAGTCTTAGGGCTATTGAAATAACATGGACAAGAGTTAAAATCAGTCCATATTATTAATTGTATTTGGATTATTTTATTTTATTTTTAAAATAATTTATAATTAAAAAAATTTTAAAAGAAATTTTAAAAAATAAGTAATTATTTCATCTAAAATAACATAAACCAAACATGTTCTAAATGCTATTTGTGGGAGTTGGATTGGATCTTGACATAAGCTAGCAAACTAAAGGAAGGACTCGTATCTTTGAGGGCCCTTCAAAGCCCAAAGCATAACCTATGCAATTTCCTCTAATAAACATCTAATCGTATTTTCAAGGTGAATGAACTTGAATTATTAGGGCCCTAAAGGTCTGTCAAAAGTAGAGGTATTCATGGGTTCGGTCTGACCCGCGAACTCGACCAACCCAACCTGATATAAAATATTCAAGTTGGTTCATATCGTCGGGTCCATTCGGGTTAAATCGATCAACTCGTTCATTTATTGGTTTGGATGACGGGTTCAACAAGCCAACCTGATGACCCGACTCAATGACCCGATCACCCGATTAAAAACGAAGTTGTTTTGTTGGGCTCTTACTCCTTATCTTTGTTTCCTTTTCTTTTTGTTTCTAACTGAATCTCTCTCTCTCTCTCTCTCTCTCTCTCTCTCTCTCTTATTTTCTCAATACCCATTACCCTAATCCCTCCCCTAACCCTAACGGTTGCTGCTCCTTAATCTCACTCTCTCAGCCCTTTCTTTCTCTCACTCGTTGCTTTGCTCATCAATCTGTTCAAATCATCGTTGTTGCTCGTGCTCTACTGTCAATGTCACCCTTCTCTCACTCTCTCTCTATCCTCTTGTTTAGTCCCAGGCCCAACCACTATCGTCGTTGTCTCGCTAGTGACACGAGATCTGAACAGATCTGAGTAGATCTCTGACGAACAAATCTTAGCAGATCTGAACAGATCTACTGGTGTAGTGGTGCACGAAGGTAAACAGATTTGACAGCACACTCCCACCAGCTTGTCCTCTGCATTGGTGGCTTCGCGCAAATGGAGGGGAGCGACAGAGGATGACAGTTCCTTGGGTGTGAAAGAGAATCAATCTCATCAAGGAGATAGCAAAGGAGTTCAAGTTTGTGTATAACATGTTGACAGACACGGTGCTCGTGGTGGTGAGCTCGGTGGTGAAGTTGAAGTAGCAGCACTTGGCACAGATAGCGAAGCAGGTGCAGAAGATCACTGGGGCAAAAAACATGAGGATCAAGACCGTTCTTGACCCTAGTTTGGTGGCTAGTTTCACAATTAGGTTTGGGAATTTCGAATCTAAGTTTATTAACATAAGCGTCAAGAGGCAGCTAGAGGAAATTGTTGCTCAGCTTGATTTGGGTGATATCAAACTCACTGTATGAGTTCAGTGGAATAACTTGCATCTTTTATGGTTCCATTTTATTTGGTTTATTATTATTATTATTTTTGGTTAAGTATATTTGTATGAACTGCGAATCGTCAATAGCTTATGTGCCTTTTGATTTTGGAAAATTGAGTTTGATTGTGTTTTTGAAGCAGTTTTTAGGTGTGATTTTGGTCACTATTATTATTATTTTGATTTTGGAAAATTTGAACAATTCAACTACCCGACCCGAACCCAACCCAATCTGACCTCAAAACCGAAATTTTTTTGGGTTGGTTTAGTTTACCCGAAAAATTTAACTCAAAACTGACCCAACCCAATCCGACTTCACCTAATTGGTTTAATTTTTTTTTCTAAACCTGAACCAACCCGACCCGTAAACACCCCTAGTCAAAAGTCAAAACTATTAAGATGGGAAGGAAATGAAATGCTTGCAATTCGTAGCACAAGTTTATAACTTATCAAACACAGATATAGACATAGACCACAACACATACATGGATATACCAAATAATACAAGTGACAGAATATGGACACGACATATATATATACAATTGAAAATTTAAGAAAAATAATCCATAATTCATAATATCATATATAAAAATTTTGAGATTTATAATATCATAATATATGTTATATGTATTAATATTTGTTATTTAGTAAGTCTTTCTCATGCCAACGGGAGTTGACTCACTTGATCGATTTTTTGCTCATGTCAATTGCATGACTTGAGTTCGAATTATAGGTTCTCTCATTAATAAGTAATCTATAATTTTACTATAAATTCTTGCTGAGATTTGTGGTTTATCCTAACTTTGGAATGAGGAGAGTATCTCGCAACCCTAAACTTTCTATATATATAAAGGTAAGCTCCTCCCAAAAAAACATAGAGCATCATTTTTATTGATATTTTTTAAAAAAAATTCCTAAACTAATTTATCCTAGTAAAACTAGCTATGAACAAATACATATACAACCAAGAAAATTAACTAGAGTAAGTATATAAAGATTACAATTCTTATATTCTTACATCAAATAGTGCATGCACTCATTTTTACACTTCATCTAATATTATTTATTATACATATTTTTTTTCTATTATTTTTTCTCACTCAATTATATTCTTTAAAAAAGAATGTAAGATTAATATTTTCTTAAAAATTAAGTTGTAATTGAGAAATTGGACTTGAGTAATGTATAATTAATAATTGGGTATGTCATTATTTTTTACGTTTTTAATTTTAATTGGTAACTGATTTTTTTTTATAAAAAAGGTTAAATTAACGGTATCTCTCTATCCCAAGCATGTCCCTATTGTGTCCGAGCCAAAACAATATTTTTTAATTAAACACATATAATATGTCATAATATATCATTCGTATGTTAGAAATGTGTCTACACAAACATAACACTAAAATAATATGTGCGTACTTCATGTTAAACAACCAGCAAGGATCGAACTACGAAGTGACAAGAATCCCTTAAAAAAGAAGTCATTATCTCCAACAAACCTTCAAAAGAAGAGCGCATTGTTTTTAAGGTACATTTGAAGGTGTAAATACTAGGATAAAGAAGAAAAATATATAATTGGATGATTAATTTTTTAGTATCATCTTTATACATCCGTTTTAGAAACTAAATTCAGTGTCAGTCGAGCTACAAACTCATTTATAAAGAGTGTATTTTTTATTACATTTCATTTAATAAAAGTTTTTAAACCAAATTTCTTAATATAAATAATTTTTTTTTTATAAAACAAAAATAAACTAACACAAATACGAACTATTGGTGTCATAAACTAAGTCCCATCACCAATCAACCAACGAGCACCTTCTTTGATAAACTGCCAAGCATGTCGAGCATACTGCAAATCAACTTGCGTCCTAATGGTGACATGAATTTCCAATAAGTTTTTATCTAAATTTAAAATATTACAGTTGAATGTATTATATTAATTAAAATTTAATATTTTTATAGATTTTTATAAAATTAATTATATAATATAAAAATTTATAAAAATATTAAATTATAATTAATCTAATACACTTAATTAAATATTTTAAATTTAGATAAAAAAATTTTGAATTGGTTTTAGAGTTCGTTTGCAAATTGCAAGATTTTCTTCCCTTCCTATAGCAGCCACGTGTCTTCAATAAAATCTGTGACTTTTTGTTTACAGGAAACGATCGCGTTATTCGTATATCTAAAAGATTTTAATTATTATTTATTTTTATATTTTGTTGATTCATTTGAGAAAATTTGAAATTTAAAATTAAAATTATTTATGTGATATAAGATTTTTAGTTAATATATTAAGAATAATTAGTTAATTAGTATAGATTTCTGGTGAATCCAAATTAACTAGTTAATATATTAGAAATAAGTGGTTAATCTATATTAGTTTCTGATAAATCCAAGTAAGAATTTCGCATAATGAATAGCTGGTTAATACATTAAGAATAAATGGTTAATCAATATAAGTTTCTAGTGAATCTTATTAATTGGTGAATCTAAATTAACTGGTTAATACATTAGAAATAAGTGGTTAATCTATATCAATTTCTGGTGAATCCAAGAATTCCGAATAATAAATAACTGATTAATACATTAAGAATAAGTGGTTAATCAGTATATGTTTATGGTAAATCTCATTAATTGGTAAATCTAAATTAACAGGTTAATACATTAGAAATAAGTGATTAATTTATATCAGTTTATGATGAATTCAAATAAGAATTCTGAATAATGAATAATTTGTTAATACATTAGGAATAAGTGGTTAATCAGTATAAGTTTCTGGTGAATCTCATTAATTAGTGAATCCAAATTAACTGGTTAATACATTAGAAATAAGTAGTTAATTTATATCAGTTTCTGGTGAATTCAAGTAAGAATTCTGAATAATGAATAACTAGTTAGTATATTAGGAATAAATGGTTAGTCAGTATAGATTTTCGGTAAATCTCATTAATTGGTGAATTCAAATTAACTGGTTAATACATTATAAATAAGTGGTTAATCTATATCAGTTCCTAGTGA
This sequence comes from Ormosia emarginata, assembly GCA_029884605.1. Lineage (NCBI taxonomy): Eukaryota > Viridiplantae > Streptophyta > Magnoliopsida > Fabales > Fabaceae > Ormosia > Ormosia emarginata. The sequence goes on from JAQQTP010000057.1 coordinate 11,159,939, forward strand.
ATCTAAGTAAGAATTCTTAATAATGAATAACTGATTAATACATTAAAAATAAGTGGTTAATCAGTATAAATTTTTGATAAAAAAAAAAGAAAATGAGAAGCAAAAAATAAAAGTATTGGGATACAAAAAAATCAATAAATATACATACAAAAATATATAATAAATGAAAATTAAAATATTTAATTAGACGAGCAACGTTTTCACGTAAAAAAGGCAGAAGCCTCTAAATATATATATTTTTTAAAAAAAGGCGATACTAAATCCTACGAATCATTTCGTGAAACGGTATGCAAATAGAAAAAAAAGACGATAGGCTGTGTGTGCTTTTTGTCAAGTGATCTGTTTTCTTCTTTGTTTTACTTTATTATATTTTAGCTGTTAAAAAAATAATGTATTTGAGGCATTGGTGAATAATTCGTAAAAAGCTATTCGTGTAAAATAGCATTACTGATATAAAAAGAAAATTACAAACTTTTCGTGTGGTTTAATTTTTAATTTCCTTCTCCTCCTCCTTCTCATCTTCTGTATTTTTTTTTTTTGGTGAAGTTCTGTGAACAATCTATTTCTTCTCTTGTCCTATATCTTTTAAAATTTAGTAAGCTTTTCCATTAGTTTAAATTTCGTAAATTAATTATGTACCAAAAAAATTTCGTAAATTAATTACTGGAGACTTTCTCATTGAAATTATTGGACGCACACTGCATATCTATTTTCACATCGACATGGAGTGAAAATGATTAATGTTTTGGGAATGACCAAGAAGTATAATATATCATCCAAATTGGAAATAAAATTGGAGCCTATTTAATATTATGGGAAAAAAAAAACCCATTCTAATTGTGAAAGCTATGCGACGCATTAACTCAACAGTCCACATGATAATTAAATAATAATAAAAATAAAATATTTATTAGAGTGAAATGAAAGGAACGGCTTATCTTTATATACTTCCTGATTGATGTTTGCTTGATGTAAATGTACTTAGAGGGGAATCAAATACGTGACATTTGTTTTTGTTCTTAATGTCTCTGGTGGTATGTTTCAATACTTTTGACAAAGATCTGTCGTGGCATCCACAAGCTTAAAGCTTGTCAATTATAATAGAAACCTCTCTTGCCCAAAACTAAAAACCATATAATTGTGCTTGTGCTCTCCTAAGATACATAGACCTAATTTACCTAAATATGCATACTGCATAGATGTATTTCCTGATTGTAATGGGGTGTGATTAAAATGAACTAAAGTAGAAAGTGGTATAAATGGCTCTACCTTTTCGTAGGTAGATGTCAATTTTTTTTAGACCATACATTGGACAAATTTTTATAAACTAATTGCATTTTTTTTGTTTGCTATATCAAAGGTAGCACCTTCAAACTAATTGCAGGTTCTTATTAATTAGTTCAACATATATATACAAAAGCATTGGGAATAATAATAATTGTTTTAATTTATTACGATTAGATAGTATTCGAATTAATTTATGTGTATTTCGATTAATTTATTTATCTTATTCAATCAAAAATTGGTCATTTACATTAAAATTAAAAAAATTCACAAAAATATTTTTTTATGATTTAACACAAAAAATCATCAAAACTGGGATACAAATTTGATACCGTGACTTTTTTCCCTAATATTGGTATTCAAACATTGGGAATAATATTGTAGTTGCAGGAATATTATAAGCGATATTGAGAGATATGTAAAATTACATATCTGTCCTACACATTTAGCATTTTTCTCTAAACATTAATATGATAGACTTAAGTAACAATATAGGGCCCATTAATTTAATGACAAAAATTACAGAGAAGATGCAATGATCGGTGTGGTGGATTTGCCTTCCAATATTTAATCTTTAGGGTCATCTGTTTTCGCTAACCATTTTATTTAATCTCTAGGGTCATCAGTTTGTGATTCCACTGATGATGTGGAGGATTTGCCTTTTAATATTTTGTTTTCTCTTTTCCATCTATAGTGCATTTGTAAACTATTTTTTATTTCAAAATAAATCATAGACTTAGCATTTGTGTCAAATGAAGAGAAGTTGTTTTATTTAATAGCACTTGATCAGTGGAAGAGCGAAGGATAAGCACAAGGGGATTTGCTGCAGAATAAGCTAAAGCTCAATTAATTCATACAGCCCACAGATGTTAAAAATTAAGCTTATGCTAATTAGGAAACCCTAAGTATGATATTTAATTAACCCACTAATTCTTCTTCAAATTGGTTTTCAAATATTTCAAATACTTGCTTTCAATGGGGGAATTAAACAATCCTTTTTTGGAGTATTAGTACTGATCATTTACCTAAACCCAACGCTTTTTGGGCTGCTAAAATTCGTCATGGAATGCTTCAAAATTGGAGCAAACAAAGATTAACTTATGTCCTCGCTTAACAATTGGAGCACACAAAAGGTAGTGATAATACTTTTGTGTAGTTTAAAGTACATAAGAAAAACAAAAAAAAAACCTCGTATCTTCATGCAGTGAACCTCACATGTTCTTCCACACACTTGGTTGTCCCCGTGTAAAGCGACCAAATCAATATACTTCTACCAAGATAAGGGTTAATTGATAAACTTGGAAGTCTACAATCTTGGGTTCACCGTTACCTCTATTATAGAGATTGATCAGGATTGAAAAGATAATAGTCTTCAATATCAAGATATAGGTTGATATTGTTGGTAAAAAAAATTAAAAAAAGTTTATTTATAAAAAATATATATTGACAAATAAAACATCTTAAGATTGATTGAATTAAAAGTTAAAATTTGATTAATCACATATTTGACTAAATTGTCCGCGCTACCTCTTGCTTCTAATAAATTAAATCACATATGTGGTGTACAATTTTATTAACACATATCAAATAACAAATAAATCAGAATGCCAAGGGGGATGATAAGGCTTAGTTTGATTCTCGTTACCAGCAATCTCGTGATTATAAGTGATACTGTAAGCTTTCACTATAGCTAGTGGTATGTCTTACCCTTAAAATGAATAACCTTCCTTCTTGACTTTTCCCTAAACAAATAAATTAGAATAAAATCAACTTGGCTAGACATCTACACCTCGAAACTTAAACTCTCATCCATTGCTTTCGCTGAAACATTAAGGAGATCATGCGCAGATATAATATAGATAAGAGACAAAGCCTTATTTTTGTATCATCAAACCCTGTCGGCATTGATGTCTAATGGAAGAGAATGCTTCAAGGAAAAATAAAATGACAATGATTGATTTAAGTAAAAGTGGTAGTAGCATTTTAGCTCTGCTTTGTTAGTGGAAATTACATGCACAGTACACTCACGTAGCACTAGCTATTACCATACCTTAGAACTATCCAAAAAGTTGTTCGCCGTATACACATGCCAAAATATGTTGCCCTTCAATGCTAACATTGAGTTCCAAGATTCTCAAGTCGTCTTCAAAAGTCGATTAATTTTCCAATGAAGAGAGATATAACATAGATAATTGGAGAGAGATCTAAGATGACATTATCCTCCTCTTAAGTTCTAACTTTTTCACTTTCTGCTGCTAGTTAGCCAAATTTTTAAAATATCAATGTGGCTAGCTTATTGGCATTGATAGATGATATAGGAAGATACGAAAGCAAACTGCTAAAAACCACTCTATTAATGGGGCTGATATTTCATATTATCTTTGTTAGAAGTGGAGCGTGTCTGTCTCTTGAAGGCATAGTAAGGACTTGCCAAAGAATTTGGTCCCAAAAATCCAGAGAACCCAAACTATACTCGTATTTAATTATATATGCTATGATCAGTTTGATGCTCTTGTAACTAAAGATTATAGAACTTTTACAAATTACACGAAAATAAAACAACGATAAGGCTTATTTGTTAAAGACATGATAATTGATGTTTTGAAATTGCAGCCTTGATCTAATAATATGTAAAGCTTGTGAAAGACTAAAGGCTTCCTCAGCAATTTACACTCTCTAAACACAACTTTCGATGGGACAATCTATAGAGCAACTGGAAATATTCATGTGAATGCAAAGAGAACCTAATTAACCAAATAAGTTAATCGTATGTCCCTCTCATCATGGGCCTATGGGCTATATAGCTTACATAGTTACTCAAACTATTTATTGTTACTGATGTCAGAGTCCATAACAATTTGGTCACTTACATTAATAAGAGGGCTAAAATGCATTTCTGTATAGGTCATATATTAGCCTATTTTTAGCAAAACAAAAATATAATTGATTGCAATCCACAAGAATTATTAGATAATTTTAACATTCTCCCATTTTGACAAAATCAGTTGTGTAACTATAATTTGAAAAATAATTTATTTGAAAATGACTTTTAAGCTAATAAGTTATTTTCTAATGTGTCCTCATTTTTAAAAAAAGCACATGTTCCAAGATGCAACACATAAATATGACTCTGTTTCAAGTCAAGTAACATTGAATCATTGTAGTCATTACATCCCTTATGACAAAAGACCAATCCATATGGCTACAAATATTACTGATCATGTGTCCACTAATAATTAGTGTGAAGTGTAGTAAGAAAACAGTATGCTAATGCGATCTATCAGTAATGTTATTTTCATTGTTTGCTGTTACAATTTCTCTAAAAAATATGTTTTTAAAGCTAGAGAAATTATATGATTCATAAAAATCCATCATGCCTCAAACTCTAACACAGTCCTTATTCAATTTGAGTTTTAGTTTTTGACCCTCATTTTTTAGAAGTGAGCACATTTAGTTCCTATCATTAAGGTGAGTTTGTTAATTGTTGATGTGGCAAACAGATATCCAAATCACCTTCCCCATGTATATGTATTACACGTGGTAAATAGTTTTTCATGTCTCCCACCTTCTTCTTCCTCTCCTTCAAAATTCCAATCCACCATGCCTTTTCCCTCTTGTTATTGTTCTTGTTCATTGTTTTTTATGAGATCTTGTTCTTGGTCATCCTCTTTTAGAAACAATGCTCAAAGGTTCCACAACCCTTTTTAACTTTGATTTCATGGAATTGAAAAATAACTAGTTTATACTTTATAATACATTCAGTTCTTCACTTAGACCCTAAAATCCCAATTCCAAACACCAAAGACAAAAGAATAAAATATTTTAATTTTATTTTTCATTATCTTTGTTTCCTGGATACTCTAGCAACTGTTGTTGTCAGCATACTTCGTAACCAATATCGTTGATAGCCATGGTTGCCGACAACCATTGTTCCATAATTGGCCACAATATCGCCAGCATCATTTGATCAATGTCGCCATCAAAGTCCTTTATTCATTGTTGTCACTTGGGTCATCCCATCACCATTGTCATCGATATCGTCCTTCGATCATCATCATTGCTAACATGCTTCGGCCACGTCACCACCAACGTACTTTAGCATCTATCACCATCATAGATGTATTCTTGCAACCATCGATGCCACTATAATAGAGCAACACAAGCTTTATTGAAAGTTTTATTTATAATAATTTGGAATTCTTATTTATTGATTAATTTAAATCGAATTATTTTATGCATTCTTGATAAGTTATTTAAACAATAAAATTTCAATTTAGTTAAGAATTACAATTCAATATTTCAATTCTTTATTTGTCCCAAACATAAAAATTAAGATTCATATATCACAGAGGTGATGGTGGGGGATACCACTTACAAAGACACTCCGACACCCAAATCAGTGAAGGGATCAAAAGGTGATATAGTCTATAAGCAAAGAGAAAGAACATAAAAAAACGAAAGAATGAACAATGACCTTTTATATAGGGGATGGGGATGACTTTCCTACTTGGTGGTGTCTTTGGCGCCCTTCCTCATCATTGGCATAGTGTTGTAGTGGAATTATGTTATTCCCAACCACCCATGCGGTGCTATGTGTCTAGAGAATGTCCTATAATTAAAGAGAACTCTCGCATATCTAAAGCGGTTAGAGACTCGGGTTATCGTGACAATATCCAAGAGTTAGTCTTATTGAAATGCCTATAGGGATACTTGGTCAAAGATCAAAAAGCAATTTGATACTCGGGTCAAGTTGTGCCTAGGTCGATCTGGTTTTACCTGATCTGTAAGGTGTCAGTTCTAGTTTAGTAGACCTATAGGTTCAATTCCTAATTCACAATTTGGTGGATTTGAAATGGAATGACTTTCAAGCTATTTGATTGATTGGTACATGGAATCATTGTATAATAATCAAATTAAATTTAAATATAAGGTTAACTTTTCTCTTGTGTATAACCAATGTTTTTAAAAATTGGATCGGTCATTAAATTGGTAAAGATACTAGTTCATGGTTTATTGGTTCGATCGTGGTCGAGCTAGTGATAATTAAATATATTTTTAATATTATATAATATATTAAGAAATAAACTAACATACTAATATCTTATATTATATTGTTTATCATTTCAAAGTCTCACAGTGTATAATGAACGAAGCATCTAAGTATACAACATCTATAAAAGGTAAGAGGAGATTATACTTACAAGTCCCACATAGAATAGTAAGTGGAACATCCAACCATACAATCCATATAAAGCCAATATGATGCAAATCTTCTTATGTCTTTCTTTGACCTTATATATGGACATTTGTAACTTGACATTGAGCCTCTATTGGCTCAAATATTTTTTTTGAATGAGTTAAAAATTTATTAACAAATAAAAAAAATAAGTTTAAATTTTTAATTTTTTTAAAAAATCCAGTTCAAACTGATTTTACTACTTTGGCTTGTTCTCTCATAGGTCAGTTCTATGGTTAAATGCACCAGACCTAGTTAAATGCACCAGACCTATGATTGGTTTACTGATTTTTGGTTGAACCAACTAGTCCAGCCTAATTTTTTTCAACATTGTGTATAACTTAGAAACGGAATGTTGTTTTTAAACAAGAGCAAACACTATTGTATTAGTGAGGAAAAATTGAAATGTGTACATTGTTTTAGATAAAATGCTCCTTACACTTTTTATAATATTTCTTTGCGAAACTTTAGATAATAATGGTGTTGCACTATGTTTTTATATTTTCTATACTTGTTAACATATTTGTATAATTGATATTCTTTAAAATTTAACATAAGTATTTAAAATTAATTGTAAGGTATGAAGGATAATATGAAAATAAATTGGGATTCAAAAAGGATAAATTTAATGAAGTGTAACAGTTGTCAATATATAAAATAAATAAGAGTTTGTTAGGAAAAAAAGAAATTAAATCTCAATCTTTGGAGCATGGAATTACCAATTTCACCTCTCAGGTAGGGAATAATGATTCTAGATTTTATGAAATGATGCAAAGAATTAAATCACTATTATGCTCTTTTTGCTAACAAATATGGAAATGTCCATTATATGAAATGAAGTATGAAATAAAATCACCATTATGCATATCAAACCTAATATATATATATATATATATTCTTAGTCAAAATTAATTAATTTAAGTTTTTTTTTTTTTAAAAAATAGAATTAATTTAAATATATAATTTTAGATGAAAGTGGATCTAACGGATAAAAAAATGAGTATAAGTTAAAAAAGACTTACACACACAGTAATGATCCCCCATCATATATATATATATATATGATTCTTAGTCAATTCTTTTTAATAAAATAGAATTAATTTAAACATATATTTAGGCGTCTAAAAGAAATTTCTATTTAGACGTCTAATCGTACCCTAGAAGATTAATCTCTCACATATCGAATGAGAAGATATCATGAGAAAAAAAAACGAATCAAAATTAGAATTCTTAATTACAATCCCAGTTATATCATCAAAACAGTAATGCTAAATATAACACATTCTCCCATTAATAAGCATTCTAAACATAAAACGCATTCTTTCTAAAATTACTCTTCCAAAATATATTCTACTTTAAAAAAAAATATGAGCGTATCAGTATTGGTTGTTCATTACATTTAGTAAGTTTCAAACATTTGTTGTGAGAATATAACTAATAAAATACTTGACAACTTATGAAGATATCAATATATAAAAAAGCACTTGAGAACACAAAATTTTTTAATACTTTATTTTTTAAGTAATTAGGAGAAATATTAAACTGATTCATCAATAGAATTTAGAATTTCTCAAAATAAAAAGAAAATACCACATCAACTCTCAAATTTTCCATATAAATGTTATCTTAGAAGAATTTTTTATTGTTAATTAGACACTTACTTAATTATGATTTACGTTCAAACCATTTTAGATAATTTAAAACTGATCAAAATTAGTTAAAATTTAGTTAAACTACCTGGCTTAACTGATTGGACAAACCATTCATTAAATTTCTTTGAAAAAACTCAATACTTTTTATTTTCACAGTTAATTAATATTTTTATTTCTTATTTTTGTTTGTGAGCTACCTTTATGATGTCACCTGGTTTTACTAACTTTTTTAAATAGTTTAGCTTGAACTGAAAGTTTGTCTGTAAATTGTCTAGCCTAACTTAGGAGAAGAATTTCTTATTTTTGCTTGTGGGCTATCTTTATGATGTCACTTGGTTCTACCAGCTTTTTTAAATAGTTTAACTTGAACTGAGAGTTTTGTCGGTTAATTGTCTAGCTCAAATTAGGAGAAGAATTTCTTATTTTTGCTTGTGGGTTACCTTTATGATGTCACCTAGTTCTACCAATTTTTTTAAAATAGTTTAGTTTGAACTAAGAGTCTTATCGGCTAATTGTCTAATCCAACTTAAGAGAAGAGAGGTTATACATTATTGTGAGACTAACCTTCAACACTGTCGCAACTAAGAAGCCCAACCAACAATTATTTTTTATATGATTTGAACTTTGTTTATCTCGATAGAAGTATAACTCATTTACTACTGCACCTAATGTTGATTATTCTTGCTTAAATAGCATTCTAAAAGTAAAAGTCATTCATTCTTTTTTCCTTTTGGTGTACTCTTTCAAAATACATTTCTATTTAAAAACAAATCCATAAAAAGTTTTTGGCGGTCACTCTGGTAATCTAAAACTTCTTTAGTAATTGATACCTTAATCAGTTGTCAAATATTTTATTAATTATTCATTGTACTTAGTAGGCTTCAAGGCAAGCATTTATCATGAAAATCAATAACTAATAAAACACTAAACAATTAATAATAATAAAAAATATTTAATATCTTAAAAACTCAAAAAATACTAACATTTTCTTTTTCATCAACTAAAATGATCATTAAGCTAATTTATCATGAAGATTCAAGATTTTTTTTTTAAAAAAAAATTAATGCCATAACAAGTGTCAAGTTTTTCAAATGAATGTTACTGGATAAGAAATGGTATAATAGAGTAGTTGTTGGGTTAAAAATTTTAAGCCCAAGACATATAGGCCACTGCCAGAGGCCCAAGTAGGCACATTCATTTCATATATTCTGATAACATTCCTTCCCACTGATATCACCTATGGCTGCCTCATCTACCTTCTGCAACCTTCTCTCTTTCATTTTACCCACAAAACCACCACCCAAGACTCCACCACCACCCTATCTCAACCTCCCTCCTTCACACACTCCCTTCCATTCTCAGACCCAAAAACCCTCACACAATTTGGTGCCACTGGTTGCCCAGGACGATCACTCTTCTTCTTCTTCTTCTTCTACTTCTTCTTTATCAGGAGAATTGTCCTCTGTGATATGCCCCTCTCTTGTCTTTGCAAACACCCTGTTCTTCAAATCGGCGTACAATGTTCAGGTGGTGGTGGGTGACGACGAGCCTGAGGAGAGGCTGCTGAACAGGTTCCGTAGAGAGGTGATGAAGGCTGGTGTGATCCAAGAGTGCAAGAGGAGAAGGTACTTTGAGAATAAGCAGGAAGAGAAGAAGCGCAAGACACGCGAAGCTGCCAAGCGTAACCGCAGAAGGTGCTTCCTTTTTGTGTCTCTCTGTGTGTTTTCATTTGCAATTTCTTTTTTTTTGGATTTGTGAGTGCTGGGTTTCAATTAAACATGACCCGTGATTGGTATTGTTCTTGGTGTTCAAGTACTACATGATGGAATTAGAAAAAAAAAATAAATTCGTATCTTGCTTTGGGTTTTGATTAGGAGAATCCAATTGGCAATTGCAGCCCAATTCATTTAGGTTTTTTTTTTTAAAAAAAATGAATAAATAAATAATTGGTGATTCTTATTAGATGGATTAATGAGGGCGGATGTTTTATGCCAGGTTTGTGTTGTTGTTTAGTGGTTGTGGCTGTGAGATGGCAATGGACAGCATTTGTGGTATTAGTGTATTTTAGTACAAGAACAAAACTTGGTTCTAACTCTTTCCCACTAACCCTTCTCTCAACCCCTTTAATCACCTACCATTTTTCCATTAACTCAATCAAGTGTGGTTGGAAGTAATAAATGGAGGGTGATTAAAGGAGTTGGAGAAAAGGACTAGAGGGAAAGAGTTGGAGCCAAGTTTTGTTCCAGAAACCGTCCGTGAGTTTCTCGGATATTTTCATCTTTTTATTTTATTATATTTTGTTATTTTTTTTTATATAATTATACATAATATGCCACAATTAGATGGCATGTCTGCATGAGGAAACAAAAATAAAAATAAAAATAAAAAACGGCAAGTGCTGCTCGCGAGAGAAGATATAGGATAATAATAGCAATAATAACAGCTTTGGCAGGAATAATTTTGGTTTAATTGAAATCAAATGATAATATGTAGCAATTAGAGGTAGTTCATTTAGTTATAGATAATAGATAATAGATATGCAAGAGCACAAAGTGCAAATTTTTATAAGGAGAGAGTGCATTTGGATAAATTTTAAAAAAAGTAATTTTAAGATAGCAAAAAATATATTTTTTTCTCTCCTACTTTTTTTTATTTTTTTTTCAGATGCAATTCATCCTAGCTTCTCAGAAAAAGTAAAAATATTGATTATTTTTAGATTCTGTTTATTTTAAAAATCTTATCTAAACAGTTAAAAGTATTTGAGAAGTATTTTTTTAATTAAAAAAAATACTTTTCTTGCCATAAAAAACACAAACAAGTGCACCCTGTAGCTAAGATGGTAGTGATGACTGCAATTACCAGTAGTTGGCTAATCTTGGATAAAATGGGAGGATGGTATCAAATTTCCCCACCATATCCATGACTTGGGCAATGATGTTCTTACTTCTTTAGGTATATGTCAAGTGATATTTTTGAAATTCAGTAATTATTTTTTTTCTCTACTGTAAAATCTATAAGTGCTCGTTTGGTGGTCAGGATAGGATAAGAGCAGATAGGATAAGGGAGCGAGGATAGGAGTAGGATAGGATATTAAGGATTTTGTTATCTTATCGACGTTTAGTGTCATGAGATAACAAACAGGATAACATTATAATTTTAGTATGATTTTAAAATTTTTCTTTTTTATTTGGAATGTTTTCATATTTTATTTGATTTTATTTTTTATAATTTTAATTTTTTTAAATTATATAAAAAGACAAATTTATCCTTATGATAAAATTACATATAATTTTTAAAATTTTGAAAATATTGTTTAACTTAAATTAATTTTTTATAATTTTAAATATTCATTTTTAGTTTTTACTTTACATATAGTTAAATTATTAGAATAATTTTATATTTTTAGTTTTTAAAATAATATAAATAACAAAATTAGCCTTGAGATAAAATAAAAATATTTTTTAAAATTAATTATTAGTATTTTATTATTTTAAATATTTTATATTTATTATATATTTTTTTAGTAACTATGTTATATTTTATTATACTTTAATTATTTTATATTTAAAATATTTTTTTATATCATACTTTAAATCACCTTATCCTATCCTGTTGAGCTTTAACTCACCTCCCTCGGGATAAATTTGAACTCGGGATAGGATAAGTGACAGGATTAATTTATCATATCATAACTTCATTTCACCAAACAATAGTTTCAGATAGGATATGATAGTTTATCCTATCCTGTCTCTCTTATTCTGACCACCAAACGAGCCCTAAATGGTTATGGTGACAAAGATTTGTTTGGGTGAATGGTTATGGTAAGTTGTTCTTTTTCAATGTTGTTAAGGAGCTTTGTACTGTCTAATGCTTTGTTTGGTTGGGCTGATGTTATAAATTTCTTCTGCTATTCCTTGGCCCTTGGAATGGAATTTCTACTGGATGACTCACAAGATTTTTGTATGTGTCAGGGGATGGGAGAGGTGGGCATGTTTTTATGGTTAGATATTTCCATTTACAAAGATTATTTGATACTTGTCTGCTTACATTATTTTCAGGCGCCCTCAGGCAAAAACTTCAGCACTGAACAAGCAGGATGTCCCAATAACTAAGAAGCAAGAGGATGAGGATAACTGGGATCTACCTGAAGGAGACACCGTGTATTGACCACTTGATCCCATAAATTGTGTAGGATTCTTCGCATGTTACTGTAAGAGGCTTTTTCTTGCATGTTCCTTGGACTCAGTGCATTTTCAATTTAAGTTTCATTTCAGATGATGTAATTTGTTCTATTTGTACATCGAAATTTTGTTATGCCCTTTTTTCTATGAAATCTTGCATTAACCTCTTTCTCTCTCTCTCTCTCTCTCATCAATTTGGAAGTCCTTTTTTTTTGTAGTTTACCACACATGTAAAAGTTACAGAACTGACATGAAAAAGAAGAGTTACATAATAGTATAATATATGTTTTAAGAGCAAATGTCTTCCTCATTGGACAGTGAAATATTTCTTGGTACTGAACTCACGAGTAAATTTCTTTAAAATAAGAGAGGGTAACATGTTCGTTTCAGCAGTAATCTTGAAGGTAATGAAAATTTTAAATAATCCAAGTGTACTAAAGTTTGCATTTGTTGTACTAAAGTTTGCATTTGTTTTGAGTATATTCTTGTACCTGTTAGTGTGTTACTTTGAATGCTGTTAGTTGCTGTTGATGATCTGCAAAAACTTGTTAAGAAAGATATTGCAGAGATGCATTTCTCCACCCTTTTTTTCCCGTTATCTCCATGGTCTTTTTCATGCTTGGTTTTAACATCGCTTTGAGCTTGAATTATATTGAAGTTACTGAGCCATGCATTATATAATATTTGAATATCATTTGGCGCTTATTATTGGGAACACTGGTTTTTTCTGGTATGGTATTAACTAAATCCTCGACCACATTGGAGCTAGACAAGCTGAATGATAAAGGTAGATACAGCCATACAGGGTATTCTTTCTTATATTTTTTGGGTCTTCCATACAGGGTATTCAAGCTGGGACAATATGTGTTAGCTAATGATTCATGGTTGGGGCCAATTGTTTAAGTTCTAACTGATTCGTAGCCATGTATAAGGGAAGAAAATTTGGAAAGCATATAATCGATTAGTTCTGATGTCTTAGCTTAACAATAGCTCAAGTCCATACTATTGGAGAATAGATTCAAAAGTACGGAGATTTCATCACTTATATCGCCAAAATGAAATGGTCAAAACTAAACATTACTAATCTATGGTTTACCTCCTGATTTCTTTTAATATGCTCCCAAAAACTTATGGAGCATCCATGCTCTATGATGTTGATGCCATCTACCATGAACGATGGCGTAACCCTTACCGGCCCGTTCCAATGATGCAATGGACAATGGTCAAGACTAAACATGACTAACATATGGTTTATCTCCTGGTTTCCTTTAATATGCTCCCAAAATCTTATGGAGCATTCATGTTCCATGATGTTGATGCCAACCGCCGTGAATGATGGCCTGATGTTGATGCTATCTTGCTTTGACTTATTTGGTAGAAATTGCTTGAGATATCGTAACTGTGAGGAATATGTCGAACGAAAATCTATGCCCCAGAAACCCATTTTGGCAGAAATTTCTTGAACCATCAGCGTTCAATGACCCCATTAGGTAAAAATAACTAAAAGTGACAAAATGAGTTGAACTCGTTAGATTAACTCGTCAATCCGTTATCTTTTAGTGGGTTGAGTTTAAGATTTTAATTCATTTTTATTTTTTAACTCACATAACCCGTCTTGCATAACCCGCAGGTTAAGCGGGACGGGGGCAAGTTGGCCTGTCGGATTAATTTTTTTAAGTGTTATAAATGAGTCTTTTTATTTGTATTTGTGATATTTTTATAGGTATGATACTAATTTTATTTATTTTTTGTTTTTTAGTTTCTATAAATTATAATTTTTTTATTTTTTTAATTTTTATAATTTTTTATTTTTTATACATTTTATTTTTGTTTTTAGGCATGTTCTTAGGCAGGTTGACCTGCTAACCTGTCTATTTTTTCTCATTTTCTTTTTTATGTGAGTCAATTTGTAAATTCGTCAACTTATCTTAAAACGGATTGAATTGACTCTTTTAACTTATTTTTCAAAACGGGTCAACTCGTCTCGTCTCGTATTTTGACGGGTTGAAAGAAGGCGGGTCGAGCGGGACTAATTAACCCATTTTGTCACATCTAAAATTCACACAAAATGCGTTTTTTTTTTGTCATACCCAGAAAGTTGACTCCTTTTTGATCCAAATCACTACTAGTTATACTCAATTTTCTGTTCCATTTGCACCCATTTGCTTTAATTATCGTTATTATTCAACAAAGGGTCCTTCAAGGTCTTATTGAAGAAGAGCTTTTTTCTTTTTTTTTTGTCAGAGAAGAAGAGCTCATAAAAGGTTATTAAAATCCTTGAAACCTACTCTAGACCAAGCCCAGTTTCAGTTGGCACTGTCCCAACTTCCCCCAAGGTTCACTCTTGAAGTACTCTGCAATGTTATTACTCTTCAAGATGATACTTTAGTTTGAAACACCAACTTGATATCTCTGTTTGCCGGGCTCCGATCCTTCCCCCACAGCGAAAGCGCCAGTGGCGCAAGAAGTTCTTAACAGAGCTCAACGGCACCGTCTCGCAGAACCAGCGCTCTGACATTAGAGAGAGAAAGGAAAAATTGGAGAGAGAAAGTGAGGAAAAATTAGAGAGAGAAATTTAGAAAGAGAATAAGGGAGAGACTATTCAGCAAAATAAGAAAACTAAAGGTTTTAAAAATAAACAAAACATCCTATAATTAAAAAGAATAAAAATTTAAGATCAACATAAAGTTATATGTAATAATAAGTATTTTCTTACGAGTATACTTAAAAATATTTTCAGAGCATTTTAAACACCACCTTAACTCCTTAGTATTTCCATTCCCTAGCTCATCCACTAGCAACAATTCAAATACTTGAAATTTCACTGAGCAGTTGGGTTGAACGGTGGTGCGGTGAGTGGAGTGCATGCAAAGCAGACTCCTGTAGTTAGATCGTCAAGTAGGAATAGTTTGTATATCAGAGGAGATGCCTACCTTTGATGCTTGGCCTGGTATTTAAAGCATACGAAGAATCCTAAAGGGATTCATCTTGGATGCGGATAAAAAGGATTGATATCTTAATGATGATTATCTTTCCTTTATTGTAGGATATATCCCTATAAATGGGATTAATATAAGGAAGATATCTAGCCATCCGAGATATCTATAAATCCTATAATATCGTGGTGACGATTTTACGCATATTTAGGGATTTATCCTTAGCGTAGATTACCGTGGTCATGCTCATGTGTCTGGCCGTGGTCGGCGTGTCGTGAGTCTTCCTCCACGACGGTGGGGGGAACAATGCGCATCGGGTTGATCCCATGGGCGGGATCCGGATCTCGGGCATTGCTTTGGCTCTTGGATGAGATTGGACTGAGTCAAGTTTAAGATGGATCAACCACCACATGGCCGACGTAGCGCTGGGATAGGTGTTAAACCTCAAGTTATTCGACGTCCTTGTTTTACTTAATTATAAGCAAAAGCTACTTGTTTTCGAGAACGAGACTTGTAAGATATACTCAACGCGAATCCCGAATGTGATCTCTGGTGACTTCTTGCGATTCTGGGAAGCGTACGTGGACTTTATTGGGATATAACGATTCTGGGAAATAACGATTCTTTTTAAAGAAAACGTTAGTTTCGTGGGGATTTCCTTAACCGCTCCTATCTTTGTGGTCAATCGAGATCGAACATTTATTTTGGCCGACTTCATGGGATCAGGTCACCCTTCACGCGACCAATCAGAGTCCTTCATTCATGCTATAAGTACTGGATACTTCTTCATGAGCTTGCATGCTCTTCTTCACCATCGCGTAGAGATGATTTTTCCTCAGGGGTTGAGTGTAGTTCTTTCTTCTTTCTCCTTTGTTGTGAAGAGAGTTTCATCGTCTACAGAAACCATACTCTTATTTTTCCCAAAGTCCTTGAAGAGATTTGATCTTCTCCGAGCGTTTTTTCTTTCCGACAGAGGCCTTTCTATCCTGGCGTAAAACTGGGTTGCTATGCATTTGGGGAGGTGGAAGCCTTTTTATCTCGGCGTACACGGGGTGTTCGACCCTACGTGTTGTTAGGATGGAATCATGCTTCAGTCCTCGTTGCATGGGGACCCGGTGGAGCACACTGTTCCTCTCTCCATCTTCTCGGCGGGTTACTTGAAAGCATTGGGCCGGTCTTTTTTGTAGTAACGGCTGGAAATGCAAGGATGCCTAGCCAAAGGAGTGAGAACCCCCTTGGAGCAACTTGGGGTGGTCTGCTTTCTTTGACTTGCTTTCAAGGAAGTAGCGGGTATCCGCTTCCGCCGCTGTCCGTTGAGAAGGTGGGAGAAGGACGAGTGAGCAGAGGGTTTCTATTCCGGAGTGGCTTCATCATTCGGGGTGGAAAACCCATTGTGATGCTCCCTGACTTGAGGCAACTCGGAATGGCTGACACCGGCGGAGGATTCTTCAGCTAGAGAGGCCGGGGCCCTTCCTACGAGCGCAAGAAGATCTCGGTCTTTGATTGGGTCACGGATAGGTCGTGCAAAGAGCATTGACCTTCTTTCCGTGGTCACGATCCCGGTTGGTCAATGTTCTGCAATGCCTATCCATTTTTTCAAGAGACCGTGGTTTGGAGATGTGGACAGGGTACAAGCTAGGTGGCCGAAGATACTTGCCCCCTTTTCCGGGATTTCCTTATGCCTTCCTTGTCTCAAGATTTTGCTTTTCCTCTTATTCAGTTGTATGACGATGTATGGAATGAGAATGATTCAATATACGTTTTCCTTTTTCTGAACTTGTTCTATATTTTTGCTTGATTTTTTCGCCGAAGTGATTCTGCCGGGATGAGTCCAACGCTTATCCCAGTAAAAACCAAATAAAGACATTGCCGGGGTTGTTCCGATTCCATACCTCGGAATTAGCATCTCGTGTGTAATGTAAATAGTTAATTGGTCCTGGGATCCGTGGTACAAACCCGGGTTCTCATCCAACATTCGTACGACGCTTTAGATTACTGCGTAACCGTCCTTTCAACTGCTATTTCAGCTGTGTGGGCCACGTGTCGCGATTTTGTTGGAGGGACGTGCCTAGAGCTCCGCGAGCCATGATGAGCACCTTTTGAATTTGCATTGGAGGGGACGGGAATGCCCCCTAACCGTTCATCCCTCGGTAGACCCTTTATAAATAAGGGTCGAGATTTGTCTTCTTTACCCTATCGTTTTCAAGCACCATTGCAGCCGGCTTATTTGAAGGCTTTGGCTCCCTATAGCTTCTCCATTGTTCTAGCGCGATTTCTCGCTTTTCGATTTCACAATAAGTTGCTTTCTCTCTATTTTCTTGTCATTTGCGCTTTTCGGGAAGTAGAGTAGCTAGATATTCTGGTTATGCTTGTTTTCAAATAGGGATTAGTAATTTAGGTGGATGCGGTCACCTCCCCGAGGCACCATCTTCGCCGCGCCCGCGCGGTGGAGGAGTTCCCCGAATGTTTTATTTTCGGTGGGACGAAGGTCGGTAGGGAGGTTAGGGTTACCCCGCTCTCCCCGTGTCCGAATCTATGAAACTATTGATTCGATAATTTTTTCACCGACTTCTTTGGATGTTCTCGGGTTTCCATGGCCAAAGGGAAAAAAAGTCGGGGTTCAGCCCCACTTCACGATGCCCGTGACCGGCGGAGGACGAGTGGTTCGAGTGCGGCGGGGTCCCGGGTTGGTGTGTACTTGGGTGGTGGACGACGTATGGGACCGTCAATCCGGTTTTCGAGAGAAGCCGTACTCGAGAGTCCCTCTTTGCCTTGGAGTTAGTGAACAAGGCTCGAGATGACGAGTTCGAAGTTGTCTGTCCGAACTGGAACGAGAGGGTATGTTCCTGCCGGGAAGAGGGTTCGCATTTCATGTTCCTGTACGAGCCGCTTTTCCTTAAGTTAGGACTGAGGATGCCGTTCTTTGACTTTCAAATGGACATACTCCGTACTCTCCAAGTGGCCCCTTCACAGATCCATCCTAACGGTTGGGGCTACATCATATCGTTCGAGAGGTTTTGTCGGTTGATGGGCCTCAAGTGCTCGGCGAATACCTTTTTTTATTTTTATACAAGAATAAACACCCAGGGGACGGTAAGGCAAACGAGCTGGCTTGTCATCCGATCCCGGCTCGGTCACAAGTCCTTTGACGTTTTCGAAGAAAGCTTCAAAGGGTTTAAGACTGCGTTTTTCAAGATAAAAGCCAATGAGGAATGTCATCCCTTTTTCCTTAAGCTTCGGACGGGGAACCGAGTTTCCTCTTTATTGACGCCGAGGTGTTGGGACGTGCCTCTCGGCGATGATTGAAAAAAGAAGAGGAGATCTCGACCCCGAAGAACTTAGGACCACGAAATTCATAACCCGATATCTTTGAGAAGCATGGGAACATCAACATTAGAGATGTCCTTTGTGTTCTGGTGATGATCTTCTTTACTCTTTGTTAGGTAGGAATTAGGCGTTTATACCTCTAGTGTGTCCCTAGGAGTTTACTTTGTCTTCATATATCAATGTTTCGAGATGTATTGACCGAATTTTCTGTGCTTCTTTTTATTAGCAACATGACGTCCAGGATCTTCCATGGTTACATTTGCGGTCTTCAAGAAACCTAGGAGGAAAGGGAAGAAAACCGCGACTTCCCTCCATAGCCATTCCGGACTCATCCGACCGGGGCGTTGCCATTGGGGAGCAAGATGAGCCGGGATCCCCCACCCCCCTTCTCAGGTCCCCAAAAAGGCAGGCTGTCGACGAGCCTTCTGAGCATGATGGCCGGTCGTCGGAGGGCGGGCGAGAGGGAAATGGCGGACTTCTCGCCGATCATCACGGGAACTCGAGCCGGCCCTTCATAGATGGGCGACTTTTGAGTGGCGAGGTGAGGCAACATATTGTCGGCGTGGTCGGGCCAAACCTTAGCCGCGCTCCAGACAGGCTCTCGGGCGGCGGCCGAGATCCGTGTCATTGAGGTCACTATCGAGAATGCCGATCGCCGGGCGTCGGCGAGCCGAGGACCTTGAAAAAAAGAGAGAAGCGAGAGGTTGGCCGCATCCCTAAAAGCCGGTGAGGACAATAGAGTGAGAGCGTCGAAGCGGAGAATAAAGTCACTTTGGAAAAGGCGCCGGCGGACTCGAAGTCGCTAGGAAGGTCGAGAAGCTTGAAGCCGAAAAGCATTGGCGCTCTTAGGGCCGAGGTGGCGGAGCTTGAGAAGGAGGTGGAGGAACCGGACGGAGTGGCTAGAAACGTTGGGGAGGAGCGGTTCCAAAATCTTTGTGAAGCAAATCCAAAGACTTTAATCCGGGGTCGACCTTATCTTGGAGGGTGTGTCCTCGAGAAGATGTTTCATGAGGGCCTTGTGGCATCGAGGCTTTAGCCGCGAAGGCTTTCGGTGGCAACCCAGAGGTTATTCAGGTCCCGGAGGAGGAAGAAGCCGGCGTTTGAACTGCCCCCTTTACTATTATTATTTTTTTTTTGCCCCCTGCGTAGGGTTTTACTGTTTGTAAGGACAATTACCCCGTGTTCGGGGTTTTATAATTGATTACTTTGTTTGGTCATTCATTTTCGTTTTTCATGGTCCGGCACGGGTCCAACGCCCATTTTCGTAGTTGTTATGGGACTTAGAAAATATTTGTGAAAACCATGGTCCGGGATCCTTCACTCATGTCATTAATTGAGTGGTATTCCTTGGGACTTAGGTAAGAAAGAGGCCTTGGTCTTTAATCTAACGCTTATAATAATGAAACGTAAATAAATTTTAGACTTAGGCGAAATGAAACCTTAATCCGTATTCCAGTGCTTGCTACGGGAAGCGTTTGGAATTTGATCATAGGTAAGAGTGGCGCCTGGTTAGGGCATTTTATGCGAAGGCCCTTTTGTCCAGGGCGCTAGCATTGCTTTCAACCTCGCCCGGGGTAAGTATCCTAATAATCGTACAGATTTTAGGATCCCTTCGTGGCTTAGGTATAAGGAAGGAGTGTGTACATATGATCTGTACTGTCTCCGTCGACTTTTAGAGCAACGCGTTAGATCGAAGCGGTTTCCGAATAGGAATAGTAACTTTATTACTAAACTTGGGAGAACAGGAGTCCATACATAGCGTGCTTATTTAAAACAAGAACGGATCAAAGATAATTCCTCTGAATGGTGAGCCGCTATGGGCTTTTAGCTATAGTATTTCCTTAGTTTGTCCGTATTCCGGTAGTTCTTGGCCAGGGGTCCCGAGATAACATTTCCAATGTGTGGGCTCCTTTACCCGTCTTGGTGACGACACGATAGGGGCCTTCCCGGTTGGGGGCCGATTTTCTCGGGAGGCATTTTTCCCTCCTATGTCGGCTCTTCGAGGACTAGGTCGCCAGGTGGAATTTTCTCGGGACCACTTTCTTGTTGTACTGGCACCGGTGTCTTCGCGAGGGCGACATCCCGTATGTGGGCTACGTTTCTTCTTTCTTCGAGCAAGTCCAGATCCTCTCTCGATTAGACCGGGGTTCTTTGTCGGATGAGAGCTGTTGGTATCGCCGCCTAGGTTCCCCTATTTCCACCGGATCATGGCTTCGCGGCCATAAGTCGACTTGAAAGGGGTTTCTCCCGTCGTGGAATGGGGGTGGTCCGATATGCCCGAGAGAACATGGTCAAGTTGCTCGACCCAGTTCCCTTTGGCTTCGTCTAACCTCTTTTTCAAGCCTCGCATGATGATTCTATTGGTAGCCTCTCGGCCTGTCCGTTCGTCTCTGGGGTTCTCGACGGAGCTGCATAAGTGGTGTTTTATTTTCGAGACCGGCTAGTAGCTCCTCAAAAGCTTTGTCTTTGAAGCGGGTTCCGTTGTCGTGACTACGCATTCCGGTATGCCGAACCGGTGATGATGTGGCGCCAAGTAAACTTCGGGTCGGGCCGAGGTGATGGTGATCGGGGTTCGGCCTCGATCCATTTAGTAAAATAGTCTATTGCTACCACCAAGTATTTAAAGCGCCGGGGCACGGGGGAACGGACCTAGGATGTCCAAGTAAGTAAAGGGCCATGGAACCGACGTCGTGGACAGTTCTTGAAGGGGCTTGAAAATGATACGCATGACGTTGACACTTGTCGCAAGTTCGTACATGTGCATGAGAGTCGCCTTCCATCGTCGGCCAATAGAATCCCGCCCTTAATACTTTTGGGCTAGGGCTTTGGCTCCTAAGTGGTGACCGCAACTTCCTTCATGTACGGCAGGGCGTACTCTGCTTCTTCGGGGTTAAGCACTTTAGAAGAGGGGAAGAGAAGCCACGCCGGTATAGTCGACCGTTGTAAATGGTGTATCTGACCGACGTCTTTACTAACTTGGAAGCCTCCTTCGGGTCCGACCTTTCTCTTTTTTTGTGCGATCGGCTTGGCGCCTTCTTTAATCGACAGCCGATGGCAAATAAAGCTGGGATCGAGTCCGGGCATGTCGGAGGAAGTCCAAGCGAAAAGGTCTTTGTTTTTCAACAAGAGTTCTGAGAGCTGTTGCTTTTCTCCTTCGCCCGGACGAGCTCCGATTTTAGTTACCTGTCCAGGATCGTTCCCGAGTTGAAGGGATTCCAGTTCGCCTTCGGGTTGCAGTCGGGTATCCCGGATTTCTTCTCTGACGTCCAACTCGGTCATCAGAATATTGACTTGGTCAATAGTCGGGGTAGATATAGGGCGGTTTGATGTCCAGGGTACTTTGCAAATCTTCAAACTCTCGTTATAACATTTTCTGGCTGAAACCTGGTCGCCTTTAATAGTGACGACATCATCGTTCTTATTGAGGAACTTCATCACGAGGTGAGTGGTGGATATTACCGCCCCGAGAGCGTTGAGAGACGGACGACCCAGGATAATGTTATAGGCCGAGGGGCAGTCCATGACCAGGAATTTTACCTTCACAGTCCTGAAGAGTGTAGATGATCCTAGAGTTAGATGAGTTTCGTAATATCCTACCGGAGTGATCTTCTCACCGGTGAAGCCCGTCAATTCACCAGCGTGGGGAGTCAAGTCGGATTGCGGAAGTTTCAATTTTTGGCAAAGGTCCAGGAACATAATATCTGCTGAGCTCCCTTGATCGACGAAAATCCGGCGGACTTCGGCGTTAGAGATTACTCCGGAGATGACGAGTGGGTCGTCGTGATCCGGGATTATTCCGCCGTAGTCTTCGTCTGAGAAGGTGATGAGAGACGTTTTCCTCTTTTCGGCCTGTGTTCTTGATCCTGAGTGGGCTACGCTAAAGACTGCCATTCTGAGGGCTTTCTTTCGGGCTCCGTTGGAGGATCCTCCTCCGACGAAACCACCGGCAATGGTATGGATCGTCCTGTTGGGCTCGGCGCGGTGATCATCATTACCGACGGGGGGAGCGTTTCTGTCCCTGCCCTGTCGGTCGCCGTTATTACGTTGAGGCGAGTCGGGATCTTCTCCCGGGCTTCTTGAAACGCGCGGAGGGACGGACTCCATCTTTACTTTTCTCGCGTCCGTCACTACCTTCGTTGTTTTGGGCACGGAGGATATACTGCTGCGCAGCGCCCGACCTTGATTAGAAATTCAATGGCATCACGCACCGGTGATGGCAATCCTCTCAGTATCGTGGCCATAGGCTTTGTGCCATGTGCAATGCTTGGAGTGATCCTTCCGCCCCGCCGATAGGGGGTGGTCTCGGGATGTTCGGAACTCCGTGTTCATTACTTCCCTCAAGATCGTTTCCGGGGTGTGTTTAAAGGAGTATAGTCTCGCATAGTTTCTCCGGGGTGGGCTACCCTTTGGGGGTTGTGACCTTGAGGAATTTTGGCTAGGGCTTTTGGTGAGAAAGTTCACTTTTGTTGTCCCACCTCCCTGTGGTCTTACGTTGCCTCTTCCCGGATAGACATACTTCTCGGAACGTTTTTGGAAGTCGGTCGATTGTCTCGGTTTCTTTTTGCCGGGGACTTGAAGAAGTCTGAGCCTATCAGGAGACCGCTTCGGCATAATGCAAGGCTATTCTGTCTTCAAAGTTTTCTACGTTGGCGCAAGCGCCCATAAAACGTCTGACATAGTCCCGGAGGCTTTCATCCTTTTCCTGGCGGATCTTGGCCAAGGATTCGATGGATTTTGGCTGTTCCTTGCTCGTGGTGTACTGCAGCCAGAAAACGCTGCTTCGAGGTCGGACCAATCCACGATGGTCCCCGTGGCGACCGGTGAACCATTTGAGGGCCCCCTTTTTGAGGGAGAGAGGGAAGGCTCGGCACAACAGTTCCATGGATCCGCCGTAGAAGCATAGGGATTGCTCATAGGCATTGATGTGTTCCTGAGGGTCCGTGGTCCCGTCGTAAATTTCGAGGTTCGGGGGGAAACTTGAAGTTTCTCGGAACCCGAATTCCATGAGATGTCGAGAAAGGTTGTTCCACGGTTGTTGTCCCTATTATGAGGAATTTCCTCATCGTCATGGGCCCTCGTCCTATTATTTTCCGCGTCGGTTCGTCCGTCACGTCGGTGTGGCTCTGGTTGACCTTCATGCATGGCGCCTGCAAGTCTTCCAATCTTCTAAACTGGTCATTGAGTAGATCCATATGTTTTTGTAACATATCGGAGTTGGCGTTGAGAAGCCCGAGATTGGTGCGTGTGTTCGGAGTGTGATGCACGATCGTCGAACTCGTTGCTCGGGTTTCCTAGTCGTTGGTGTACGGAACCTGCGTCCTTGAAGGCTCGGCCGCCTTTCCCGCGGGCCGGGAATTCAAGTCTATCACGACGAATCTGCGCGATGGGTTAGGAGACTCCTCAGAAAAGGAGGTGGAGTGCCCATCACGTCGACTTCCTGGTCGGGGCGTTTGGTTTCTCATAGCGGAGGTTTGATTAAGCGGAGGTAATGGTGGTGGTGGACGTTGCATGTCAAGATCTTGTCTTTGGTTGACCGTGAGACTGAGCGGCGTCTCTTCCGGAGTTTTGCCTCGTATTCACCATGGTTGGGTGGGATTAGAATTTTATGGTTCCCATGACGGGCGCCAATGTTCAAGTAAGTTCGGAACGAGATAGGCACGATACGGTGGATTCCTCGTTGCACGGCGGCGGCGACGGTGGTGCGAGTGGGTGGGTAAAAAGCAACCAACGCATATTAGTTAGGTCTATAATTAGAATAGTTTGTATATCGGAGGAGATGCCTACCTTTGATGCTGGAAAAGGGCCTGGTATTTATAGAGCATACGCGTAATCCTAAAGGGATTCATCTTGGATGCGGATAAACCGGATTGATATCTTAATGATGATTATCTTTCCTTTATTAGGATATATCCCTATAAATCGAGATTAATATAAGGAAGATATCTAGCCATCCGAGATATCTATAAATCTTATAATATCGTGGTGACGATTGGCAGTTACGCATATTTAGGGATTTATCCTTAGCAGATTAGTCACCGTGGTCACCGCTCATGTGTCTTGGCCCGTGGTCCGAAGCGTGTCGTGAGTCTTCCTCCACGACGGCTGGGGGGAATCCGGTAATGCGCATGCCGGGTTGATCCCATGGGTCGAGATCCCGGATCTCGGTCCAGAACAACTTGAAATTTCACTGAGCAGTTGGGTTGAACTTTGCCTGTAAGATCGTCTCAACAGTTGCCATGCATGGTATAAACCTTCGAAGACACATCCTTGTGTCGCTAGCAAAAGCTACCACTGTAAGTTGTATCTGCATACTTAACGTGGAAGCTATATGCCCTAGCTTTATCTTGACTTTGCATTATAGCTATACACATGCACTCTTCGGCACGAGATTTTGGACACAACCTTCATAAGCTGTGGCATTGCTTTATAAAGATTCTGCCTTCTTGCATGTAACCTTCGCTTTGTCCATCACTTGAGAAATTACATGAAATTGAAGTGAGAAAGCAGACTTGTAAGCCATATTGCATCTGCATCTTACAAAACAAAGTCTTAGACAATTCAAGTTGATTAATAACCATTCAACAGTGCAAATTATGTTGTAACCTCCGCTTCTTACGTGTAACCTCTGCTTTGTCCATCACTTGAGAAATTACGTGAAATTGAAGTGAGCCCGAGAAAGCGGGCTTGTAAGCTACATTGCACCTGCATCTTGCAAAACAAAGTCTTAGACAATTTAAGTTGATTAATAACCATCCAACAGTACAAATTATGTTGGTCGGATCAAAGTTTAAATTCTAAAAAAATAATTGTTGGTAGGTCTTTTAGTCTTAATAATATTTAAAACTTAGTCTCAATGATTGTGGGAATACTTGGTTAATGACAAAAAAACAAATACCTTTAACTAAATTTGGTACAGATGTTAATATTCCAATACAGAAAAAAAGAAAAAAAAAAAAGGAAAAAACTACTCTATCATAATTTAATGATATATTGTACTAATAATTTTAATAAAGGACATGTGGCGAACCAATTTTGTGTTCAGTCTTTAAATCTAAAGAGTTCATGAAGGGATTAAATTGAAAATATAATAAATTAATATTTATTTCATTAAATTCAATATTTTCTATTTGTATTGCTTATCTTATATTTATTCTCTAATGTTATGTTTGCTTTTAATTATTGATTGATTCATCGAAATCAAACGTTTTGAGAGCTAGACTTAATCATGTGGGGGTCGATAACTTCAAATAAAATACACTTTGCATCATATATTTGATAATACTAGCTATAATCAATGTTTTTAAAACTGAATGAA
Organism: Ormosia emarginata; assembly: GCA_029884605.1. NCBI lineage: Eukaryota > Viridiplantae > Streptophyta > Magnoliopsida > Fabales > Fabaceae > Ormosia > Ormosia emarginata. The sequence continues at coordinate 11,185,870 of JAQQTP010000057.1, forward strand.
TCGTTTGAATAGGTGAAATAAATAGTTTTTTATTTAATCAGTTTAATTAGTATAATTGGTAGTTAAACTGATAATATTATAGTCATATAAGTTTTTTAATTAAAAAATAAATTAAAATTTTTAAATTAAAAATTAAGTAGTTCAACTAGATGGCTCAATTAGTTGATTCACTAATTTCACCGATTTTCTTAGTTTCTTATTGATATTTTATAGTTCAACTGTTTATTCAATTTTTTAAATAAATTAAAACTGATAACATGATCAATTCACGTTTTAATAAATTTTATTGAACCGATTTAAAAATATTTTTTATATTTTTACATCAAATAATATATATCTTTTTTTTTTCATATTTTATTTAATATTATTTATTATACATATTATTTTTTTCACTTAATCACATTTATTAAAAATAATTTAAATAATATTTACATTTTTTTAAGAATATAAGATAATTATTATCTTTTTAAAAAACACTCTCCAAAAATCTAGGACTTAGCTGTCCGAGGATCGAGTACCACTGATGCGTGCCAGGTGCATCAAAAACCTTTACACATGCCATGATCCACTTGATCCATGATAAATTCAAAACGTAATGCATGGTCCACCACCACCACCACACCAAGAACATGAGGAAGACTAAAGTTGAGGTGTCGCTCTTACTCTATTAGGAGATGATGTGTTTGAAAAGATTTGGTCTGTGTCTCGTAGAAGAAATTAATAATAATACATAGATCATAAATTTCCAGGTCGATAAGGTGTCCTTTGGAGGTGGTCAAGAACCATTTGATTGTGGATCGTTGATCACAGTGATTTATCCATCACAGGGAAAGACGAGAATCACCCATTCTCATTTTTTGTCTTTTTATTTAAATTCTATTAAGTGTTTAAAATTTAATTATATATCACTTTTTTTTATAAATATCAAAGATTCAATGCTCGAAAGACACTCTCCAACGAAGAAGAGTAAGAATTTACAATAAACAAGAATACTAGGAAAAGAAAAAAAATAACATAATAAAACAACAAGGAACATAAAAAACCATCATTCTTGATCGTTAACTTCTTACACTCCACTGTCTTATTGAGTCAGAAGGCTTCCATCTTCTAACATCCTACAGATTAGATACTAAAAATTGTGGGGAGAATGAAAAATCAGAACACCACCCCTTTATCCAATATCTAAGCCTCATTTTAACTCGAGTGTGAACTTGCTCCCAATTTAGTTTAATTTTATCAAATACCAACCTTTTTCTAGATTGTCAAATAGTCCAAATAACAACAAAAAATAAAGACACCCACATCTTTTTTTGAAAACCACTCAAGTCAATATCCACCCACGCATCAAAGAATGTGCGTGAATCAAGTGAAGAAGACCAAAGAAAGCCCCACCACTCTATGCAGGAGGAGCACAACTTCCAAGAGAAAACACAATTGAAGAAAAGATGATTAATACTTTCAATCTCTAAACAACAAAAAAGACATTCATTGTCATCTTCCTGAATCAAATTGAGCTTCATAAGGCGGTCTTTCATATTTAGTCTTCCCAACACCACAAACTAAACAAGTAGTTTAACCCTTAGAGTAGCAAGACCTTGCTATACGCCTTTTGTATTGTTGCTAGAAAGACACATTAAACCAAAAAAAGAGGCTTCAACAAGTAAGAAAGATTTAACTGAGAAAGTACCTTTAGAGTCAAACTTTCAAAAAAACTTGTCTTCTATCTCCCTATTAAAAGAAGCCTGAGATAATAATATATTTAGCTCATTAAATTGTTGTAACTCCCAAACAAATAAAACATGTTGCCAAAGAGAGTTCCATCTCCAAATAGCTCCATCCTACACTACAAACTCTGCAATTACCTTATTTTTTTTTGCAACGAAACAACATAAAGCCTTGGGAATTTATCCTTAAGACTCCCATCACCAATCCACTTGTCTTCCCAAAACATAGATTTCAATCCGTTTCCCACCTTCATCCAAAAACCATGCTGAATTATTTTATTAATTTCTTTTTTGAAATTTAAAAACTTGTAAATGCCAACCCAAGGATCCCCTAGAGCTTATCCTTTGATCAACAAGTGGCTTATCCAAAATCAGATTATATTTAGAGCACACAATCCTTTTCCATAAGGGTTTATCCTCAGCAGAAAAGTGCCACTACCACTTAAATAACAAAGCAGCGTTTTTGATAACTAGGTCACTCACACCAAGACCCCCCAAACTTTTGGGTTTCTGAATTACACTCCACTTAATAAGAGGAAGACCTCTTTTATTAATATCACCACTCCAAAAAAATCTACTTTGGATCCTAATTATTTTCTTTAAAACAATCGACGGAATTCTGAAGAGACCGAGATAATACAAAGGGACATTATTTAGTACTGACTTAATTAAAACAAGTCTACCTGACCTGGATAGAAACCTCACCTTCCAAGATACAAGTTTTTTTTCAATCCTATCCAACACTGGCCTCCACGTGTCCATCTTCCTCGGATTTGACCCAAGAAGGATTCCCAAATATTTAATTGGCAAGGACACAATCGAGCAATTTATACAATTACTCACATCTTCAATCTATTGCTGCGAGCATGAGAAAGGAATAAAAGCAAATTTTGAATAGTTTATTTTCAGCCCAGACATGATCCCAAAGCAATCTAGCAATCTTCTATAGTTTACAATGATTTGTTCTTTAGAAGGGCAAAACACTATACTATCATCTGCAAACTGGAGATTAGACAACTCAATATTATCCTTCCCAATGTAAACACCTTCAATTAGACCGACTTCCTTAGCTCTCCAAACCATCCAATTAAACACCTCTACAACTAGGACAAATAAAAAAAGAGATAAAAGGTCTCCTTGCCTTAATCCACGCTCCATATTAAAAGGCGTTGTCGGTGAACAATTAACCAAGACTGACATAGAGGATGTTGAAATACATTGAAACACCCATCTTCTCCATTTTTCCCCAAAGCCCATAAGTTTCAAAACATGATCCACAAAGCTCCATCAAACTGAGTCATATGCTTTTTGAAAATCAAGTTTCATAAAATCACTGCAGAAATCTTATGCTTTTTAAACCAGCAGACCTCTTCACTCGCAATAAATGCCCCATCAAGGATTTGCCTCCTATTAACAAAAGCTGTCTGAGACTCGCCCACTAAATCTGGAATAATCTTTTTCATTCGTGCAACTAATATTTTGGCAATTACCTTGTAAATGCAACCAACTATACTGATAGGTTTATAATCAGACATACTGCTTGCGCCCTCCATTTTTGGGATCAAAGTCACCTAAGTCATATTTACATTTTTTGGAAAGGATCCTGAAGAAAAGAGCTCAAGGATAAAATTAGAAAATTCTTCCCCAATTACACTCCACATTTTTTTTTATAAATTTTAAATTGAAACCATCACAACCGGGTGATTTTATAAGATCACAACACCAAACAACATTTTTTATCTCCAAAGATGGCATAACTTCAAGAGACAATGCTTGGTCCCTAGCAATACAAGGAAGCATTCCTTCTTGAAGTTCAATATGTGGTAGCGGGTCCTGTTTATATAAATTCTTAAATAACTTTTTTGCCTCTTTTTTTATATTCTTCGGGTCCTGAAAGACTCTCCTTCCCACCTTCAAATTAAGAATCTATTTTTTCCTTCTTCTAGCGGTAGCCATGGCATGAAATTTTTTTGTATTTTTATCTGATTCATCTAAGAATCTATCACGAGATAATTGCCTCCAAAACTCTTTTTTCCTTCTATACCACATGTCCAATTGACTTAAAAGGGCCTTCCTTATAGCCTCATCAACTTCATCAAGATTTACAACCTTAGCCAAAAGGTCAATTTTGGATAATTCCTTCTCCATGCAATTAATAGATCCATCAATATGACAAAAATTTCCTTATTCCATTTTCTTATAGGAGCCTTCAGACCCTTCAATTTTTCAACAATAGATACATCTCCTAGATTCTTCCATTCTAACTCTACCATTTTAGTGAAATTCTTGTGAGAAAACCATACATCCAACGATATGAAGGGCTTTGGTCCCCAATTTATATTTTATGATTCAAGCAACAAAGGCCAGTGATCTGAGACTAACCTTCTTAGTCCCCACAATTTTAGATTTTGAAAAGTAGCCAGCCATTCATTATCAACAAAAATTCTATTCAATTTATTCTGTGATTTTTCTCTAGACCAAGTGAATTTCTTTCCAATGAGAAGTAAATCTACAAGTCCCATATTTTGAACACACTCAGCAAAGTCCCATATTTTGAACACTTGTTTAAGATTTAGCAGTTCTTGCCAAATTATGTTTCTTTCACTATGACTATGAGGACCATAAATCAACAGAATAGCACAATGAATTTTTTTATCAAATAAGATACCTTCCACACAAATCCACCTTTGACCTTTGAAGATATTTACTTGCTTAAAAAACTCTTTCATCCAAACACATATTAGACCTCCTCCTCCATTCATAGCATCCACAGAACACCAAACGTGGTCAACCATACCCCAAAAACTTCAAACTTTTTTATCAGAAGTGGAAGATTGTTTTGTTTCTACAAGACTCAAAAATGAGATATTTTTTTCAGACACCATTTTTTTAACTGCTGCACATTTCCTCCCACCCCCAATTCCTCTAATGTTCCAGCACATAATTTGTATAATTAGAACAGAAAGGACACACCTAAAATAGAAAGACACACCTAGATCTATAGAGCTCAAGGCCTCTCCCTTTGCTCCCTCCTCTTTGAAGCTTTCCAGTTCCCTTTCGTCACTATTTTCTTAGCATTCAGGATAGCTAGAATCTTTTCCTCTTCATTTGAACCCACCAAACCAACTTTCTTTCCCAGCTTCCATGTTTCTTAAGCTTCCACAATGTCATCCTCCTCCCCACTCTATTCTTCGTTCATCGAGCAAGGCACAGTAAACCCTCTTATATTTAGATCTCTTTCGTTTTGATTAGGACTGGCCTCACTTTTTCTGTTATAATAGTTTTCTTTAATTACCTTATTTTTTTTTTTACAACGAAACAACATAAAGCCTTGGGAATTTATCCTTAAGACTCCCATCACCAATCCACTTCTCTTCCCAAAACATAGATTTCAACCCGTTTCTCACCTTCATCCAAAAACCATGTTGAATTATTTTATTAATTTCTTTTTCAGAATTTAAATAATTGTAAATGTCAACCCAAGGACCCCCTCTAGAGCTTATCCTTTGATCAACAAGTGGCCTATCCAAAACCAGATTATATTTAGAGCACACAATCCTTTTCCATAAGGGTTTATCCTCAGCAGAAAAGCGCCGCCACCACTTAAATAACAAAGCAATGTTTTTGATAACCAGGTCACTCACACCAAGACGTCTCAAACTTTTGGGTTTTTGAATTACACTCCACTTAATAAGAGGAAGACCTCTTTTATTAATATCACCACTCCAAAAAAATCTACTTTGGATCCTAATTATTTTCTTTACCACAATCAACAGAATTCTGAAGAGACCGAGATAATACAAAGGGAGATTATTTAGTACTGAGTTAATTAAAACAAGTCTACCTGACCTGGATAGAAGCCTCACCTTCCAAGATGCAAGTTTTTTTTCGATCCTATCTAACACTGGCCTCCATGTGTCCATCTTTCTCGGATTTGACCCAAGAGGGATTCCCAAATATTTAATTGGCAAGGACACAATTGAGCAATTTATACAATTACTCACATCTTCAATCTACTGCTGCGAGCATGAGAAAGGAATAAAAGTAAATTTTGAATAGTTTATTTTTAGCCCAAACATGATCCCAAAGCAATCTAGCAATCTTCTATAGTTTACAATGATTTTTTATTTAGAAGGGCAAAACACAATACTATTATCTGCAAATTGGAGATGAGACAACTCAATATAATCTTTCCCAATGTAAACACCTTCAATTAGACCGACTTCCTTAGCTCTCCAAACCATCCTATTAAACACCCCTACAACTGGGACAAATAAAAAAGGAGATAAAAGGTCTCCTTGCCTTAATCCACGCTCCATATTAAAAGGCGTTGTTGGTGAACCATTAACCAAGACTGACATAGAGGATGTTGAAATACATTGAAACACCCATCTTCTCCATTTTTCCCCAAAGCCCATAAGTTTCAAAACATGATCCACAAATCTCCATCTAACTGAGTCATATGCTTTTTGAAAATCAAGTTTCATAAAATCATTGCAGAAATCTTATGCTTTTTAAACCAGTGGACCTCTTCACTCACAATAAGTGCCCCATCAAGAATTTGTCTCCTATTAACAAAAGTTGTCTGAGACTCGCCCACTAAATCTGGAATAATCTTTTTCATTCGTGCAACTAATATTTTGACAATTACCTTGTAAATACAAGTAACTATACTGATAGGTCTATAATCAGACATACTGCTTGCGCCCTCCATTTTTGGGATCAAAGTCACCCAAGTCATATTTAATTTTTTTGGAAAGGATCCTGAAGAAAAGAACTCAAGGATAAAATTAGAAAATTCTTCCCCAATTACACTCCACATTTTTTTTGTTATAAATTTTAAATTGAAACCATCATAACAGGGTGATTTTGTAGGATCACAACACCAAACAACATTTTTTTATCTCCAAAGTGGCGTAACTTCAAGAGACAATGCTTGGTCCCTAGCAATACAAGGAAGCATTCCTTCTTGAAGTTCAATATGTGGTAGCGGGTCCTGTTTATATAAATTCTTAAATAACTTTCTTGCCTCTTTTTTTATATACTTCGGGTCCTGAAAGACTCTCCTCCCCACCTTCAAATTAAGAATCTATTTTTTCCTTCTTCTAGCAGAAGCCATGGCTTGAAAAAAATTTGTATTTTTATTTGATTCATTTAAGAATCTATCGTGAGATAATTGCCTCCAAAACTCTTCTTTCTTTCTATACCACATGTTCAATTGACTTAAAAGGGCCTTCCTCATAGCCTCATCAACTTCATCAAGATTTACAACCTTAGCCAAAAGGTCAATTTTGGATAATTCCTTCTCCATGCAATTAATAGATCCATCAATATGACAAAAAATTTCCTTATTTCATTTTCTTATAGGAGCCTGCAGACCCTTCAATTTTTCAACAATAGATACATCTCCTAGATTCTTCCTTTCCAACTATACCATTTTAGCGAAATCCTTGTGAGAAAACCATACATCCAACGATATGAAGGGCTTTGGTCCCCAATTTATATTTTCTGATTCAAGCAACAAAGGCCAGTGATTCGAGACTAACCTTATTAGTCCCCACAAATTTAGATTCTGAAAAGTAGCCAGCCATTCATTATCAACAAAAATTCTATTCAATTTATTCTGTGATCTTCCTCTAGACCAAGTGAATTTCCTTCCAATGAGAGGTAAATCTACAAGTCCCATATTTTGAACACACTCAACAAAGTCCTATATTTTGAACACTTGTTTAAGATTTAGCAGTTCTTGCCAAATTATGTTTCTTTTACTATGACTATGAGGACCATAAACCAACAGAATAGCACAATGAAAATTTTTATCAGATAAGATACCTTCCACACAAATCCACCTTTAACCTTTGAAGATATTTACTTGCTTAAAAAACTCTTTCATCCAAACACATATTAGACCTCCTCCTCCATTCATAGCATCCACAGAACACCAAACGTGGTCAACCATACCCCAGAGACTTCAAACTTTTTGATTAGAAGTGGAAGATTGTTTTGTTTCCACAAGACCCAAAAATGAGATATTTTTTTCAAACACTATTTTTTTAACTGCTGCACATTTCCTCCCACCCCCAATTCCTCTAATATTCCAGCACATAATTAGTATAATTAGAACAGAATGGACACACCTAAAACAGAAAAGACACACCTGGATCCATAGAGCTCAAGGCCTCTCCCTTTGCTCCCTCCTCTTTGAAGCTTTCCTGTTCCCTTTCTTCGCTATTTTCTTAGCATTCAGGATAGCTAGAATCTTTTCCTCTTCATTTGAACCCACCAAACCAACTTTCTTTCCCAACTTCCATGTTTCTTAAGCTTCCACAATGTCATCCTCCTCCCCACTCTGTTCTTCGTTCATCGAGCAAGGCACAGTAAACCCTCCTATATTTAGATCTCTTTCATTTTGATTAGGACTAGCCTCACCTTTTCTGTTGTAATAGTTTTCTTTAATTCCATCTTGACAGGGTCCAAACCCAGGGGGGATTACGTTTGAAGAAGCACTTTTAGACTCACAATCACAAGTGGGTCGATGGTCCATTTCACCAACAAATGTCGTATCTATTGAAAAGGTGTTATTATTCAAATTGGGCCCCAAGAGACCCATTTGCATAGTAGCAGCCACATCCTCCGTTCTTCTATTTTCACTAAAAGAAGCTGTACACGTTCTATCAAGGGAGCAAAGGTTATTTATCATTATGTGATTCTCGCATGAGCCAACCAACTGGCCTTGGTTATCTCCCTTTGTCAAAAGAAAAAATTCAATTTCCGAAGCACCATTAAACACATGGTTCCCACCGTCCATCCCTTGCACTTCTTGGTTCATCATGCCTGAAAGTAGTACTGGAGAATCTGATCCATTTTCTCTGGTAGGACCACCGTCCACATTCCCCGAGTTAGATGGCACCAACGAGCTACCTCCCTTCCTTGGCTCGACACTGCTTTCCTTCCACAGATACCTTGCATCCCTTCCAACTTCCTTTACATATACATCATAACCTTTACCATCTATTGACAAATAAATCCAACCACCAATAGAAGGCCAATATATTGTATCAATGAGAAACCTTGCAGCACCGAAAGACAAAGCTGATTCAGTACCTCTGTCTAAACAGATAACCTCACCCCAGCACTCTCCAATTTTCCTGAGATTATCACTTGACCATGCATGGATAGGAATACAAGACATTCAACCCATACTCTCCTAGTTAAGCATATTTCCTATTCTGACCATATTATGTAATCATCAAAATAGTTCTTCAACAACTCACCCCCAGATGCTAGAGCTTCATCCATATCTTCAATGGATGAAAAAGTTAGAAGGACTTTATGATTGCCCATGTCCTGAACATTTGAGATTGATGTCCATTCGCTTATCAATTTTGTAGCTAAGAAGTCAATGTTAACAGGGAAAGAAGTCTTCCTAATAATACTTCTCCTCAGTCATTCTATATTTTCTTCACATATTACACCTTCGACTACTTTCATCTTCTCCTCAGGAACCATCCCAATGTTTCTCTCAATTCTTACAGGTTTCGAACCATCACCCCTAGACGTTTTTCTGCCCCTGTTTTTCTGCTGAGTTGAAAGACCCATGTTAGTCTTCTGAGTTATATGATTTGAGATCACCACATCCTTATAAGATCTCTCATCCCTGAACTTCATCAAATCATCTTTTCTATGCACTGTCACCACCTGCATGGGTGCTTTATTATTCATATAAATCTTCTGAGGACACCATCTTGAGAAAACTGCTTCTTTAACTGTTATTGCACAACCTCTAATCATCAAACCACTCAATATGTCAATTGCCTTAAAAGCCTCCTTTCTCTAATAGAACCAAACAAAACTGAAGGACATAGCATTATTTTTCCTCTTTTTTTAGGATAAATAAACGTCTGCAACTTCACCTTCATGTTTGAATATTTGCCAAAGCCACGTTCTAGTCATTGACATAGGAAGATTATCAATGAACAGAGTAGTTGTGTTTCTCATCCCTGCACGGAAATGGAAACTACGTCCATCACCCCTCTCACGCTCCACCTCTGTCTCCCACTTTCACTCACGCTCCACCTCCCTCTCACACCTTCACTCATTTTTATTTTTATTTATTTTACACTTAACAGAATTTAAGTGGAGGGACAGAGAATGAAACAGGAAATGGGGACAGATGATCTTCATCCCACAAGGAAGCACTTGGCACGTTACAGGTGGCCTAAAGATTGATGCTTATCTGTCACAACATTATCTATTAGACGGGGTTGGAAGGAGAATGTAGATTGCAGAATTAATTCATATATGAATACTATAATATGATGAAATGAAAACGAAGAAGGGGTTGGTTCACTTACATATGAATAGAGCCAATCATTTATCACTATTTACATAAAATTATAAAGATGAAGATATCATAAGCATCCTATGATGCTATTTGTTTTATGCTATGTTTGGTGATAAAGATTTAGAAGGCAAAATGGATTAATGTAGTGCATTTGCACTACCTCCTTGCCCAAGCACATTACTTTTTTTTGGGTACATCTGAAAAAGAAAAAGCAGAGAAACAAAACAAAACGCTAAGTTCTAATGAAATGAATACTCATGGCATCAGCGAAAAACATTGGATTCAACTCTCGAGGAAGCTGCGTCTAGATTTTGAAAAAGTCATCATTCTCAGACCCGTCCTTAGCAAACCAATCAGTGCAATAATTATCCTCCCGCGGTGTATGTTCCAACTTCACATACTAGCCGTTAGAAAGTAAGACCTTAATATCTTCAATAATACAAGCATATTTGTGGAATAAAGATGATTCGTTAGCTATCAAATTAAGAGCCTCTTAAGAAAGCACACAAGCAATCTACACCCCTCATCCCAAGCAAGACCTACCTTTAAAAATAGTAAGAAAATATTTGTTTGAATGTTTTTTTTTAAAAAAGGAAAGAATTATTGCTTATAAAGAGGATTTAATTTTGATATACTATTATCTTAAAATTTATTCATACTATCATCTAGCTAATAATATATTATCAAATCATTAAAGAAATTTCAACTATCACAATCTAGGAAGTTTAATTCTTGTAATGTTATGTAACAACAGAAGTTTAATTCTTGTAATGTTATGTAACAACAGTCATTAGATAATAATAATAATAATAATAATAATAATAATAATAATAATAATAATAATAATAATAATAATAATAATAATAATAATAATAATAATAATAATAATAATAATAATAATAATAATAATAATAATAATAATAATAATAATAATAATAATAATAATAATAATAATAATAATAATAATAATAATAATAATAATAATAATAATAATAATAATAATAATAATAATAATAATAATAATAATAATAATAATAATAATAATAATAATAATAATAATAATAATAATAATAATAATAATAATAATAATAATAATAATAATAATAATAATATAATAATAATAATAATAATAATAATAATAATAATAATAATAATAATAATAATAATAATAATAATAATAATAATAATAATAATAATAATAATAATAATAATAATAATAATAATAATAATAATAATAATAATAATAATAATAATAATAATAATAATAATAATAATAATAATAATAATAATAATAATAATAATAATAATAATAATAATAATAATAATAATAATAATAATAATAATAATAATAATAATAATAATAATAATAATAATAATAATAATAATAATAATAATAATAATAATAATAATAATAATAATAATAATAATAATAATAATAATAATAATATAATAATAATAATAATAATAATAATAATAATAATAATAATAATAATAATAATAATAATAATAATAATAATAATAATAATAATAATAATAATAATAATAATAATAATAATAATAATAATAATAATAATAATAATAATAATAATAATAATAATAATAATAATAATAATAATAATAATAATAATAATAATAATAATAATAATAATATAAAAAAACTTGAAAAATACTAATTAACTATCCAAAACTTTTTGTGGAAATTATTATCGAAATGAATTGACATTATTATTAATTAACTCTTAGATGGATGACTGATTTCTACCAATTTGACTTATCCAACAATTATTCTTGAATCTTGATAAATTTTGACTGAATTCAATAAAAATTTTTTCTAACTAGGTAACATTACTAAAAAAACTGGACATTAACATTGAATCAAATTTATACTCTTTTACTTTTGGTTCAGGTTTTTAAGTGCCAGTAAGGATATAACCTACTGTAATGTTTAATGGTGCTAACCATTGAAGTAGTCAGACACAAAATGTAAAATAGAAATTTTGTTATATGAAATTATGGATGATAATAAGTTAAATTAACAAAAAAATAAATATTATCAGATAATTTTTAAAATATTTAAATTTAACCCACTGTCAACATAAAATTTTTGCACCATAAAAAAACATATGACAGTGACATAATTAGTGTAGTAATTAAGATCTTCCATTTTGCTTTTAACAATTAAAAGTCAAACCCCTTTTTTTTATGAATATAAAGTATGGGTTTGATAAATAATAAATATGTTTTTATTTATTAAGAGAGAAAATCTAACTTAAAAGTATTCGGGAGGAATAATTAGTTTTTTTTTTTAAAAAAATATCAATGTGTGGATGAGAGAACGTATGTATGTATCAAAATGGATTTCTTCATTTCTAAAATGTAATAAAAAATACTTTTCACCAAGAAAGTATGAACACCATTCAATTTAGTGAAAGTCGATTGCGACATTAGACAAATGTTACTTGTAATTTCAAAAGTTTAAATTCTAAAATCATCATTTTGATAAGAACTTTACTGATCGGACTCGAAATTGTGCAATGATTGATATCGATCCTATATTATATAAAAAGGTTGGCATAGCCGTGACCAACTGAAGCATGAATGCATGATGTACGATAGTAGGCACACCATGAATGGACTTCTCCTCCTATTGACGTTTCTTACCTCTTATTTTGCTGACGTTTCTAGGGTTTTCTTGCCCCACGTTTGTGTAGTTCAGTTTTTTCTCTTTAGGCCTTCGGTCCTCTATTATACCCAAAAAGAATAAAAAATAAAAAGTTGTTGGCACAGGTAACATGTTTTTATCTCTATTTGTCCTGGCTTTAGGCCTTCAGCACTAATTACTTTGGGTGTTGAAAAAAAAAAAACACTAACTAGAAGTAGAACATCCACCCCACGTGATGATATTTTAGCTGGTATATTGTAACTTGTAAGAAGAAAATGATTTGATGGCTGCAATCATAACCATCCCTTTAAAAACAGATAACATTTCTTTCATAGTTGGATATAGTAAAAGTTTCCCAAAAATTATTACACTAAATTATATATTTAATTTGGGTTAAAACGAAAGTTGGAGTGAAAATCCTTCGAAAATATTTATGATGTAGATCTCAGTTGACAATCTGCTAGGAATTTGAATTACAGTGACAGCATCTTGTGACCAGGTTACACTATCAGATCCTGAAACAAAAATTAATTCCACTCTCAAAATATAGACACCACGTGAGAGAAAAAGGAAAAAAAATTAGCTATCAAATTCACACATCAGCTAACAACTTGGAAAATCGCATTTGACGAATCCAACTGATATTTTGATAGCAACATATAATACTAATAATCATAATAATGGAGATAATACAGTGGGAAAAAAAATATAAACAAAGGCACCCCTTCATCGCATTCACCATCTCTTGCATAATAATGAGCCAAGAATCCTGGGTTATAAAATATGGTAGCAAATATAGAGTAGGTTTGAGGACTTTTTTTATTTTTAGACCTTTTAAACGAATATTCAAACTTAGTTGTCACTCTCAAGTCTCGATTAACATGAAAAAACAAGTTTCTTTCGTCCCTAAATTTTATCCTCAAATATACCATGGAATTTATGGACACCGCGTGGCCTTTTTTTTTGTGTCTTTTTCTTCTTTGCGAAATGCTCACCATGTGGCCTAATGTCAAGTTTTCCATTGACCAAAAATAATTATTAAGACAAAAATGTGAATACTCGTAATAGTAACGAATCTTATTTGTAATATTAAAGATTTAAATCTTGACCTCATTATTTTAGAGAAAATTTTATTTAACCACCACCCCAATCTAAAAGCTAGTCTTGCAATAATGTAACAAAGGACAAAAATGCAAATGACCATTTAGACTCCAAAGATAACACATAATAGCTACGACTTTCCACTTTCTTAAAATTTTCATTTATAGGCAAAGTGGCTCAATTTGGTCCAATCCAAAACCTTCTTCGTAAGGTTGTCAACTTAAGATATTTATAAGTTTCTCTGCCTCAACGATTTTGTATGTGTTGTTCCAATGGGGGAGGAGGAATCCAGGCTGCATGGAGAAAACACAACAATCAATTACAACATGGAGGAAGAAGTTGAAGGAGTTGAAGAAAGAGATCCAGAAAGCAATCCACCGAATGAGCCATTGCTCAAGAGGAACAGAATGCTATCTTCCAATCCACCTTTGGTTGGAGCAAAAGTTTCCTACATTGAAAGCTTGGACTATGAGTAAGAACTCAGAATAAGGCATCATCCCTGCTTAATTATCCTGGTAAATGCAATTTGTTTCTTTTCACCAAAAAGTTTCTCATTTGAAGAGGCTCTATATGCAGGATCAATGAGAATGATTTATTCAAGCAAGATTGGAGGAGTAGATCAAGAGCTCAAGTGTTGCAGTACATATTCTGGAACTGGACACTTGTTGCATTCCTTGTTGGACTTCTTACTGGTATTATAGCCACTCTCATCAATCTTGCTATTGAGAACATTGCAGGATACAAGCTTCTCACTGTTGTTAAATACATCCAAAATGAAAGGTCAGAGCAACCCAGCCACATTTTCTAATCTTTCTAATGAGAAATTTTCTTTTCCCTTTTGTTTTTTTTTTTAAAAACTTTTCCAAGTAATCTAGCTTCAGCAATGTCATAAGTTCTAGGAGACATTTACAATGCTTCTTAAATGTTTTGGAGTATTGATGCTCCAATGAATTTACCTATTGTAGTAGGTAAAAACTTTTGACTTAACATATGTTTTTTTTTTTTTTTTAAGTGTAAGTTTTGTGTAAATACAAATTTAACTCTAAATTTATTATTATTTCTATTTGATCCTTTCTTTCTCCTCTTCCATTGGAAAATTTTAGCATTTCTTTTTTTCTTTTTTTTTTCAAATTTTAATTTTTTTTTGTTCAAATTTCAAATCTATACATCGGAGATTTTGATCAAAAAATTGAAAACTTTGAATAATGCTCTTAGAGGCAAAATTAAGTGGTACGATGTTGAATGTTGTGTTGAAGATGAAGAGAATGGGTTAGGTGTAGAAGGTTGCAGGTTCACGGTGGAAGCATGGTGTCCATGGAGGTGAGGTGCTTTAGGTGGTTGTTTGGGTGGAGGCTTGTTTGATGGTGAAAGTGGTTTTAGGAGAGGTTGGTTGTTGAAGGGGCTGTTTGTGGTGGCTAGGTGTTTATGGGTTAAGATGGGTTGTAGTTGATGGTGAAGGTTGGAGGCAGAGGTAGTGACGATGGGTGGTTGTTGATGGTGAGAACAAGTCAAGTTGTTGGTGTCATGGTGACGAAGAATGGTGGTGACCACTGAGTCTAGTGGTTCTGCTGGTGGATAGTTGTTGTTTGTGGGTTTTTGAACAAGATAGAGGTTAATTCATTGTGGGTTTGTGGTATTTTACAAGGTTGGGGTCTTTGGTGCTTTTGCTGCCATGGTGGAGGTCATTTGGTGTTCTTGGAGGTAGGGGGCAATGAAGTTGCTATACAGGGAAGGAGAAGGAAAAATAAAGGAAAGAAAAAGATAAGAGAATGAAGCAGAGACAAAGATAGGGGAGGAGAAGGAGAAAGAAAGGAGAGATAAATACAAGAGAAAAAAACATTCTTTAAGGACAAATCAGTAAATATAATAATTTTGACAAACTTGTTGAACAAGTTACATGTAATAATTTTCGGTTATAGATGTAAATTTTTTGTAAATCAATGGAAAAGAAGCATAGAGCATCCATACTCTAAACTTTTTTAAGAGCATTTAAAACTTTTCTTAAGTTATATAATGTGAAAGAAACAATGGAGAGCTTTTTAAAAGAAAGAAATAAGGAATTGTGGCTAACTGTGAATCAATATGCTACATGGTGCAGGTACTTAGCGGGTTTCCTATATTTCACGGGTATTAATTTCCTTTTGACATTCGTTGCTGCTATACTGTGTGGGTGTGTTTTGCACCTATAGCAGCTGGATCTGGAATACCTGAAATCAAAGCTTATCTTAATGGTGTTGATACTCCCATCATACGGTGCTAACACATTGTTTGTCAAGATTAGATTGTTCAGTTGTATTCTACACTACCTCAATTCTTTTACTTCTGATTAACCCACAAGAAAGCAGATTAGATATAAAATTTATATATAAGGCTTCCTTTAAGCTATAAAGGAAGATATTGACATGATACATTAAGATTTTCCCTTGATTTATTGGCATAATACATTACGATTTTCCCTTGATTTATTCCTAATTTATTAGCATGATACATTAGGATTTTCTCTTGATTTATTCTTGATCCTTGCCTATTTTCTATTTTTAACGATAGCATGATTTTAGGAATATCATAGCATGATTTTAGGAATTTGTAGGAATCTGTAATTATTTGTTTTCCTTTTACGTGTCCTTTCTTTTAGGGATTGGTCACCTCCTTATTGTATAAATAGGGATAACGACAATGATAATCATCCATTTAAAAAATAAAAGAAAATTTCAAGAGGAGTCATAGTGACCTAGCAATTTTATTTTTATTGGAGATAAAACAAGGCAAAACCCAAAAATGATGAATTACGTTCAAAATTCGAGTTCGGGAGTCTAATTATGCAAAGTAAGGTGGCTTGAGACTTAACCCCATACTACTTGATACATCGATCATCCTAAGACGATTACTCACCCCTTAAATGGTTAAAATTTGTATAACTTTTAAAATATTTATTTTACCCATTTATTAAAAAGATAAACTAAATAAATAAATAAATTATAAAAATTTAACGTTTTTTTGGCATATTTCCAATCATGGGCTGATGCAACGCAACTATCCACGCATGGCTCACTAAGTGCTTTATGCTAGGAACTCACAAAGACTGTTGCAAGTCACGTAGAAATGATCTTTAGAAAAACGATTGCCCTGGGTTGTTTATTTTTAATTTTAAAATTATTTTTATTTTGTAAATTTATTTGATTTTTTTATTATTTTAGAAAAGAAAGAAAGAGAAAAAGAAGTTATTTGACATCCTCTGGGATGGGCTAAAATTTTCTACTATGTGATCACATGTTCTGGGTATTGAACCATTGCCCAAATGGGCAATTTTATTTTTCTTAATAAGAATCAAACATTCGATTATTCTTTTTAGAAAATGAACCATAGCAAATGCCATCATTCGAGGATGAGCAAAGATATGGGGGATTAACAACCGAGCGGGGTCTTCGATTAATCCCGATGCGTTTGTTTTATTTTCAACAAGTTTTAATTATTAATATTTCTATTTATTTTTGTTTTTTTTAACACAAATCAATCGATCAACAACACTTAGATGAAAAAAAATGAGATCGTTTTGGCAACGCATGAATCCTCAGGAGGATAATCTCGGAGATTATTCTTTTTCAACAATGGTTCAATTATTTCATTCCCTTAAAAAAAGTAAGATCGATACCTAAAAAACTAAAAAAAGATAATATTAACATGATGGATAAAAAAAAGAAAGTGAAGTGACCGCCATGCCCAATATTGCAAAATCTTGAATGAAGCTCCTATCCATACGATGATGAATTTTTGTTATTTTTATGTATAAAAAAAGAGGGAGTTTAGCTTCCAAAATAAACTCATCAAATCAAAACATTTATTATTTACTTATTCTTCCTAGATTAAAAAAACAAATAAAATAAAAATAAAATAGGGATCACTAAAGACCTAAAAGCCCAAGAAAAAAAATAGCCCAAAACCCAAAAACCCAACATGCATTGGGACAACCTATCAAGACTTTAAAAGTTTAAAAAAAACTTGGTTTTGTGTAAGTAAATAGGAAAAAAACCTTTTCCCAAAAATAAAAAACAAACCTTTTGAACGTAAAGAGAACCCTTAAAAGAAAAATCACCATACATACCACAAATATCGTTGAATCAAAAAACAAAGAAAGGTGGAAAGAGGTTGGAGGCAAACACGTATATACTTGTTGGAGATCCAAACACGATTTGATTTGTAGGTAAAGATAATGAGACGATTGGGACATAGGCGCACGTGAGTGACGGCGTGCGATGCTAATGGGGTCACGCCCGTATGGCACGGCCCAGAAAATGGAGAGCGAACAAAAAGCATGAAGCGACCGGGGTGGAGTTGCTAAGGATCCGGTGCAATTTGGGCTTGCTTATAAAATTTTAGGGGTGAGTGTGTTCTTATAGTGGGTTATTTGATAAATTGGGTGTTCACTTTTGCAACGGGGTGGCCATAAAATTGTTCAAGAAACCCGGGTGGAGGACGATGGCTATGGTCCGAAGGAGGTTGTTGGCGGCGAGGTGGTCATTACTAAACTGGTGGAGGTTGGGTTCGTGGTGAAAGAAGAGGGCTATCGCGGTGGTGGGTATGGTGGTTGCGGGAGGGAGCAAAAATAAAGATGGATGGAGGTGGACGTGGTTCCACGGGTTGTGGTGGAGAATGTTTTCAAGGCTTGGTGCTTGATCACAGGCTGCCAACCAAGATGAAGGGAGGACGGTGTTATGATGCTCAACCATGGAAACAGGGATCTAGTGCTAATGTTGGAGGGCACTTTTGAGGGGGACGTGAGGTAGAGAAGTAGGGGTGGTGGTTGTCTTTGCGTGGTGGTCCGGCGGATGGAGCGTGGTTGAAGAACAAGGTGGAGCGTCACGGTGAGGATGGTGCTTCAATGATATAGACTTTGGGATCTTGGATGCAAGAAATTGGTTTGTGGAGGAAGATGGTGCTCGATAATGGTGTATTCTGAAGGGATAGATTTTTTATTTTGTTTGTTGTTGATGGTGACTCACAAAGGTTTTCTATAGATCTTTTCTTTTTAGTGGTGTGTTAGTTGTATGATTTGTGAACATGGTTGGAAGAGTAAATGAGATTTGTGTGTTGTTTTGTTGTTTTCCGAGAGGTGGGATTTTCCAAGTGGGTGGATATACAACCTGGAGGGCATTTAAGGCACGTTTTGGAAGAGTTGTTTCTTCGGCGGGATTTTTTTTTGTGTAGTTTTGCCATAATGGAATGGATAGGTCTACCAGATTCCTTTTCCCGTTACACCCTCTTCATCTCAGTCCCTCTCTTTTCTTTTTAGATTGAAAGTGTGAATACGAAGCCAAAGTGTAATACTTGTGTGTGCAATGAAGCATGGCCAACAAGACTAACAACAAGAAAATGGGAGGCCGACAACATGAACAATGTTGAGGCCACCATGGGCTGAAAATGGAAGAAGAGTTAAGGGGCTTACCAACTTAAATGAAGAAAAAAAATGCTTAACTAGAGTCTAGGAATTATTCTTCTTCTCTATGAAAAAAAATTTTTGATTAAAAATACTCATGCCACCATGAACCTCTTACTTCCTCTAAGTAATTCCTCTCAAACTATGCAACAGTTTGTTGAAGCAATAAAACCCCCCTTCTCTTTTCACCATCTCTGTATTCTCTGTTTTTTTAGAAAAATTTTCTCAATATTAACCATGGAAGGCCCTTTAATTTTCTCCTTCCCTTTTCCTTTCTCAGGATTTCTTTCAAAAAATTTCAACCAAAGAAAAAAAAACCAAAAGGATCCCCTAAAAAAACCTCTTCTTCCCCTTTTATATTGCCTTTTTCTCTTTTTTTTCTTTCTATTACGTGGTATCGGTGATGTGTGAGAGCTAGTGAATTGGTGCAATGGAGATAGAGGGTGATGAAAATGGGGAGCACAAAGAGGCCTTTAGCGCTCTTGTTGAGTGTACGAGAGAAAATGCCAGGGGGGAGTAGTGGGACGTTTTGCCTTGTGTGTGTGCATGGTGAAGGGCGAAAAAAAAGAAAGAAAAGCATAAAGCAAAGATAGTAAAAGAAAGCAAAATAGAACCCATACTCCAAATGGAGAGAAGAAAAACCAATCGGTGGGGAAGGAGCAGGATGCGGCGGTTTGCGGGATGGACCGTGGGCCGGAGAGCGGCGGCCTCCCGTGGTGAGGAAGAGGGTTTTTGTTTTGCTTTTTTTTTAATTATTCCTATTGTTGTTATTTTTTATTTTTTTTTATTTTTAGATTTTTTTGTAAGCATTACTTATTGGGCTAAATAAAACAAAAACAAGTAAAGGGCTAAAATGGATCAAGAAAATAGGGCGTGCGGGGGGTGCAAAAAGGAATGGCCAAGAGAAAAGGAAACATTTATCATTAATTTAATTCTTTTTTTTTTAATTTGTATTTCTTTCTATTTATTTATTTTATTTTACTTTTTTAATAAAGAGAAAATGAATTAAAAAAGGAGAGGAAAAATTAGGATTCAAATGCAAACAACGATTGGCAACATCATGATCATAATGGAAAAGGGAAATTGTTTCTTACTAGATATTAAGAATAACTATAGTTCTTCATATTATATTTAAGAAAAATTCAAAGACTTTTTTGAACTTAAATTTTATCTCAAGCAACGATAAGATTATGTGAATGAGCAAAGCAAAGATGTTAATTGAAAACTAGTGAGCTCAAATGCGGATTTCCAACCCTCGTCTCGGCGTTGCTAATCCTATAGGGTGAAACTCGGCAGTAAAGCCTCGCATGAGACGCCACCGTATTGTCTCGTCGCACTCAATTGACATTTATTTTTATTTTATTTCAAAATGGCAGTGGACCCAAATGTGGATTTACGGCCTTTATCCATAACTTTGATAATCCTACTAAGGTGAAGCTCGGCAACTCTAAAGCCGAGACTTTTTGCCGCATTGTCAATTTTTTTGAAAAGTCTCTCGTGTGCTCAATTGACGTTTATTGATCAAAAGAACCTTTTTTTTTCTCTTTATTTTTTATTTTTTTTATTTTGAAATAATTCTAGGTGACCTCGTGACCTGGAATTATAAAAGGCAATGGGGGTCTTTTCTTCTTCTCAAAGAATTTGGAAATTGCTTTGGACTTCTTCCTTTTGGCTCCTTGCCTCGCATCTTGTAATCTTGAAAATGCAAGAGGGCTTCGTATCTTGTTTCAAAAGAAAGCGGTGGGCCGAGTGTCCCAAACTTAAAATGTAGTGGGCTTCGTGTCCCGAAAATGAAAAATGCGATGAGTTGAGTGTCCCAAAATTTAAAATTTAAAATGACAATTTTTTCGTGTTTTTAAAATTAAAAATGCGATGGGCCTCTGTGTCCCAAAATTTAAAATGCAATGGGCCTACTTGTGTCCCAAAGTAAATGAATAACCATGATTTTTCGTGTCCCGAAAATGAAATGCAGTGGAACTTAAATTTTCTCGTGTCCGAAATTTAAAATGCAATGGGCCTCGTGTCCCGAAATTTAAAATGCAATGGGCCTCTGTGTCCCGAAATGACGTTTATTGATCAAAAGAGTTTTTATTCGTGTATTATAAATGAAATAATGTTGGGTGGCTTCGTGTCCCGAAATATAAATGACAGTGGGCTTCTGTGTCTCGAAACTTAAAATGTAGTGGGCTTCTGTGTCTCGAAACTTAAAATGTAGTGGGCTTTTGTGTCCCGAAAATGAAAAATGCGATGGGTTTCTGTGTCCCAAAATTTAAAATTTAAAATGACAATGGGCTTCTGTGTCCCGAAAATGAAAAAAGCGATGGGCCTCTGTGTCCCAAAATTTAAAATGCAATGGGCCTCTGTGTCCCGAAATGTAAATGACAGTGGGCTTCTGTGTCCCAAAATTTAAATTTAAAATGACAATGGGCTTCTGTGTCCCGAAAATGAAAAATGTGACGGGCCTCTGTGTCCCAAAATTTAAAATGCAATGGGCCTCTGTGTCCCTAAATGTAAATGACAGTGGGCTTCTGTGTCCCGAAAATGAAATGCAGTGGGCTTTTGTGTCCCGAAAATTAAAATGCAGTGGGCTTCTGTGTCCCAAAAATTAAAATGACAATGGGCTTCTGTGTCCCAAAATTTAAAATGTGGTGGGCTTCCCAAAAGAAATTTTTTCTCTTCTTTTTTCTTCTTTTCTTTTTTTTTCTTCCCCTCCTTCTTTTTTCTTCTTCTTTTTCTTCTTTTCTTCTTCTTCTTTTTTTAGGAAAGATCATTAGGTCATTGGACCTAATTTATTTCTTTTTTTAAGCTTTTTTTTTCCCTCTTTTTTTTTTTTATAGTGAAGCTTGGTGTAAAAGCCGAAGACGTCACTTTCAAAGTCAATTTTTGCACTTATTCTCTCGTGAAAAGATATTGTACTATTCATTCCCGCAACTCAAAATCTAAAGATCATGTCAATATCATGTTCAAAAACTTTCTCTTGCATACTCGATATTAATTGCTTCCTCGGAAAACTTTGATCCATCAACCTCGGAGCGTAAGCTCTTGCAAACTAGGGCTTATCAACTTGTCTCAAATTCCTTGGACTCTTCAAACATTGGGGTACCTTTCCTTTCTCTTTTGGTCATCAGGAAACACGCATCCCATCTTCTTCCCGACAAGGTGGATTGAATATGGGGTAGACCTAGTTTTCATCCCTCGATTGAAACTTCTAAACCATTATTGGTCTAACTTATTAATCAAAGGATTGCCATTAAATCATCAAATCAAATGATATTGAACTTATATTCCTTTGATTGAAGCATTTTGTAATAAACGTGTGATTTCGCAAATATGAAAGGAACAAACAAGATAAAAAATAAGAAGAATAAAGAAAAGAAAAGAAAGAGAAAGGTACTTTCATTTATTTGAATGTTCACAAACACATAAAGGTATTGAGAATGATAAAGAATACAAAGGATGATATAGATAAAGCGAAATGTAATTGCCCCAGTTGGATTCCTTCATTCTCTTTAGATGGACCTAATTCTCGATGGATATTACAACCATTGACCGCCAATGATACAAATCCTCTTCCATTGATCACTACTCGAAATTTGCCCCAGCTTTTTCTCTTTCCATTCATCACCGCTAAAAAAATTACCCCAGCTTTTTTTGTTCCATTATGTTGTCAAAATTATCCCGCTTCGGGATTATCCGCTCAAAATTGCCCGACTTTTATGTTGTTTCAATGGGTCCTTTAGGTGACATGCCCCTATTTTTGCTTAGGCCGCCCTTGCGGGTTTTCAACCTAACGGGCTTTATATCTTTTTTCTTTTCTTTTCTTTTTTTCTTTCTTTTTTCTTTCTCTTTTTTTTTTTTTAGGCATAGAACCTCTTGATTGCATCGACATTTGTTAGTCTTGGCAATTCATTTCCATCCATATCTGTCAAAACTAAGGCTCCTCTAGAGAATGCTTGCTTAACATAAGGTCCCTCATAACTCGGTGCCCATTTGCCTCGAGCGTCCTTCTTGGTTTGGAAGTTTTTCCTCAAAACCAAGTCACCCGCTTGAAATTTCCTAGGGTGTACTTTATTGTTGAAAGCTCTTGCCATTCTTCTTGGTACAGATTGCCCATGACAAATGGCCTTTAATCGCTTTTCTTCAATCATATTTAACTCGCTCATACCGAGTTTTTATCCATTCTCGATTCTTCTAACTCGGCTTCCATCAACACTCTCAAGGATGGGATGTCAACCTCTATAGGGGAAACTGCCTCCATGCCGTATACCAGAGAAAATGGCGTTGCCCTAGTGCTAGATCAGATATTAGTGCGATACGCGTGGAGAGCATAGGGGAGCATCTCATGCCATTCTCTGTAATTAACCACCATTTTGGCTACTATCTTCTTGATATTCTTGTTTGTTGCTTCCACCGCGTCATTCATCTTAGGTCTGTAAGGAGCAGAATTGTGATGCTTGATCTTAAACCTCTGACATAGATTCTTAATTTCAACGCTATTGAGATTAGGGGCATTATCTGTAATAATCCTTTCCAGGATTCCATATCGACAGATGATGTTTGCCCTCAAGAACTTGAGAACCACCTTTTGAGTGACTTTGGCATATGAGACAGCCTCTACCCACTTGGTGAAGTAATCAATTGCTACCAGGATAAACCTATGGCCATTGGAAGCCTTTGGATTTATTGGCCCGATAACATCAATTCCCCACATTGAAAAAGGCCAAGGTGCCACCATATTATGCAATGGGACAGGAGGTGCATTAATGCGGTCAGCGTATGCTTGGCATTTATGACACTTTCGAACGTATCCCATGCAATCAGATTCCATGGTGGACCAATAATAACCACATCATAGGATTTGGCGAGCCATCATGATGCCATTGGCGTGTGTTCCACAAATTCCTTCATGAACTTCTATTAAAATGGCGAGAGCCTCTTTAGCTTCCACGCATCTGAGGAGTGTACCATCATAATTCCTTTTATACAGTACCTCCCCGCTCAAAAAGAAAGCCATGGAAAGCCGACGGATGGTCTTTTTGTTTGTCTCATTTGCCCCTGGTGGGTATTCTCTGAACTTAATGTACTGCGTGATATCATGGAACCAGGGTTGGCCGTCTTCTTCTTCCTCAACATTAGAACAATAAACCGGTTCGCTTTCTGCCCTCACTCGGATGGGCTGCATGTTAGCATGAATATCCAGATTGGTCATTACAGCTAAAGTGGCCAGGGCATCTGCAAATTGGTTCTTATCTCGAGTCAAGTGCGAAAAGGTGATCCCTTCAAACTTATCGACCAACTGCATCAAATATTCTGGTATAGGATCAACTTTGGATCCTTAGTTTGCCATTCCTCATTCACTTGATAGATTATCAGTGCCGAATCTCCATATACTTGTAGTTCTTCCACTCCCAATTCTATTGCAACTTTCAATCCTTGAGCACACGCTTCATACTCGGCAACATTATTGGTGCAATCGAACTCTAACTTGATGGCGACAGTGGTATTGCTTCCCACTTGGTGAGGTGACCACTGCCCCTATGCCGCTCCATACATGTTGACTGCTCCATCAAAGTACATCTTCCATATGTCTTCTTCATCTGACTCTTCTTCTTCAACTGCTAAAACATCTCCATCAAAAAATTCAGACGTCACAGGTTATTTGTGATTGAGTAGGTTCTTAGCTAAATGATCTGCAATTACGCCTTTAACAGATTTCTAAGTCATGTGCTTTATATCGAACTCAGAAAGAACCACTTGCCATTTGGAGACTCGTGTGGAAACATGAAGACTTTTAAATATGTACTTTATCGGGTCCATTCTTAAGATCAACCAAGTTGTATAGTACAACATATATTGCCTCAACCTTCTTGATGTCCATGCTAGGGCACAACAAGTCTTCTCGATTGTCATGTAGCGAGACTCACATTCATTGAACTTCTTGCTCAAATAGTAGATGACATGTTCCTTCTTTCTTGCCTCTTCATGTTGCCTCAACATGGCTCCTATGGATGTCTGTAACACCGTGAGGTACAATATCAAAGGACGACCAGGCGTCGGTGGCACCAAAATAGGAGGACTTTGTAAGTAAGTTTTTATCTTCTCAAAAGCTTCTTCACAACGTTCATCCCATTCTCCTGGTTGTTGTTTCTTTAATAGCTTGAAGATCGGCTCACAGGTGCTAGTCAGATTGGCTATGAACCTAGCGATGTAATTCAGTCTTCCGAGAAAGCTTCTTACCTCCTTTTCCGTTTTGGGAGCGGACATCTCTTGTATTGCTTTGACTTTGTCAGGATCCACTTTGATCCCTTCCTTGCTAACGACGAAACCAAGCAGTTTTCCAGTTGATGCACCAAAAACACATTTTGCTGGGTTTAGCTTTAACTTGTACTTTCTGAGTCTTTCGAACAACTTTTGTAACACTTCCATGTGGCTTTTCCCTTCTTTGGATTTGGCGACTATGTCATCCACATATACCTCAATTTCTTTATACATCATATCGTGGAACAAAGCAACCATGGCATGCTGATAGGTGACCCCAACATTCTTCAAACCAAATGGCATAACTGTGTAACAAAAGGTTCCCCATGCCGTGATGAACGTGGTCTTCTCTTTATCATTCGTGTCCATGGGAATCTGATTGTATCCAGAATATCCGTCCATGAAAGAGAATCTATGACCCCTTGCAGCATTGTCGACGAGGACATCAATGTGAGGCAGTGGGAAATCATCTTTAGGGCTAGCTTTGTTCAAATCCCTATAATCTACGCACATCCTGACTTTTCCATCTTCTTTGGAATGGGGACGATGTTTGCTACCCATTCGGGTGTCTAGATACTTCCAAAAATCCTGCTTCCAACTGCTTGGTGACTTCCTCTTTGATCTTTAAGGACATTTCCGGGTGCATTCTTCTCAACTTTTGCTTTTTCGCTTCAGCATTGGGGTATAGCGAGATTTTGTGGGAAGCTATGTTCGGATCTAGCCCCGGCATATCTCGATAAGACCATGCAAAGACATCCATGTAAGCTTTGAATAACTTGATCATGCATTCCCGCTCTGGATTATCCACCAATCTTAACTCTTTCTTGTCTTCATTAGTTCCCATATTGATCACCTCCACTTCTTCTTCATTCAGGCTGAATTCTCTCTCAGACCTTTCTACCAACTTGGCAAGCTCCTCGGCAGCGTCCCTTTCTTCATCTGAGTCATAGGTGTCTATATCCATCATTGAATGAGAATCCATCTTTAAGCTTTCAGGAATATCTTCATGGGACAATGACTCTACAAGACTCAAATCCTGGAAGATTTGTTTATGCCAGATTGGAAACTATTGACAGAAGGAAAATATGGTAATTGACAGGACTAAGAAAAGATAAGTTGATGATAAAAAGAAACAAAACGGTGAATCAACTGAGAAACACAAAGTTCATTGCATTGAAATCTTGATAACATATCACATGAGTAGTGAAACACACAAAAACACACTAGTTCATTACATTAAAGCTTCAATAAAAGTTAACATAAATCCAACATCACAAAAGTCTAGGATAACATCATGACTAAACAATTACTTTATGGCAATCACATCAATTAATGCCTCAGATCGCCAATTGTCCAGAGGTTTCAAGTCGTCGGAGGGCTGAATAGCATAGTATTCTCTCGAGTCTTCTTCCACATTGTTAATGATTAGCCGAACTCGAGGACTGGAGGTTCCATTAATGACTTCAGCAGAAACTGGGAATGTTTCCTTCAAATGAGGAATAATCCTTTTCACTTTATTCTTCTCATCGAGAGTCATGCCTTGCTTCATCATACCTTCTAAGGATGCATCATACCCCAGGCCATGTCTACTCTTGTTTTCTGGTAAGGTGATTATAGACTTGGTTCCTTGCAACTGGATTTCTAAACCTTTCCCGGCTTGATAACCATTCTTTGTCATGATGCGAGTCACAATTTGATGAACATCTTTGGAAGGTGACTCGTCCTTCTCTGCCTTTGATTCCACCAACTAGAAACTGTGTAAGAAATTCTCCACTTCTAAGTCTATGTTTTCAATATAAGGCACTGAAGTAGGTTTCATCAACAGGATTTCTTCTTCTCCTCGTATGGTAAGCAGACACCCATTATTGAGGTACTTCAAGCATTGATGCAAAGTTGAGGGAACAACACCGGCAGCATGGATCCATGGTCTTCCTAAGAGCATAGTATATGTAGGTTCGATCTCCATTACCTGAAATAGTACTTGAAAGCAGCTCGGGCCTATCTCAAGTGGAAGGGTTACTTCTCCCATAATCCCCCTTTTTCTTCCATCGAAGGCTCGTACAGTCATTTCTTAGGGTTTCAGGTCTTCTACGCTCATAGCCAGTTGGGACAAGGTTGTCCTTGGGAGGACGTTCAAGGTGGAACCCCCATCAATCAATACTTTTGCAACTACATATCCCCGACATTTCAAAGTGATGTGCAAAGCCCGTGGGTTATTTCCTGTCGAGCGTACCACTTCTTCCTCGAGAAAGGATCACATTGATGTGCCTTATCGGATCCACCATACTCACCAAGGCTTCCGGGGTAACATCCGGCTTCACGTAGGCTTCATTTAACACCCTCTGCAGTGCCTTGCGGTGAGATTCAGAACTCATGATGAGTGACAATGGAGAGATTCGAGCTGGAGTTTTCCTTAGTTGTTCTACAATGTCATACTCGCTTTGCTTCATGATCTTTAGGAATTCTTCTTCCTCATCCTCTTTTGTTTCTAAGAGGCTTGCTTTTCCTTTTCCAGTCTTATCTTCTTGCCCATAGTACCTACCGTTTCTTGTAATCCCTCCTACGCCTACGACATTTGTCAGTGCTTGGGTGGGCTCTGTTATCTGTGTAATAGGGGTTGAAGAAGTTTGCCCTATATCATCTTGCGTCTTTACCGGACATCATACTCTCAAGGCACAACACGAGAATCACCGTAGGGAAAAGGCGTAGGCTTCTTTATTGCTATGACAACTTTCCCGTAATTTGGGACTTCACCAAAGACGCGGCAATTTGAGGACAAGACGCTCCACAATATCTATTTCCCTTTTGTGAGATTTTTGCTCGAGTAACATCCACTACCCCCAAAGCCATGAACATCCGCACTGAGCTTTAAATTCTTGATAACTCTTCAATATCGTGTCCCTTCTTCATATGGTATTCACAATAAGCTTTAACATCATATTCAAACCTTACCTCCTCAAAGGTTATTGAAGAACAATAGCCGCTTGGACCAGACCTTGGAATATTAGCTTCATGGGAGTTTTGACATTTGCTACCCTTTGAACTCCTTCATCGTCTCTTTCTAACGCATTTACAACTCCTTTCCCATGATTCGGGAATTGGGTTACTAGTAATGCTAGGCCCTTTCTCCTCTTCAAAGTCTAACTTTCCACATGCAATCAGTTTCCTAACTATTGTTTTAAATACCTCGCAATCCTCGATTGAGTGGCCTGGGTTATCCATATGGAACTTACAAGTTGCATTAGGGTTGTACCAAGCTGGGAATGGAGGGATCATAGGGCGAGCAGGCGCATGCGATCAGGTGTGCATCAAACAATTGTTGAAACAAGTCAAAGCATTGGAGATTGGCAATATTGGGAAAAGGGGGTAGATTCACTGGGGGTCGAGTATACCCTTGGTTTCTAGAGTTTCGAGGTGCGGGAGGACGATTAGTATAGGCAGGACGGGTTGGAACGTATGGACGCGGTGGTGGGATATTGTTGACTTGGTATGAAGTTTGGTAAGGTGGAAAAGTGGGTGGAGGGCTTGATAAGAAGGATATGGTCGAGGATTACGAGGGAAGTATGAGTTTTGGGGTTGCACATAGCCGACTTCGGTTCTTTCTTCTTTATCGGCGTCATCTTTTAGGAAAATTCTCAGTATTTCTAGTAGGTAATTTTCCGGCTTTCGCAAGATTTTCGATCCTTTCTCCAGCCCACAATTAAGTCGAAAAATCCTTGTAGGTAGACCCCGCCATCGCCCCAATAAAAGGTGCTCCCAAAGTCCCATAAAGTACGAACTCATTTCCGACGGAGTCAATGGTGGTTGACTTGAGCCGCCAACATTCTCCACCTTTGGGCGTATTGCTTGAAAGTTTCACCATGTTTCTTTTGCATTGCCCCTAGTTGTTCTCGGGTAGGTGCGTGTATCGATGTTAAATCGATATTGCCCCAAGAATTGGCTTGTCGTCGTCCCAAAGAAGAAATCCTCGAATGGTCAAGTTGCATGAACCATTCCAAAGCTGGTCCCGGTCAAAGCTTTCATGAAAGAAATTGATTAGAAATTTTCGATCACGTGACCAAATGGCCATTTTGGTGATGTAAGTCTTAGATGAAACTTTGGATTGGTGCTTCCATCGTACTTTGAGAAGTCGGAATTTCAAAGTCCTTAGGGATATTGACTTCAACCTCGGGCATAATTCATTGATTCCCATCGAATCATGCAAGTTAGGCCTTGAATGGCTTTAATTTGTGCTTGCATCTTCCCGATCAATTCATCTCTTGATTTTTCTTTTTCGAGTTACTATTCAGAATATATTCACCGATCTGCTCTGAGTGACTTTTTGTATTGTTATTCTCCCCCTTAGAATTATCCTCTTCATGGAACCATCCCCTTGATTTGCATTTGCTCCAGCGCCGACAGAGTTCCATTTGTTGTTCTAAGGGTCTCGATTAACTGTCTCAGTAAATTCTCGACCCTTGATTGTCCTTCTGCCATTGCATTAATTCTTTTCCTCATTTCATCCATCTCTCGACCCAAATTTCTCTCTGAGTTTGACATCTGTTGCAGCCTAGTTTGCGACCTTGTCTCGTAGGACCGGGTTTGTGAGATCTGCGTTTTCCGAGGACGAGCAACGGTTCAAGTTTTATTTTATTTTATTTTAAAAAAACAGAAAACATTAAAATGAGATTTTTCTTTTTTTATTTTTATTTTTATTTTTAAAAGAAAACATGGATTTATACAAGAATGCATGAAAAAAAAAACAGAAATGAAAACGTGAGGAGAAGATAAAGAATAACTATGCTCCCTTTGTATCCTAATGAGATTGTCCTAAATTTGGGGAGTTCTACCTTAAGGTTCTATGGGTCTTTCTGATTCGTGAGAACTCTCGTTGGATGGCTCTTCTATTCTAAAGGCCTCTAGAGCTAAATCCCACTTCATAATGTTGACCGAATAAGACTACAGTGGGTAAACCACCAAGTGGCAGTGACATTTATGTTTCACACACTCTATAGGTTTTACAATAACCAATGAGGATGTACATCCAAAATGGCTACCAATACGATTAACCTCTACTTAACTTAGGTTTTGGGTACCGCATAGGGCCCCACTTGAATGTGTGTGATAAACGTGTAAGTGCGGTGTGTGAGGGAGCATACAAACCTTTATAATCCTAAAATCTACCCATGTCGCAAAACAAATACAAAGCAAATTCCGAAGGAGCCTCTATCCTAAGGTTTGCATAATAAATAAATAAAAAGTAGTTAAAATAATTAATAAACAAATTAAACAAACATAGAAAAACAAAATAAAACAAAAAGGGTAAAACAAATATGTAAATGTCACCAAAAATTGTACTACCAACTTGTAAAGGCTTGACTCTCAAAGTTGGAGTCGCCTAACCTGTCGGTTTTCGGGATCACGACGGGATAACGACTTAAAAAAATAAAAGAAAATTTAAGGGAGTCGCCACCAATTTTATTTTTCGGGGCCCCGGAAAACCCAAAAATGATGGTCTACGTTCAAAATTCGAGTTCGGGAGTCTAATTATGCACTTTCGGGAAAGGTGGGGACTTAACCCCACAAAGACCGATACATCCACCTAAGACGATTCTCCTTAAATCTATATTGTACAATTTGTATAACTTTTTAAAATATTTATTTTACCCATTTATTAAAAAGAGAAACTAAATAAATAAATAAATTATAAAAATTTAATTGTTTTGGCTTGAATGGTAATTGATTTCTACGAACTCTGTCTTTAAATTGGCGGTAATCCGGCGCAATGAGGAACTCAAAGTCACGTAGTTCTTTAGAAAACGATTTGGGTTGTTTATTTTTAATTTTAAAATTATTTTTATTTTGTAAATTTATTTGATTTTTTTATTATTTTAGAAAAGAAAGAAAGAATCATCAAGGTCGCAATTGGGATGATTCTAAAGTTACAGTAGGTGATTAACAAGTATTAACCAAAGTTGTCAATCCAATTTTATTTTCTTAATAAGAATCAAACATTCGATTATTCTTTTGTAGAAAATGAACCATCATCTTTCCATCGAGGATACAACTCGGATGATTCTAAAAGTTATAGGATTAACTAAATGGTCGCATTCCCATTAATCCCGTTTTGTTTTATTTTC
Source organism: Ormosia emarginata (assembly GCA_029884605.1). Lineage (NCBI taxonomy): Eukaryota > Viridiplantae > Streptophyta > Magnoliopsida > Fabales > Fabaceae > Ormosia > Ormosia emarginata. The sequence goes on from JAQQTP010000057.1 coordinate 11,217,512, forward strand.
AACAAGTTTTAATTATTAATATTTCTATTTATTTTTGTTTTTTTTAACACAAATCATCAAGCTGTCACAACTTAGATGATAAAAAAAATGAGATTAACAAGCTGTCGCAACTCAGCTAATCTCGTATTATTCTTTTTCAACAATGGTTCAATTATTTCATTCCCTTAAAAAAGAGTAAGATCGATACCTAAAAAAACTAAAAAAAGATAATATTAACATGATTAAAAAAAAGAAAGTGAAACAAAATCTTGAATGAAGCATACGATGATGTTTTTGTTATTTTTATGTATAAAAAAAACTGTTTAGCTTCCAAAATAAACTCATCAAATCAAAACATTTATTATTTACTTATTCTTCCCAAAAAAACAAATAAAATAAAAATAAAATATGGATCACTAAAGACCTAAAAGCCCAAGAAAAAAAAAATAGCCCAAACCCTCAAACCCAACATGCATCGACAACCTATCAAGACAAAAGAAAAAAAAGTGTAAGTAAATAGGAAAACAAATAAAAATAAAAAAAAACAAAGCCTGGGTGAAACGTAAAAGAGAACCCCAAAAGAAAAATCACCATACACACCACAAATATCAAGGAATCAAAAAACAAAGAAAGGGAATGAGGTGGAGGCAATCCGGTGGAGATCCAAGACGATTTGGTTGACGCAGCGGGGACGATTGACGGCGACGCGATCACGTGCGGGCTTTGGGTCACGCCGTATGGCGGTGGTGGAGTCGCAAGCTTGACGGCGAGCTGGGGTGGAGTTCCGGATCTGGTGCTGGGCTTGCGGTTTGTGGTGCGGTGCAAAGAGCCGGGTTCGCTTGATTGGGTGTTCACGGGCCGGGACGGGGGTGGCCATAAAGGATGACGGGTGGAGGAGAGTGGTAGTCCGAAGGAGGTTGTTGGCGGCGAGGTGGTCGTTCACGAATGGTGGAGGCCGGGTTCGTGGTGAAAGAAGAGGGCTTCGCGGTGGTGGGTATGGTGGTTGCGGGAGGGAGCAAAATAAAGATGGGGGGAGGTGGACGTGGTGGTCTTTGAGTTGTGGGTGGAGAATGTTTTATCGGCTTGGTGGAGGCTACTTATTTGAGTGGAGGACGGTGGGTTACAATTACTGTTTGGGGGAATAGGGTGTTGTTGGAGGGTTTAGGGGACGTGAGGCGCAGAAGTAGGGGTGGTGGTTGTCGATTGCGTGGTGGTCCGGGATGGAGCGTGGTTGTTGGGTGGAGGGTCACGGTGAGGATGGTGCTTCAATTTCATTTGGGATCTTGGATGCGAAGAAATTGGTTTGTGGAGGAAGATGGTGCTCGATAATGGTGTATTGGTTGAAGGGATAGATTTTTTATTTTGTTTGTTGTTGATGGTGAGCACTGGGTTTCGTATAGATCTTTTCCTTTTTAGTGGTGTGTTAGTTGTATGATTTGTGAACATGGTTGGAGAGAGTAAATGAGATTTGTGTGTTGTTTTGTTGTTTTGGCTGGGATTTTGCTGGATATAGGGCATTTGCTGGAAGAGTTGTTTCTTCTTTTTTTTTTGTGTAGTTTTGCCATAATGGAATGGATAGGTCTACCAGATTCCTTTTCCCGTTACACCCTCTTCATCTCAGTCCCTCTCTTTTCTTTTTAGATTGAAAGTGTGAATACGAAGCCAAAGTGTAATACTTGTGTGTGCAATGAAGCATGGCCAACAAGACTAACAACAAGAAAATGGGAGGCCGACAACATGAACAATGTTGAGGCCACCATGGGCTGAAAATGGAAGAAGAGTTAAGGGGCTTACCTCTATGAAGCGCAAAATGCTTAACTAGAGTCTAGGAATTATTCTTCTTCTTTTTTCGCTTCTGCTACTCATGCCACCATGAACCTCTTACTTCCTCTGTAATTCCTCTCAAACTATGTTTCTTGTTGAAGCAATTAAAAATTTCTTTTCACCATCTCTCGTATTCTCTGTTTTTTTAGAAAAATTTTCTCAATATTAATGTGGAAGAGAAAAATTTTTCTCCTTCCCTTTTTCCTTTCTCTGATTTCTTTCAAAAAATTTCAACCGAAACCAAAAGGATCCCCTAAAAACCTCTTCTTCCCCCTTTTATATTGCCTTTGCCTGTCTCTTTTTTTCTTTCTGTTACGTGGTATCAGTGATGTGTGAGAGCTAGTGAATTGGTGCAATGGAAAATAAGGGGTGATGAAAATGGGGAAAATAAATATAAATATAAACTCATCGTTGAGTGTAAAGAAAATGCCAAGGAGTAGTGGGACGTTTTGCCTTGTGTGTGTGCATGGTGTCTGGCGAAAAAAAGAAAGAAAAGCATAAAGCAAAGATAGTAAAAGAAAGCAAAATAGAACCCATACTCCAAATGGAGAGAAGAAAAACCAAAGGGGAAGGAAGAGGACTGCAACGGTAGCCTTCCCTCCCCGTTTTGTTTTGCTTTTTTTTTTAATTATTCCTATTGTTGTTATTTTTTATTTTTTTTATTTTTAGATTTTTTTGTAAGCATTACTTATTGGGCTAAATAAAACAAAAACAAGCTTTTGGCTAAAATGGATCAAGAAAATAGGTTAAACAAAATTTGGAATTTGAAAAAGGAATGGGCCAAGAGAAAAGGAAACATTTATCATTAATTTAATTCTTTTTTTTTAATTTGTATTTCTTTCTATTTATTTATTTTATTTTACTTTTTTAATAAAGAGAAAATGAATTAAAAAAAGGTCCGGGCAAAATTATTTTACATTTATCTTTATCTAGTGCACATTATTCCCTAACTATCGTTGATGATTATAATAGAGCAACATAGGTGTATCTCATGAGGTTTAAATCTGAAACACGTATATACTTGTTGCATTTTTTTAAATGGGTTCAAACACAATTTGATTTGTAGGTAAAGATAATGAGATCTGATAATGGGACATAGTTCCTGCACAATGATTTGATTAAGTATTACGATGCTAATGGAGTAGAAATACAGAAAATTTGCACTGATACCCCACAGCAAAATCGGAGAGTGGAACAAAAACATAAGCACATATTGGAGGTTGCTAAGGCATTGCAATTCTAGGGAAGCTTACTTATAAAATTTTAGGGGTGAGTGTGTTCTTATAGTGATTTATTTGATAAATTGAATGTCACTGTCAGTTTTGCAAAATAAATCGCCTTACGAAGTATTGTTCAAGAAACCCCCATCTTATGAACATCTATGAACTTTTGGCTGCTTGTGTTATGGCCACGTGTATACTAAACCTCATGACAAGTTTGCATCTTGATCCAAGCCTGACATCTTTGTAGGCTATCCACATGGTTAGAAAGGGTATAGAATTTTTTATTTAGAAAATCAAACCATATATACATAATAGGATGTTTATTTTTGTGAACAGATCTTTCCACTTGCAAATTCACATAGATCAAAAGCCACACAACTAGCAAATACGTCAAGGCAACATGGATTGCTTGATCACACAAGCGTCAACCAAGATGAAGGCCTCGAGCCCAATGTCAACTATGATGCTCAACCATGTGAAACAGAGTCCGATCTAGTAACTAATGTTCATGGCACTTCAGCCCTTGAGCCTGGGACTAATATGGAAAGACACACTGAGATTTTTGTGCACTTAGAACCAGCGGCGCATGATTTGAGGATAGAAAGAAGAACAAGGCAGATTTCACAACGATTAACAGGGTATGATATAGACTTTCCTCCCTCTCTCAAGCCTTCCTCTTCATTTACCCACTCACCTGAACTAACAACGAACTCGATGGTATATTCTCTTTCACATTTTATTTCCTATTCAAAGTTTTTAGATACTCACAAAGGTTTTCTAGCAGTCATCTCCTCATCAGATAAGCTAGCTTCTTTTTATCAGGCTGTTAAACATGAAAATTGGCGACAAGCAATGGCAAAATAAATCCAGACACTTAAAGAAAATAATACATGGACTTTACAGACACTTCTTCCAGAGAAACGGGCGATTGATTCCAAGTGGGTGTACAAGATTAAGTACAACCTGGATGGGAGCATAGAACGTTATAAGGCACGTTTAGTTGCCAAAGGTTACACACAGATTGAGGGGATTGATTTTCATGAGACATTTGCTCTTGTGGCCAAATTGGTCACAGATCGATGCTTGTTGGTTGTTGCTTCAGTTCAAAATTGGCAATTATACTAGATAGATGTGAATAATGTTTTCCTTCATGGTGATATTGAGGAATAAGTCTATATGAAAATTCCACAAGAGTTTGCGCAAAAAGGGGAGCAACGAGTTTGTAGGTTGCAAAAATCACTATATAGGCTCAAACAGGCATCCAGAAATTGGTATCAGAAATTCACTGCTTCTCTTCTCCAATTTGGTTATATGCAATCTCATACGAACCATTCATTGTTTATTTATCATAATAGGCCTTCATTTGTTGATTTACTTATTTATGTTGATGATGTTATAGTCACAGGAACTGATCAGTCCCTGCATTGCCTTATTGAAGAAATTTTTGGATGATAAGTTTAGAATTAAAGATCTTGTAAAGTTGAAATATTTTCTTGGCATAGAAGTGGCCTGATCACCAACAGGCTTGGCACTTAGCTAATGCAAATACATTCTCAACATATTGAAAGAATGTGAGCTTTTGGGTTGTAAGCCTGTCATCTCACCAATGGATCAACAACACAAGTTATCTTCAGGAGTTAGGTCTGCTTGCTCTGACCCAGGTGTCTATTGGCGACTGATGGGTTGTCTCTTGTATCTTACCATTACCTAACCTGATATTTGCTATGTCGTTCATGTCCTAAGTCAATTTATGCATGATCCACAACAATCACACGTGGAGGCTGCCCTCAGAGTCTTGCGTTATCTCAAACATTCACTAGGCCAGGGTCTCTTATTTCTAGCTTTAAGCCGACTTAGTTTACGGGCCTACTGTGATGCAGATTGGGCAGGATGTCCCACTACTCGTAGGTCAACTGCAGGTTACATTATTTTCCTTGGATCATCTCCTATTTCATGGCGCTTTAAAAAGCAAACGGTTGTTTCTCGTTCTTCAACAAAAGTGGGGTATAGAGCTATGGCTACCATAACTAGTGAACTTATCTAGTTAGTTCGTCTCTTACAATACCTAAAGGTGTCTTATGACTCTCTAGTATCTCTTTTCTATGACAATCAAACTGCGCTTCACATTGCAGCAAACCTTATTTTTCATGAATGAACCAAATATATTGAAATTGACTGTCACTTGATTCAACAATACATTCAATCTCGTGTTTTGGTTCTGCGGTCTATCTCTACAAAGTACCAGTTGGCAGATATCTTTACTAAGGTACTTGGTCGAGATCGATTTCATGAGTTGCTTAGCAAGTTGGGCATTTCAAGCCTCCATGCACCAACTTGAGGGGGAGTATTGACATGATACAATAGGATTTTCTCCTGATTTATTGGTATGATACATTAGGATTTTCTCTTGATTTATTCTTGATCCTTGCCTATTTTCTATTTTTAACCATAGCATCATTTTAGGAATATCATAACATGATTTTAGGAATTTGTAGAAATCTGTCATTATTTGTTTTCGTTCTACATGTCTTTTCTTTTAGGAATTGGTCAGCTTTCTTATTGTATAAACATTGTATGAGTGTATAAATGATAATCATCTATTAAAAAAAAAATTATCTCTTTAGAAAAAAAGTAATGGGAAAGGGAAAGCAAAAGAAAATTATGGTTCATTCCAAATGTTGGCGCCTTCTTTCCTTGTTTTGTATTTGTATCCAAATCAACGGATAATTTCTTCCATCATTTTCTATTGGTTTCCAACTTTCCATTTTGTTCTATCTATAGTCTATACAAGTGGCCTGTAAGGCTATTACAATTATCTCAAGGATTCGGGACTAGAGGTGACAAAACGGATTTTAATTTTTTTCAAGTTGGTTCAAATTTTCAACCCATTTTTGATTTCCAACTGCATTTCGTATGGAATTTGCTCGGCGGGTTGAGTTTTTTAAAAAAAGTGTTATAAATTAATCTTATTATTTGTGTTTATGATATTTTTATGAGTATGATACTAAATTTATTTTATTTATTTTTTTTTTAACCTATATAAATTATAATTTTTCTATTTTTTAATTTTTATGATTTTTTTTATTTTTTATACATTTTGTTTTGTTTTTTAGGATCAACTCACTTACTTTTTTTTTTCATTTTTTTCTTTATGCAAAAACCAACCCGCACTAAAGCGGGGTGGGTTAGCTCTTCCAACCCATTTTTCAAAACGGGTTATCACTACCCGCATTTTTGCGGGTTGAATCGAAAAGTTGAAATTCAATCTATTCGGGACAACTTTTTAATCAATGGCACCACTGTTGACCAAAAAAAAAAATCAATGGCACCACTGGTTTCTGGAATTTGTATATATAACAGCACAACAATTATGGAACAAGCTTTTCGGGTGTTCAAATCCAATACAAACCAAAAACCGAACCATAAATTGAATCGAAAAGTTGAAATTCAATCAAAATTGAATAAAAATAAATATTTTTGGTTTGATTTTTTGAAAACCGATTGAATTTGAACAGAAATCAAAACTAATCTAATTCAATTCAAACCGATTAATATTATATAATATATTTGTTTGTTATTATATATATTTGCTTATATTAACTACAATTTCTCACATGTTTCTTTCACTTTACATAATCAAATATTATTTTAAGTATGTAAAATAAATTATTTTTATTTTTTCTTTTCAATAAGCTAAATTAATTTTAATTTGCAAAATTTTAGGTTTAAAAATCTTTGGTCAAAAATCGATTAAATCGATCAAATTTAAATCGATTTAAATTAAATTAAATTAGTTTAATTTTTAAAATGTAACTAGTCTAATCTAATTCAAACTAATGAAAATAATATTATTTAGATTAATTAACTTTTTGATTCAAAACTGATTCAAATTATACTGTAAACAACACTACGGGTTGCAAAGTTGGCAAATGGATGGATCATGATAGAAGTATTGCGGGTTTTAATCATTAACATTTGCAATTCGTCTAATATGAATGACAGTAATAATCATGAGGGGTCAATAGTATTATCTAACAAATAACGCATAGAAGTTTTGCTCCTAAATAGGGCGTCCCAAGTTACAAATATGACTAGTAAAGTTTATAAGTCTCGTACAACCCCCCAAAAAAAAAAATGTTTATAACTCTCAATATAAATCATAACGACAGTGCTATTGCTATAATGCATATGATGTACAATTCATCACATTTAACTAGCATTACCAGTGTTGTCAGTAAATTTCCAATTCCTTTTCACATCATATCTCAAATATATTTGCTCTTGTAGATAATTGGAAGCATTGGAGCTGTCTCTGCAGGCCTAGATTTAGGAAAAGAAGGGCCCTTGGTACATATTGGCAGCTGCATTGCTTCCTTACTAGGCCAAGGAGGCCCTGACAGTTACAGGATCAAATGGCGCTGGCTACGATATTTCAACAACGATCATGACCGTCGTGATCTTATTACCTGTGGTGCTTCTTCAGGGGTTTGTGCAGCTTTCCGGGCCCCTGTAGGTGGAGTACTCTTTGCTCTTGAAGAGGTGGCAACTTCGTGGAGAAGTGCTCTCCTCTGGCGAACTTTTTACAGCACAGCTGTGGTGGTGGTAGTGCTAAGGGCCTTCATTGAACTCTGCCACAAAGGGTAATGTGGTCTTTTTGGCGAAGGAGGACTGATCATGTTTGATGTGAGCAATGTCACTGTGAGGTACCATGTGATGGATATCATCCCTGTTGCAATCATTGGAGTCATTGGCGGGGTATTGGGAAGCCTTTATAACTACAACTCTTATATTCTTACATCAAACAGTGTAATATTTCTTTTTACACTTCATCTAACATTATTCATTATACATACTTTTTCTATCACTTTCTCTCACTCAATTACATCCCTTAAAAATGGTATGAATAGTACCTATACCTTTAAAAAGAATGTAAGATGATTATTTTCATTATAACTATCTTCTCCACAAGGTCCTCCGTCTCTACAATCTCATCAATCAGTAAGCAACCATATCCAACTTTAATATCAAAACATATTACATGTCCTATTGTTTTTAAAAATATAGATATAATGCAAAAAAAATAAAAGGGCATATTAGTGGGTCAGTTTGCTGTAACTGAAATTAACAGTAATATAACAAATAAGTGCTCAACTGCTCAGGCCTAGACTAAAAGGAACAAAGCAAAGGCAACTAATCATGGCATCTAATGTAGCAAACTTATATAATTTGACCCCCAATTGCATCCTGGAATAACAATAAAAAATGATGCACTGCCAAGTGCCAACATGACCCAAATGAACGGTTTCAGATTGTCAGATTACTGAGGAACTACTTATAATTAATGCAGGAAAGGAAAAATATATAAGCTCCTCCTCAGTCTTTCAGAGGCACTCTTCACATCAGTGTGCCAATATGGTCTCCCATTCCTAGCAAAATGCACCCCCTGTGATCCATCACTTCCGGAGTCTGCCTCAACAATGGACGGTCTGGAAATTACAAACAATTCAACTGCCCAAAAGGCTACTACAATGATCTTGCTACTCTGCTTCTTACCACTAATGATGATGCCGTTCGAAACATATTCTCAACCAACACTTCTCATGAATACCAACCCTCCTCCCTCCTAATTTTCTTTGCACTCTATTGCATATTAGGACTAATTACTTTTGGAATTGCTGTTCCATCTGGGCTCTTCCTCTCTTCCTCCCAATCATACTTATGGGCTCAGGTTATGGCTGCCTTCTTGGCCTCATCATGGGACCTCATACAAACATTGACCAAGGGTTGTTTTCAGTTCTTGGTGCAGCCTCCCTCATGGCTGGGTCTATGAGGATGACTGTATCCCTTTGTGTGATCTTCCTTGAACTAACCAACAACCTTCTCCTACTACCAATAACAATGATTGTTCTCCTGATAGCCAAAAGTGTTGGAGACAGTTTCAACCCAAGCATCTATGAGATCATACTGCACTTAAAAGGCCTTCCTTTCATGGATGCAAATCCTGAGCCATGGATGAGAAATCTCACAGTGGGAGAGCTTGTTGATGTAAAGCCAGCAGTGGTTACCCTCCGTGGAGTAGAAAAGGTAGCCAATATAGTCGATGCCTTGAAAAACACTACACATAATTCCCTGTCATGGATGATGGGGTAGTACTGCCAACAGGACTGGCCAATGAGACAACAGAACTGCATGGACTGATTCTAAGAGCACACCTCATCCAAGTGCTGAAGAAGAAGTGGTTCTTGAAAGAGAGAAGGAGAACTGAGGAATGGGAAGTGAGAGAGAAATTCACCTGGGTAGAGCTGGCTGAGAGAGAAGGGAATATCGAAGAGGTGGCTGTGACGAGAAGAAATGGAGATGTTTGTTGATCTACATCCTCTCACCAATACAACCCCCTTTACAGTGCTGGAGAGCATGTCAGTAGCAAAAGCAATGGTCCTCTTCAGGCAAGTAGGACTTCGCCATCTGCTTGTTGTACCCAAGTATCAAGCATCTGGGGTGAGTTTATTAAGCACATTATCAATGCAAAATTGCTAATTCCATTCAAACATGAATTAGATATGTCAGTATTTTTTCTGATAGCATTTCAGGAGAAAAATGCAAATTCAAGGCTGATCTTTAATTATTTAAAATAGCTATATATGACTAACCTTATAATATGCTCTCCTCATAGGTATCTCCTGTAATTGGGATCTTGACGAGGCAGGATCTACTGGCCTACAACATTCTGACAGATTTTCCTCACCTGGCAAAATCTAAGGGCAGAGAAAACAGGAACTGAAGCTCTCCTACTCATTGAATGGCCAAGCACCTTTCTTGGAACAAGCCTTGCTATTCTATTCCGCAAAAGTTTTTCCTCAGTTTTGTATTACTTGGACCAAAGAGCAGAGATGAATAAGATACAACAGTGACGTAAAACCATAATCAATTTTTACTATTCATTCCACACAAATTTTATCAAATAATGAAAGTCTATATCCCCTTTCCTACCAGTACAAATAACCAAATAAAAAATGCCAATGGTAACTTTTTTTTCCACTTGACACTGCTACTAAAATTTTCCACTTCTTTTCTTCCATGCTAAATGACTAATTTGCTGTTCCTTACAAGCGTTTTTTCCTTTTTCTTTCCTGACTTCTTTTTTCTGATGGTCCCCTCTTAAGCTAGAACTTCAATGATGCAACCAAATGCCACAGGGACATATTTATATTTTCTCTGAAGGGGAAGGTATAGCATGAACTATACAATCTATGCTAAATTCACTTCCATATGAAGGCATGGATTATTTTGTCACAATGTCACTGTATAGCATGCATTTTATGGAGATAGGAGAATCGCTCCCCTCCGGGAACCACTCTGTAGTTATATATATATGAACTAAAAGAACAACTATTGAGTTTCTCAAGTTTTAGTTGTGTTCAGAACTGAATTTTGAGAATTTCCTTAGAAAGTAAGCAATGGTGGATTCTTCCGTAGCGCTGCAACAATGGTTTGAGAAGCAAGGGGGTAGGTCCCAGGCACTCCGATTCTCAAATCAGTGGTTACTCAAGGTGGATAGTGTACAATAGAATTAATGCATATTTTTGTCTTCTTGTTTAGTCTTTATATAAAGACGTATGAGCATATAAAAATATAGGGGTCGAAGCAGTTCAGTGTATATTGTATGTTATTCCCTTGTAATATGAGAAATCCTCATTTCGTATGCTTTGTCCTCTCCATTTGAGTGGAGTAATGTCTCCTCTTTTCTATTGGGTGGGGGGAATAGACTCAATGGATGAGTTATTTCCTGCGCATGGCACGTCCTAGGATCAGCTTGACGGGTCAGGTTGCTCCAATTCTATGGGCCTGCACAGAACAAGTTGGTTCAATACTTCAATGTTCAATGAACTGACATAAAATCCTGCAGAACTTTAAACTTCTGTTCAACTAAAGAACTAAAAAGAAAAGGTGGTGCTACACAAAAAACTCAAGTATTTCTTATATCCATACACTCAACTAGAACTACAAAACACACATTCCATTTTATTTGCACATAATTCATGAGTATGAGGTAACCATTCTTATATTTTTGGGCCTATTGTTGTCACAGTCATATGCAAACAAACACCTACTTACGGTCGATTAAATTTTCGGCATTGAGATTCAGACATCTTTGATTGGTTAATAAAAATGAACATGTACCAATATCAATTTTGGTGTAAATGGTTATTCACCTGGACGTAGCGCAAATCACTAATATCTTCATCTTCGTCGTTGAGCTAGCTAGGGCTTGGACGCAAAATCTGAAGAGTTGGTAAAAGTTCTCTGCTCTAAGGCGGGAATGGATGACCAATGAGTAACGACAAAGGTGTTCATGCGACGGTTCGAACCCGAACCCGACGTAATATTTCGATAAAGCTAATTTTTTAGATCCGGACCATGCCGGTCTTGGCTTGAATAAAAATTTTAAAAATCGAATGAGAGATTTAAAAATTTCTAAGTTATGATTTAATTAGTTCAACTAATTAAATTTATAGATCATAATTGAATCGTGGTTGAATCAAAAAATGTTTGTATCGGAGACATGACTAGTTCATTGTCTAATTGGTTCAACAGGCCAATTCGATCTAATTTTTAAAACATTGGTTTCAATAATGACCGGACAAAGTGCATGTTTGAAAAACATTAAAATTATTTATTATTTTGATAATTTAAGATTTTACAAACAATTATGTTAATTAAAAATTTTATCTATCTCTAAATTTTATCATTTAGGGATATTTGTTTTTAAAAAGATACTATCTTATTAAGATTTTGAATTTAATTAGGATTTTATTGCCTTTGAGTTATAATAACTTTCGGGTGTCTATGTTATTCAAACTTTGGCATTAATAATAAAATTATTATGTTTTGCAATTTTTAAAATTCTTGATTGTTGGAACCTCGAGAGTTCTTGGTTCTCTTAGCATGGAGTGCCTCATTCTCCTTTGGTTATTCATCACTAAGACTATGTCAATCATATTTAGGGGTGTTCAAGACCAGTTTGTCTTACTAATCCATCCCAAGGTGAAATTAAACGAGACGAGTTCAGGTTCTAAAAATTAGACTTGGTATATTTTCTGGTTGAGTTTGGGTCATGTTTCGAGTCGCCCAAATTTGGCCTGATATCACAAATTATTTTAAAACTTATACTTTTATTTTTACAAAGTTATAAATAATAAGACTTCTTAACTTAAATTAATAGTTTTTGCATAATATGATAATATATTTATATTGATATTATTTGTTTTAAAATATATATTGTAAAATATACCATAGTTTTAGTTTTTTACTTCTATAATTTTATGACTTAACTATGCATAATATTTATATTTATATATTATGTCTACATATCTAGTTAGTGTAGTTTCCGACTCAAGCATTATCAAGCTATGACTAGGTCGAGTTCAAAGTCAAAGAAATGGCCTGATCAAACTATCGAGTGGGAATTGGGGTCAAGTCAAACCCGTCTCGACCAGTTCTATGAACACCCTTAATCATATTTAGATAAAATGTACAAATTTAAACATTATATACAGTTAAGTAAAAAAAATTTAAAAGTAACAAATTAAAACTAAGGAATATTTTATAATATATATTTCAAAACAAATTATGATAATATATAAATATGGATAATGTTAACCTTCAACGCTTCAAGTGTAGGTTAGCACCCTTCACTCTATTTATGGACAAAAAAAATCACTTTTGCCTTGTTACTCACCTTAAATGATTATGTCTATTTTAGTAATTAAAAATTTAATAATCAAACCAATAAATCTTCCTCACTCCTAATAAGTACTAACCTCATGAATTTTCTCTCTCGTAATAATTAATAACCTTATAATTTTTTCTTACTACAGATAATAATCACCAATGTCACAACGTACCTAGAGGGCACCGCAACGAAAAATAATTAAAATTATTAAAAATCTTATGGGAGTTACCACCAATTTTTATTTTAAAAAAATATTTGAAGAACTTTTTTTTGTATTTAAAAACTAGTTTTTTTGAAAATTGAGTTTAGATTAAAGAGTCTGATTTTGCATAGGAAATGATGAAGATTTAATCTCACTACACTCTTGATAGATCTGTCTTGAAACGGTTATCCTAAAATTAATTATGCAAATTAATTACTAACCTTAACAATGTTCATTTTACCTTTTTTAACAAACAAAAACAAAATTAATAAGAGGAAGAAAACTAAATTATAGAAATACTAATTTTGAAAGATTTTTTAAAAAAAGATATTTTATTGAAACAATCCACTCTTGTAAAGGGTTTAAGTCAGGATCAAACTACTCAATAAATTCTTACGAACCAAATGACACTAAAATCAACATCAACTATTCAATTATCATCATCGGTTATTGCATGAACTTAAAAGGAAAATTCTTTTGTTGAAAAAAAATTATTTAAACCTTGATCCAAAAAGAGACTAAGTAGAGCAAGTAACTAATATTAATGCTAATAACTAAAAATTACACCATTAAACAAGGTGATAGACTACAGAAATCATGTGGTCAAGTATTAGATCAAGCTAACTTCAATTAAACCAAGGAACAATTGAATTTTTTTTTTTTTTTTTTCCTTCTCTATTTTATGTTGTATTTTCAATTATTTTCTTGTCTAATTTTAATTATTTATTCATCCTATTTATTTATTTTTATTTTTTTTACTATAAAATACAATTTTCATCATTCCTACTAAATAAATAAAAGTAAAAAAGGGTCCAATTTATTGTTTGATTATTTTTTGTTCTACATTAAACCAAACCTAAAAGCACTACAAACAAATCTTAGTCTCACTTAAAGAGGAAATAAGCTTCCTAACATTAACAACATAATCCTAACCCACCAGTAATCCTTGGTCCAAAAGCACACAAACTAACTTAGTTCCCCCCTAGGCCCAAAATTCAACATCACCCAACCTTCACAAAATTTAACCCAAAATAAAATAAAATACCAACAACTTTATTGGAATTAAATAAAAGAACAAAAGCATTTTTTAACATCTATAATACGACATCCATATTAGTTAGAATGAATATAGATGTGAGTGAGGTATCATCAAGTATTGTATTCTGGTCTTTAAATAACAGAATTTATAAAAGAAAAAGCAAAGGACAAAAAAAATAGAGTCTAACTCTTGTTTGGAATGCAGAGGAGGATGTGAAGTTCTAGGGTCGACAAAGAGATTCGGTGGTGGAAGAGATGGTGGCTGACGACAAAGAAGAAGGTGGCACAGTGGCTGACAACGTCGATAAACGGTTGTCCTAGTGGTGGCACGAGGATAGTGGTCTATAAGGGTTGGTGGCTTAGGTGTTTGCCGCAGTGAATTGGAGGGGATGGGTTCTATTCAATGGCCATGGATTTTGACCTTTTTTTTTTTTTCAATTTCATCAACCAACCAGTTCATAAAAAATTGACAAATTCACCAAGTATGCTTCAAATTGACGAAGGCCGATTCGAACAGATTTTTATCGGTTCAATTGCATGTCTAATCTAACATCTAATCTAACATAACTCTTTAAAAAAATTATCTTCTTTTTTCTTTTGCTAGCATTTCCCCCAACTATAGTTATATCTTTTTCTTTCTCTTCTTTCTTAATATCTTTGAATGCTCCCCAGCTAGGGGTGTTAAATGGACTAGCCTAACCCATTTAGGCCCGTCTCATTTAGGTCGGCAATTTAAAACAGGCTGAACTAAAAAGATGTGAGTTTAAACGAGTTAATATTTTACAAGTTCAACCCATTTAAGGGCAGCCCATAGGCCTAAACAAGCTTTTTTTTTCTCTCCAAATTTTTACTTTGAAAATAATACAAAATAAGCTTAATACAACATTTAAATTCAGATCCAAGTTTGTAATTCTAATTTCTAAGTAAAGTTATACATAACAAATCTAAGCTTTCAAGTTTTAAAACAAATGCATATTATCATTTCCACACTTCTAAACTCTAAAAACAAAGTCACATTATCAAATGAAGGTTCCAAAACCTATCAAAAGAAAAAGTCCAATGTTTCAAATTAGATTCAATATAACAAATATAAGTTTACAAACTCTAAAGAACTATTAAGCTTCAACAAATCTAACAAATTCAACATAACAAATGCCAATGAGCCATATCAAATCCATTTTTTCAAAGCAAATTCAACATAATAAGTTAATAACAATCAACATCACAAAATCAAATTAACATGCTTATAAAGTTCTAATTACATAACAAATCCAAAACAAACTTAAAAGAGGGGAAAACGGAATGGCCAAATGGGTTGGGTAATTAATTGGGTTGGCTTGGTTCCTAGGCTATTCAAAAGCATTTTTTAAATAAAAAAAAGATTTTAAAAAATAAAAAAGAAAAACAGGTCATGGGTTAACCAATAGGTTAAATGAGTACTGTTAAATGAGTCAGTTCAAAAATAAATTAATTTAAACGAGTCAATATTTTTTAAGCCTAAATCACCTAATTTTAGAGAATAAATTGATCACCCTGATGCTTTTGACCTGTCAACCTATATAAAAGTTTGGAATAATACTATTTACATTAAAAAAAATTATTTGCTTCGAGTACAATTAGGTAAATAACTCAATTTGAGTGTGACAAATCTGTATATTTTTGGAACCTACACCATTCTCCCTGAATATAGGGAAGGTTTATCCCTGAATATAGGGAAAGTTTATTAAAAAAAAAAAACGAAAAACAGAAGCCAAGGAAAGATAAAAGATCAAGTTGGGCTTCATAGGACACTATGTACATTCCGTTGACGATTTGTGCATGTTTTAAAAGCAGAAGGGAAATAAGTAAAACGTTAGGGAGTTAAAAGAGGAAATTGAAGTACTTCACTCAAAAGTTTAAGTAGAACACTTGATATTTTTAGGCTTGATTTGATCTGGATAATAATAGATAAGTATTGATTATAAGTAAGAAGCTTTCCACAAACCTTGCTGAAAAAGATAGGTATTATTGCCTGCTTGAAATTTGTTATGATAACATCAACATATTGCTAGAATTGACCACTACATAACAAGTAATAAGCTGGAAAAGCTTTCCATAAACCTTGCTGAAAAAGATAGGTATTATTGTCTGCTTGAATTTTGTTATAACATCAACATATTGCTAGAATTGACCACTACATAGCAAGTAATAAGCTGGAAACCATTCATGTACAGTCAACCCTAAGAGTGAGTTCCGTTAATATTATTAAAATCACAGAGAAGCAGGCTCCCGCTGGATCTTTTAATATCTCATCACAATGCACCGAGCTGTTTTTCACTATCTTAAATCAAGGAAGCTGCTGGCCAAAAGGTGATTTCCACCTTAAGTCACAACGCAGGATCAATCATCAGTACCAAAGTAGCGATCACCAAACTCACCCAATCCTGGGATCACGCGAAATTCTTCATTTAATGAATCATCAATCTCAGACGTAACAATTTTCAATGATGGAAACCTTTTACACACACAATGGATTCCCTCAGGAGCCTGAATTTAAAAAGATCCAAAAGATCAGTCTATGTATACAGTGTGAAAAAAATCATCAAATAACTATGATTATGTCTGCAGTGAAGGCATCAAAACTAACTTACAGATATGAGATTCAGGAATATAATGTGGGATTCTGGAACTCCTTTCTGAATGAGTAACTCAATTGCTTGGTTGGCTGAGTTACCTACAATGGAAGTTATTTATGTCATTTTTAATTGGCTGTAAGCACAAAATAGGTTAAGTAAACATCTGATGAGAAGGATTCCAAAAAATCAACAGTAGACAACTAGACAAGTATGCCATCTCAACCTAATTATTAAAATATGATATAGCAGGTCACTACTTTCAGCTTTTACCTGTTACTTAAGTGGTAGCTAGTTCATACAATTGCTTTATGTTATTTCAATTATCCCATCCCCTCCCCCATCTCCCACTCTCTAGAAAATAGTATTCCACATTCAAAAATATTATTAAAACCAGTACCATACTGAAATGCTACCCAGTTATTACAAATAACTTGAAATAATGTACTCCCAGGCTACTACTTTTGACATAATACATACTGTTGACAGGGTTTCTTTCCCATGAATTTAAAGCATGAAATAAAGGGCGGGCATTGATTGCTAGCATAAAGATTTCAGGAGGTAAAGCCTATTCAAATATGATACAGTAAACTAGATAACGTATAGTAAATAGCATCAGGACAACAACATTTCAAATCTTCAGGAGCAGATAAAGAGTACCTGTAGCCAGGACAGGGTCAAGAAGCAAGACATGCCGTTCTGAAATATCCTTGGGAAGCTTCTCATATATAAGCTGCTTAGAAGTAGAAGAGTAAAGAATTTACAAGTAAACACTAACAACATCCGTAAGAACCTACCGAAGAAGCACTCTGATTACCTGTTTTCCAGTGTCTCCATCTCCATGAATCAAAATTTTCCCAATTTTTATGCCTTTACAACATGCGCGAAGTGCATTTTCCATGCTCTCACCACTATAATGCAAAAACAAGGCAAAATATTCAACCAAAAGGGAACAGCCTAGTTATAGTGCGGCAGTGAACAATTCCAGTTTTAGTACTAGGACTCAAAATGTTCTGTGAATGACAAATACACTGACAATGAGATCAGAGATCATTAATCTAACTAAACAAGGGAACTGGTGTTATTACTTCTATCATTGCATTCTAGTAGCATTGTATCATTTAGACTGGACCTGCCAAAATTAATACCTGATTCAAAGCTCACCTTCGAACAATTGAAACACCACACAATTTCTTACAGAAGTCAACACCAGTATAGACAGATCCTGTAATGTAAAACAGAATTCAAAATTTACATATTGGTCTTACACTCTTACTTATTGGGATAAGACATTTTCAAATGAAAGGGATTGAAAATCATTAATGCATATTGTCATAAACCAACTCTCCCAAAAGCTTAAGCTATTAAGTGAAAGCACATGAATGACTTTATTATATCTCTAACATGCTCCCACATGCAAGAGTCCTTGAGGCTTAAATAGTAGACAATGCACATGCCCATCTTTAACATGTGCTGAAGTTTGACTTTTATCTAGAAAATTTTTTTTGGGGGAGGGGGCGGCGGGTGGTGGCAAGGATCAAACTCTAGACCACTTAGTCATAGGAACTCTGATACCACGTCATAGACCAGCTCTCCCAAAAGCTTAAAGTGTTAGGTAAAGACACATGAATGACTTTATTATATCTCTGAGTCTAACGCATACACGCCAGCCAACGAGGGAAGGAAAAGACAATTTACATGGGTTATGATGAACATAAAAACTTAAAAAATGCCATGACCTAGGACATGGACAGATGATTACCTGTCGGTGTAACTACCTGCTTTTCAGTGAATGGTAAATGACCTAAGCCATGCTCAACAACCTGATAACGAAGATCAGCAAAGGCAGTTATGTCTTGGGTAGCACCAAGTACTAAGGAAATGAAAACCCATGAAGTATAGAAGTTCAGCAGAGCTATGAAGCATAGCGTACCAGACGTATAAGTCGATCTGAATAAAATACAAAATCATGCTTTGATATGTCTCGGTCACGAATCAATGTATGCATGCCCCTTATCTGAAATATATAAGCATAACCATTGAAGGACCAAATAGATTGAACAAATCATTTTATCAGCTTTTAGCCTATTAAAAGAAGGCTGCAAGAATTACCAGTGTACAAATGATCTATGTTCCATTCTTTCTGGAAGGGATATTCCACCTTGTGTAGCCTATGCATTTTTGTCATTTAATAACTTATATAAAATGAAAAGCCACATCCTGGAAATGTGATTATCCTCAATTTATAGTTTCTTCACCACCTTAGTAATGTCTTATGAAAAT
This sequence comes from Ormosia emarginata, assembly GCA_029884605.1. Classification (NCBI taxonomy): domain Eukaryota; kingdom Viridiplantae; phylum Streptophyta; class Magnoliopsida; order Fabales; family Fabaceae; genus Ormosia; species Ormosia emarginata. The sequence goes on from JAQQTP010000057.1 coordinate 11,236,406, forward strand.
TACTTCTTTCTTCATCATAATAGAACAAGTACTTTTGTTACATTGGAAATTAGAATTCCAAGTGAACCACTAATTTAAAAAACGTGATAATGTTTCAGCAGCTATTTAACGTGCTTCCCATGACTCACAAACAAGCAAAGCATAAGAACAAAATTCTTTTTTTTTGAATTTCAGGAAGAATAAAAAAAAAATTGTAATGTAAAGGGTCTATAAAATGCTTCATAAGTAAAACAGTCTGTTAGAGTGGGTAGCAAGGATATGTGCCACAGGATCCTCCACAAGTTTTCAATAATTAAAAATAAAAAATAAGAAATGAATTTTGACAAACTAAGTGCATAGATACCTGGAATGTTGACTGAATAACATACACATTTGGATATATTTTGCATAGATCATGTTGACCAAGTTTTGTGCGAATATGTTGCACAATCAGGTCAATGGCAACATGATTATCACCTCCTCTGGGAATGATCACATCAGCATGCTTCTTTGATGGAAGAACAAAATCATCAAAGGCAGGCTTAACAAACTTTGCATACTGCAAAACCAACATTATAGGCAGTTAGGATTTGGGAACATATAAGAATGTGGTTGATCACAATATCGCATCTCATCAGGACTATAATATAATCAAATAACAGGCATTGACATATTAAAATTTCTCAAAAATATACAAATTCATAAGAGAAAGAGATATTATTAGCCTAATTGCCATTAAGCCATGGTTACTAATTAAATTATTGGGCTAACCTGTTCAAGAACAGAGTTTATATCTCTGCCCCTCTCCACTGTATCGCGTCTAATTCTACGAGCAAGCCTCACATCAGCATCTGTAAGCAATTAAAGACCAAATATAATATTAGAGAGAGATTCCATTACTATAAAAAAGATGAAAATATTAGCTTTTTTTTTTATTTCGTTTAGTGATCTGCAATTAAATACCAGCAGCTAATGTCAGAAGTCACCAACAAAAAACAGTAATAGAAAGGCGAGGAATGTAGGGAATGTATGGGGAAATAGGTTAATTAGCTTCTTAATTCACGTGATTGAGCATATACCCATATGGTTACAAGAACTCTTCATGAGTGAGGGAGCATAGATCTAGACAATGTATCAACAGGTTGCCTATTGGTAGAAAATTTAAACTGTTATAAGTTCAAAAGAGATGTGCCATTTGTTTACAAAAAAAAATAAAATGAAATAAAGCATTCTACTGTTTTATTCCTACAGATTTTCTTGGTAACTCTATATATAAACCATCGAAGCATTGAGCAAATATCATGCTTTTCTGTAACAATTAAAACATGTGTTAGCAATTTCAATTTTTTTATTGAAACTATGCTCATCTTTAGCATGCCATGGCCCAACCATGGCTTCAATCCTACGGAAATTATATTGTGTTTTAGTTGTTTCTAGGAGTTCATATTTTCTTCATACTTTATTTAAAAAAATAAAAATGAGTCAAGTATGATGTATGTTTTCAAGTATGTTAGCAAGCCTTGTACAATACCGGATAACTTGCAGCACTTTAAGAGATGCAACACAAAACATGACAAGGGGAGATGTAAAAAGATGTGTCAAATGATTCCAAATAAATACTAATCATATTACTGTATTGTATTTATACACAAGTAAAAAACTCACACGACACAGCATTGGAAGGGCAGGAGGGAGATACAAAATGTATCAAACCTGTGTCAACAAAGATTTTCATGTTCATTAGATCGCGGACACCTTGATCATGAAAAACAAGAATTCCCTCCAATATAATGACATCAGAAGCATTGACCTGAGCAGAGACGTCAATTACTATTTAGCAAAGGACCAGAACAGAAAAAAAAAAAGTTGATGGCAAAATGCAACCATCTGATTCATTTCAATGCTCATAAAATATGAAGAGAATTCATCTGGTGCAACATGTAGTGCTTACATTGTGTGTGATTCACAGAATTAATACATTTTTGTCTGTTGATATGTGCATGGTGTGCAATTCTAACTCGGAAACAGCTGCACAGTTGTTCTTGCATTGCCCATGATAAAGACAACAAACCAAGAATAATAACAATGACAAACAGTATTCCAAATAAACTGAATGAACTCTGTAATTATCTCTCTATAAGATGGAATGAAGTATATGGGAATTAGAAATGAAAAAGGAAAATCAAGGATCCCTCTGTATCCTTGCCCAAGCCTAAGCCGTAACTCAACGATAAAACCTTTTCTACCTCTACCTACCCCTCCTCTCTTTCTTATAACAGATTCTTCTTTTTCCCCACCACTCTCCTGGGCCCCACACCTTGCCCAATCATTATAACTAACTATCCCCTGATTCCTTCTCCACGTGTTCCCCCTTTTCCCCTCTTGGAATATACTCTCAATCCCTTAATCTCATGGGCCACCTGCTGAACTGGTTGCACCCCATTATTGGGCTCACAGGCCTCATCGCTCGCCACCCCTTGAGAAACAGTCTTGTCCTCAAGACTGAACAAAGGAAACTGACTGCGAATCACAAATTCGTCCTCCCACGTAGCTTCCTCAACTGCCGTCCCTTTGAACTGTGGTGTTATCATTCTGCAGTTGAGATCGAGTTGCTAACACTGCTTCAGGTTCCACTAGAGTCTCTAATCCCCCTTCCAATTCCACCGGTAAAGAGGGCTCGACAATCTGATCGCCTACTGCCTTCTTCAATTGAGAAATATGAAATACAGATGAATTCTTGAAGAAGATGGCAAAGCTAGCTGATATGCCACCGGACCTACTCACTTCACCACTGTAAAAGGTCCATAAAACCGAACTGAAAGCTTCTAGTTGATCCTCCGAGCCAGAGATTTCTGTTTGTGAGGTCTCAATTTGAGATAAACTTGGTCCCCACTTGAAAACTAATATCAAGCCTATGCTGGTCAGCCCTTGTTTTCATGTTTTGTTGAGCTCTGGACAGATAATACCTTAGTTGCCTCAAAGCTTCATCCCTCTCAATCAGAGCATGAGCAACTGCCTCCACCCTGATTTCCCCCAGTATGAAACTCAGGATGGTGGGTGGTTTCCTCCCATAGACAATTTCAAAGGGAGTAGCATTTGTAGAAACATGCCAAGTGGAATTGTAACATAATTCTGCCCAAGGCAACCAGAAAGACCACTCCTTCGGTTGCTCCTCTGCAAGACACCGAAGATATGTTTCCAAACAACGATTAATAACCTTTGTTTGCCCATCCATTTGGGAGTATGATGAACTCATTTTGAGTTTGGTGCCTAAAAATCTAAACAGTTCAGTCCAGAAATTACTCATAAAACTAGGATCCCTGTCACTGACAATTGATTTAAAAATGCCATGTAGCCGCACCACCTCTTTCACAAACAACTCTGCTACCCCTTTAGCTGTATATGGATGCTTTAACGCAACAAAATGGGCATACTTGGAGAGGCAGTCAGCTACCACCAGAACTACTTTGAACCCCTTGGATTTGGACAACCCCGAGATGAAGTCCATGGACACATCATCCCATACTACTTCTGGGATCTCTAATGGCTGTAGTAGACCTGCTGGGGATAAAGTAGAGGACTTGTAACTTTGGCAAACATCACACTTCTGGACATACTGCTGCACATGCTTCTTCATAACTACCCAATACAAATTTTCAGCCAAACGCCTATAAGTTCTATAGTAACCTGAGTGTCCTCCTTGTGGGGTACTATGGAATTCCTCCAACAGTTTCGGAATCCAAGGAGAAGACACGAGTATCACCAAGCGTCCCTTATACAATAGGACCCCTTGGACATATGTGAACCCCTCCATAACTGATGAAACCTGATTGAATAGCATCAATAACCTTGCTAAGAAATGGATCATGGTGTACACCCTCCGTTAAATTCTTACCCTCAACCCACAAAGGAAAAGAACTGATCATGGATAACTCAACACCCTCTTCCCTTCTAGACAACGCATCAGCCGCAGTATTTTCTTTTCCTGGTTTGTACTTTACATCAAATTGATTCCCCAATAGTTTAGCAATCCAACACTGCTGATTTGCAGTAGTAATTCGTTGCTGCAGCAAAAATTTTAGGCTCCTATGATCCGAATACACCACGAAAGGTCTTCCCAACAAATAAGGCCGCCAATGCTGGATGGCCAGCACTAAAGCCATGATCTCCTTCTCATAAGTCGATTTAGACAGATTTGCTGCAGTCAAAGCTTTGCTAAAATAAGCTATAGGTCTCTTCTCCTACATAAGGACAGCCCCTAATCCTTTACCAGAGGCATCACACTCCACTTCAAACAGTTTAGAAAAATTTAGTAGCACAAGGACAGGAGCTGATGTAATGAGCTGTTTCAAATGGTCAAAAGCCTCTTGCTCCTCTTTTCCCCATTTAAACCCTTCCTTCTTTGTCAACGTTGTTAGAGTTTGTGCCACCTTACCATAGCCTTTGATGAACTTACAGTAATATCCCGTGAGGCCTAAGAAACCTCGTACCCCCTTGACATTGGTTGGTGTAGGCCACTCAAGTACAACCTTTATCTTAGTCGGGTCCATAGACACTCCAGCATAAGAAATAATGTGGCCTAAATATTCCACCTCCCTCTTAGTAAAATGGCACTTCTTTTGATTAACATAAAACTGATTCCTCTTGAGCACGTCAAGGACAGTCTTTAGATGAGCCAAATGAGAGTCCCAATCTTGACTATACATCAAAATATCATCAAAGAAAACTAACACATACATGCATAGTAGGGGTCAAAATACCTCATTCATGGTGGCCTGGAAAGTTGAGGGAGCATTGGTGAGACCGAAAGGCATCACTAAGTACTCGTAATGGCCATTATGAGTTCGGAATGCTGTTTTCTCGATATCCTCGTCTCGCATACGAATTTGATGGTACCCGGATTTTTAAGTCCAGCTTGGTGAAATAGGTTGCCCCGTGTAGTTCATCAAGCAATTCTTCTACAACAGGAATTGGAAACTTATCTGGAACTGTCACCTTATTGAGAGCCCGAAAATCAACACACATGCGCCAAGTATTATCCTTCTTCTTTACTAATAAAATTGGGCTGGAATAAGCACTAGTACTCGGCCTAATCAAGCCCATCTGGAGCAACTCCTGTATTTGTCTCTCAATCTCATTTTTTTGAAAATGGGGGTATCGGTAGGGCCTTACTATAACTGCTCCCTGTCCTGGAATCAAATTTATGGCATGATCAAATTGTCGCTTCGGGGGAGACCTGTGAATTCCTGAAACACTGCTACAGAATTCTCCAACAATTTCTGCAATTGCTCTTGTTGTAACGGATTCAGTTCTGGATCCCCTTGCACGGGAGGCTTCCAGTCTATAGTTGCATGGCGTGTCCACTTAGTATCATGGTAAAACTGATTACCCAAACTGTATAGAGAAGATACAACCTGATTTGCCTTGGCTGCTCCTTGCAACAACACATCTCGTGTTAGGAACCGTAATATAGTGAATAGGCCTCCAATTTGGAGGGTATATTCTAGGAGAGAGAAGAAAGAGAGTGAGAGGGAGTTAGTTATGAATTAGTGGCTGAGGTGGCAGTGGCATGGGAAAATCGTTAGAGTGGGAAATGATTGTAAAAAAAGAGGGGGAGGTGAGAGAATAGGCGTTTTGCATATTTTTCTGTTATGGTTGTAGGCAGAGGAAAATCCTCGAGGAGCTCTGAGCTCTGGACAGTGCATTCTCTTAAGAATTGAATTCCATACGTCTTTTATTCAATTTCTTGAAGGATTCATTGGTTTATTTCTGCATTTCTATTCCTGTTAATTGGGTCCCTAACATTTGGTCCGACCTGCCGGATTCTTCTCGAGCGAGAGCCAGCGTTAAGGTGCCAAATTGATGCCGCCTAAGATGTCAGAGAGGGTAGATGTGTTGGAAGCCAGGATCGAAAGGATGGAGACTAATATGGAAGATTTGAAATCTGGATTTCTGCAGATGCAACAAGCCTTGTCGGAGATTAGCATGATGCTAGGAAAGAGAGTGGAAAATCCAGATGATGAAGGTCATAAGAACAGTGCGGGACCTACATCCTCATCCACGACACCCCCTGAATCCCTGGATGAGTATAGAATGTCGGTGAAGAAGATTGAATTACCAGTGTTTGATGGGAGTGACCCGGTAGGATGGATAACCCGGGCTGAGATTTATTTTGAGGTTCATAACACGTCTGAGGAGGTAAAGATCAAGTTGGCCAGATTAAGCATGGAGGGAGGAACCATCCACTGGTTCAATCTCCTCTTAGAGACGGAAGACGATCTGACTTGGGAGAGGCTGAAACGGGTTTTAGTGGGTCGTTTTGGAGGGAGGAGGCTTGACAATCCCTTTGAGGAGCTCTCTGCCCTGAAACAAACTAGATCGGTGGAGGAATTTGTGCAAGCCTTTGAGCTATTGTCGTCCCAAGTGAGCAAACTCCCCGAGGAACAATACGTGGGGTATTTTATGAATGGGTTACATCCCCAAATTCGGAGGAGAGTTCGAACTCTAGACCCGCAAACTCGGGTACAGCTCATCAAGGTGGTAAGGGCGGTGGAGGAGGAGCTGTGGGGGGATGGAGAAGCTGATGGACGAAGCTGGCCAAAGGGAAATTCCTGGGGGCCAAACAGGAAAGAAGGAGGCATGGGGTATGGCTGGGGTAACCGAGTGAACTTAGCCCAAAAAGAATTAGGCTTCAATAATGCAAGTGGACTGAATGGGAATGTTGGAATTGGCGGGTCGGGAAGGGTCCGAAATCAATGGGAGAACAACGAAACAGTAGGTTCGAGTAGGGCTTCGTCTGGAACGGCGATTTCGACTGCGCGCCGGCCGGAGACTGATCAGAAAACGAGTTCCGACCATTCCCGAGGGGTGGGCCACCTCTCCTACCCTGAGCTCATGGGGCGTAGGGCTAAGGGACTGTGTTTTCGATGCGGGGAAAAATTCCATCCCCTGCATCAGTGTTCTGAAAAACAACTCAGGCTGCTAGTCTTGGATGAGAACCATGAGCATGCAATTCCTTTACATTCAGGGCAGGGGTCAGTGAGTGTTAGGCCATATCGTTATCCTCACCATCACAAGGAGGAGATTGAACTACAAGTCCAAGAGATGCTTAAGTCAGGTATTATACGCCCTAGTTGTAGCCCTTTTTCTAGTCCTGTTTTGTTGGTTAAAAAAAAGGATAGTTCTTGGAGGCTATGTGTGGATTATAGGGCTTTAAATAGGGTTACCATACCTGACAAATTTCCTATCCCGGTTGTGGATGAATTGTTGGATGAGCTGTTTGGTGCTTGTTATTTTTCGAAACTTGACCTCAAATCGGGCTATCACCAAATAAGAGTGAAAGAAGAGGATGTGGTTAAGACTGCTTTCAGGACGCATAATGGGCATTATGAATTCTTAGTCATGCCGTTTGGGCTCACAAACGCGCCTGCCACTTTTCAAGCAGTCATGAATGATTTGTTAAGGCCCTTCTTTCGTAAGTTAGTATTGGTTTTTTTTTATGACATATTGGTCTACAGTCCAGATTCGGTTACTCATTTAAGGCAACTGGAAATAGTTCTACAGGTGTTAGTTAGTAACCAGTTTGTAGTCAACAAAAAAAAGTGCTACTTTGGTAGGATTTCAGTGGAATATTTGGGGCATATAATCTCTGGCCAAGGGGTGTCAGTGGATCCTTCCAAAGTTAAGGCTGTTATGGAATGGCCCGTTCCAAAGAATGTAAGAGGAGTTCGGGGTTTTTTGGGCTTGACAGGGTATTATAGAAAATTTGTCAAGAACTATGGAAAGATTGCGAAACCGCTGACTGAACTGACAAAGAAAGACAATTTTTCATGGGGGCAGGCTGCCATGGATGCATTTATGACACTCAAGCAATTGTTTACTCAAGCCCCAGTTTTAGCACTCCCGGATTTTTCCAAAGCCTTTGAGATTGAGTGTGATGCTTCAGGGGTGGGAGTAGGGGCTGTCTTGATGCAAAACAGGAGGCCCATTGCTTATTTCAGCAAGGCCTTCTCTCCTAGGAATCTGTCCAAGTCTGCTTACGAAAAAGAGCTTATGGCCTTGGTCTTGGCCATTCAGCATTGGAGGCCGTACCTCTTGGAAAGAACCTTCATTGTGTATACGGATCAGAAAAGCTTGAAATATATCTTACAGCAAAGGGTTACCACAGTGGACCAGCAATGTTGGATAGCTAAGTTGTTGGGGTATCAATTTGAGGTTGCATATAAGCCCGGTTTGGAAAACAAAGCAGCAGATGCCTTGTCTAGGGTACCGGAGGTTGGCATGCTGCACTCTCTTGTATCTTATCCTCTTTGGGCTGATGGAGTGGACATTGCTGCTGAAATACAGCAGGATCCCTTCTTGCAGCAAGTTATCCTAGACTTACAAAGGGACCCAGCCTCTAGACCAGGTTTCACTTACAGCCAAGGGCTTTTGCTACACAAGGGATGGCTGGTGGTTCCTGCAAACTCCCCTTTTATACCTATACTGTTGTAGGAATTTCACTCCACCCCCATGGGGGGTCATTCGGGGTACTTGCGCACCTATAAAAGGGTAGCAGGGAACCTATATTGGGTGGGCATGAAAAAAGTAATCTAGGACTTTGTAAAGGCATGTAATGTTTGTCAGCGGCAGAAATATGAGGCTACATCCCCCAAAGGGTTGCTGCAGCCTTTGGAGATTCCAGCTCAAATTTGAGAAGACATCAGCTTAGACTTCATCACAGGCCTTCCGAAATCAAAAGGGTCTGACACTATTCTAGTGGTGGTAGACCGCTTCACAAAGTACGCTCATTTTCTACTGCTCAAACACCCCTATACAGCACGGAGTGTGGCTGAACTGTTCGCACGAGAAGTAGTCAGACTTCATGGCATTCCACAAACTATAATCAGTGACCGGGATCCTTTGTTCCTTAGCCATTTTTTGAAGGAATTATTTCGCCTCCAAGGTACTGTTTTGAAGATGAGTTCTTCATATCATCCGGAAACGGATGGACAAACGGAAGTTCTAAATCGTTGTTTGGAGACCTATCTTCGCTGTTTTGCATCTGAACAGCCCAGGAATTGGGCTCGTTAGGTTTCTTGGGCTGAATTATGGTATAACACCTCTTATCACGTGTCAGCTGGCGCCACCCCCTTTGTATTGGTGTATGGCAAGAAGGCTCCTACGTTGCTCAAGTTCATGAGGAATGAGACGAAGGTGGAGGCAGTGGCGAATGAGTTATTGGACCGTGATGAGGCTCTCCAACAGTTGCAACAGAATTTGATGAGGGCCAGGGATCAAATGAAGAAATTTGCGGATAATCATCGCAGCTCACAGTCATTTGAAGTGGGTGAGTGGGTTTTCCTTAAGCTTCGGCCACACCGACAACAGTCAGTCCACAAAAGGATTAATAAAAAGCTGGCAGCACGTTTTTATGGTCCATTTCAGATTATGGACAATTATAGTGTAGTTTCCTACAAGCTCCAGCTTCTGGATCATGCGCGAATTCTTCCAGTTTTCACATTTCTCAGCTGAAAAAGGCAGTTGGCTCTTCCTTTGTGGAAGCTGAGTTGCCAGCAGGTATGGAGGTTGAGTTAGATAACATGGAAGAACCCGAAGAAGTTATAGTTACAAGAGTGATCAAGCGAAATGACACTGACATCCAGCAGTGTCTCATCAAGTAGAAAGGGCGAGCTCTTGAAGATACAACTTGGGAAGATGTGGAAGTGATTCAGCACCAATTTTCGGATTTCAACCTTGAGGACAAGGCTGTTTTTTCAGATGGAGGCAGTGTTAGGAACTGTAATATAGTGAATAAGCCTCCAATTTGGAGGGTATATTCTAGGACAGAGAAGAAAGAGAGCGAGAGGGAGTTAGTTATGAATTAGTGGCTGAGGTGGCAGTGGCATGGGAAAATCGTTAGAGTGGGAAATGATTGTAAAAAGAGGGGGAGGTGAGAGAATAGTCAGTTTTGCATATTTTTCTGTTATGGTTGTAGGCAGAGGAAAATCCTCTGAGGAGCTCTGAGCTCTGGACAGTGCATTCTCTTAAGAATTGAATTCCATACGTCTTTTATTCAATTTCTTGGAGGATTCATTGGTTTATTTCTGCATTTCTATTCCTGTTAATTGGGTCCCTAACATCTCACCCCTTTCTCTAGAACTTCATGGTCATAGTGTCCCAATTGGTGGTTACCTCCCCCAACTTCCACAGCCACGCCACTCTCAGTATGAGATCTAATCCTCCAATGTCCAACACATGAGCATCAACCAAGCAGTCATAATTTCCCACCTCTGCCTTAAGCTATTTGCAAACCCCCTGGGACAGAACGCGGTAACCATCGCCTAACTTCATCCTCATCCTGCAAGTTTCGTGAACAGTTAGGCCCAAGGATTTTGCTAACTTTGTAGAGATGAAATTATGAGTGGCCCCACTATCTATTAGAATCAATATGGGAATTTCAGCGACCTTGCCCTCAATCTTCATAGAAGATAACTCCCCTGTTTGCTGCATTTGGGAGTGGAAAACTTCACTCATGCCAAAATATTCTAGCATTTTACACTCTGCTTCTTCCTGCAATTCACCCATTTCTTGTATGATTTCCTCCTCCACCAGTGTTTTCCCTTCTTCATTAACCTCCTCATCCTCCCCTAACAGAATCACTCTAAGTTTCAGGTCAGCACATTTATGAAGAGGGTTGTACGGCATCCCACATCGAAAGCATAAACCCTTTCTTTTCCTTTCTTCCCACTCCTGTGTTGTTAAGTGTTTCACTCCTGATGCACCCGATCCTACATATTTAGGGGTTTCAATCACAGAACCTCCGTTTGAATTACCTCCCATCCTCCTATCCATTCTGGGCGAATAACTGGCATCTCTGTTACCCCAATTCCATACCTGTTGTTGTGAATTTGACCTTGAATGATGGGACGACACATTTCCCTCCCTTCTAGTGAAACCTCTCTATCCACCCAATCTGAATTGCGGACTTGTGGTTTTCTTCATGGCTATCTCCACAATTCTAGCCAACCTCATTGCTTGAAGGCGTGTTTCTAGGTTATGGATCCTGACCCAGTTCCGAATCTCCTCCTTCAACCCATTAAGAAAATACCCCACATACTGTTGCTCCAGCTAGCGCAGAACTAGCGCAGTCAGATACTCGAATTCCTCTATATATTCCTGCACTGTTCCCCTTTGCTGCAATGATGCCATCTCCTCATACGGGTTCTGGATCTCCAAACCACTAAATCGTGCCAACAATTCTTCCTTAAACTTAACTCAATTCAGCTTGGGATGCACTTCCAAGAGGATCGAACACCAGTGAACAGCAACTCCCTCCATACTCACCTGTGCTAACGGTATCTTGGCACCTTCCGGGGTCTCATTGATTCGGAAATACAGGTCCGCCCTCGTCAACCATCCTCGAGGGTCTGTGCCATCAAACACCGGCAACTCGACCCGTTTTGCTGCTGAAAATACATCATCGAGAGTTTCGACGAGATTTGACATGGTGAGGGCGTCTTTCCCCGATCCCTCCTATCGTCCGATCAATCCCACATTGTTCGGGGATGTCGTCTTCGCTGTAAATGCATGTTCGTCGTCGTCGGTTGGTATTTTCTCCAAACGCTGAACTAAGTTGGTGATGTATTTCTGAAACTTGGCTTGCTCTGTCAGCTCTTGATTCATTTTCTGCTGCCCCTGGTTAATGAGACCCATTGATGTTGCAAGCTCAGATAGCTTCCCCTCCACCGCCGTTAATCGCTGATCCATTCCGTCCATGAGGGCTTGTGTCCTCGTCTCCATTTTCTCTCCGTTCAGGAATCCGACAGGTCGGACCAATTGATAAAGACAACAAACCAAGAATAATAACAATGACAAACAGTATTCCAAATAAACTAAATGAACTCTGTAATTATCTCCCTATAAGATGGAATGAAGTATATGGGAATCAGAAATGAAAAAGGAAAATCAAGGATCCCTCTGTATCCTTGCCCAAGCCTAAGCCGTAACTCAACGATAAAACTTTTTCTACCTCTTCCTACCCCTCCTCTCTTTCTTATAACAGATTCTTCTTTTTCCCCACCACTCTCCTGGGCCCCACACCTTGTCCAATCATTATAACTAACTATCCCCTGATTCCTTCTCCACGTGTTCCCCCTTTTCCCCTCCTGGAATATGCTCTCAATCCCTTAATCTCATGGGCCACCTGCTGAACTGGTTGCACCCCATTATTGGGCTCACGGGCCTCATCAGCCCATCAGTCTTTTCCATGAGGAAAAGGCTTTTTGGTGTGTGTAGTGGAGCTTGGGTTTGTTCTCAGTTTGGAACTACTTATTATGTTTCAAAGGTTTAGGAAAGAGTAAGGAAGGCAAATTTCTATGGCATTGTGTTACTTGTGGTGTTCTTAGGTTTTGCAAGGAATATAATGTTTTATTTTTAGATTTATTATGGGACCTGATTGTGCTTATGGCTTCTCTACGGTGTTCTCCACAAGGTTTCTGTAAAGAAGTCTCGTTAACAATATGCAGACAGATTAGAGACTCCTTTGTTTGATTAAGTTTCTCTTCTTGTTTTTGTTAGCTTCCTTTTAGTAAGGAGAATATCTTATCTTCCCCTTTCTTTGTATCCCTTCTTACCATCTAATGATATTTCTTCTTCATCAACAAAACATGTACTTCTACTGAATCAATAAATATTACATACTAATATCTTAAGGTATTAACAAATGGAAGAGCATGGTGATCATAACTTGTACTATCATTGACTGTACTAATTATGAAGCGGGGAAAACCAAAGGAATTTCGCAATTTCAAGAGATGAAGGACAATTTCCAGGGTCCAAATGCAACAATCACTTCACTAATTTAAGAATAAAATTGCAGAAACACAAGTGAAATGCTTGAATTTCCATCTCTTATAACCAATCCAGTACCAACTATAGACATGTCCTTCGACATGCTTTGGAGTGATACCTGCCGGAAGCTATCTGTTGAGCGTTGGTGCTTCTTAAAGTCATAAATTGGGAGTTGAACACTCTGGCCACCTATGAGCTTTCTCATGCACTCTAATAGCTGCTCGGTATCAAAAGCATCTACATGTAAAAGTTAAGCCGCCATCTCAATTCTCTACAAGCATATGAACTAGCATAGAGTAACAGACGAGCCAGGTAGCCAACTAATTCAAAGTAACTCCAAACTCAACAACAACACAGAATAGAATTGTTAATAATGACTCATACACATGAATTACCAGGATGATCAAAATTGTACTCGTGCGCATGCTTCAACTCTTCAGGTGTCAAACCACGATAAAACGAATCCTATAGTTGAATAAAGCATGTACAAAATTAAATGGCTAAGCAACAAAGATAAAAGATCCACAATAATTATAGAGAAGAGTAAACTCTCATTTCCATCCTCCAAAGATACAAGTGTCATCACTTTATTACTCAAAAGATTTTTGTCATTAATTTAGTGCCTCAATAATTTACCCTCAGTCGAGGCTGTGTTATGGATGCTGACATGGCCTGCAAGCGTCCAAACGCAGGGCAAGAAGAAAAATGCTATACAACCAGAACTTTTCTGCTAGAATTTTTGACAGGATGATGTGACATGCTTGTTGATTCTTGGATGGATAAATGATCCCTACCACTTTATTCCATCCAGCATCCACCCTTGAATTCAGGGATGGATTTATGTGCAACAAAGTGTGGGCAACTTCCCCCCACAAGTTTTCTGTCACCGCTTGAATTCTGTCAAAATTCTGATTGTTTTATTCTTGCTGAGTGTGTTTGAAATGTAAAAAAATAGAACATGATTTGTAAAAAATCTAATTAAATCTTATGTCTAGAATGTTAAAAATTAGGAAATGATTTAATTTTTAAAATTTCATAAATTTCATTCCTTTTGTTTTAGAAATTTCATCAAATTTGATAGAATTTGTTAGGATTTAATTTGATTGGAAATAAATAGACTATTTTACCCTTAGTAACTATCTCTAACTACTTCTCATAAGGGTTAAAATGTAAAATAATAAAATCAAATCAAATCAATTCTCATTTTAATAAATTTCAAACACAAAATTTAATTTTTAAATTAATTTAAATCTTATTTTTTTTAAAGTTTTAAACACAATTTAATTTCTAAATCAAATCAAATTATTTCTCATTTTTATTCATTACAAACACAACCGCTGTGTAGTATTACTCCGGTAATAAAATGGGACGAGGATTACCTGTCCCAATTTTCTGTCCTCTTCCCTGTCTCCCAACTTAAATACTTAAATTCTGACAAATATTCTAAACTTAATTACATGTCTCCTTATATTTTAATTTTTTTTACACTTTACAGAATTTAAGTGGAGACAGAGGGAAGGGGAAATGAGGACAGATGATCTCCATCCAATAAAATGACCAAAACGATGATACTTTAAATTATTGACAACTAAGGTGATAACACTTGAATTTTAAAGGACGAAAATGGGGGTATGATTTACCTGATTGACGAGCACAACGCGGTGATCGTGAAGTTGCTGGATGATCATATCGCACACAGTGGTCTTCCCCGATGCAGTGCCTCCCGAAACTCCTACAAATTGCAATTCACGCAAACAATAACAAAAGAAGAAAAAAAAAATGGAAGTGAAAATGAGAAAAATGAAATGTGAGAACCTATAACAAAGGGTTGATTGGGGGGTAGTGTTGAGGAATCGAAAGCAGAAGAAGAAGAAGAAGACGAGAAACGATGTGCAGGAGATGGAGCTGTTGAAGAAGGTGGAGAGGAAAGGAGGCCATCGAGGTGTAGACCCGAGAAGTGGGCCCCCGAAGCTGCCTCCATCACGTAGTCGATCGACGTCGTTTCCTCTGGCATTTTTCTCTCTCTAATGGCACACAATTTTCTTTTTGGTAGAGCACTTTGATTTAAAAATGGTGCAAGATGAACTGCTCAGGTGACCCTTATGTGCCATCTTTCTTAGGCAGGTGTTGCCACTTGCCAGACACACACTCTTTCTTTCTTTGTTTTTACTTTTCTTGAGTAATGCTCAATTTTTTATTTTTTATTTTACAATGGTACGTCCCCTGACCGATTGGTCTATTCGTAGTGCCTGAAATTCATGACTTTATTATTATAAGGAAAAAAATTAAATAAATTTTTTAAGTATTTGTAATTTTTTTTATAAAAATATGATATGAGTATACTTTTTTATAATTTATTGATAAAAATTTTAAAAATAATAATGAAATGATTAAAAAATAGAATATATATTATATTTTTATTAAAAAATAAAACACATAATATTTTTATTAAAAAATAATATCACAAATACTTAAAAACTTTACTTAAATTTTGTCTTTATTATAATTACATTGATGAATTTAAATATTTTGTTTTATTTTATTGGTCATGACAAATATAAGCTCTGCAATACTATGTTAGGTTTTTATTCTAAATTCCTACATGTCGGCCCCAAGGCTCAGATAAAAGAGGAGGGTTATGTTAGGCGGTCACAATCAACGTAAAACGCTTGTCGAATCTTTATGACGTGGATCAAAGAAGTAATTGTCTTAATCTTGCTAGTCGTTGCTCTAAGCAACGCTTATATATGGCTTCAAGTATGTCGGTGTCAAAATGAGCAAAGAAAGCAGTAGCATCGATCACCGCACCGAGTGTAGTGAAAAATAAGCGAGGGTTCCACATTTTCGTAAATGGGTGTGGGTAAAAGTTAGTTCACAAGAAAGTAGGATATGTTTTGGAACTTGGAATATAAAAAGACACTTACAGGTAAATCAATGGAAATAGTTGTTGTGATTAGGAGGAGGATTAATTTTATATGCCTACTGAAACTAAGTGGGTTAGGGAAAAGGCAAAGGAACTCAACATTTCGGGTTTTAAGCTTCAGTACACCTAAGAGATAAAATCTAGAAATAGGGTAGAGAAATAATAGTAGATAAGAATTGGAAGAATAATGTTGTGGATGTGACAAGACTTGGAGATAGGAGTATAGCTTTGAAGTTTGTTGTGGAACAAGAGACTTTTAATGTTATCAGTGCGTATGCACCCCGAGTAGGGTTAGACGAGCACTACAAGATTAAATTTTGGGAGGATTTAGAAGGTTTAGTTCAAAGAATACCATTGGGAGAGAAGATTTTTCTAGGTGAGGACCTAAATGGTCATGTGGGGAGCGAATCTAGGGGGTATGAGAGTTTGTATAGGGGTTATGGTCTAGGAGTAGTTAATGCAAAGGGCGAAGCGATTTTAGATTTTTCGGTAGCGTTTGATCTTACAATAGCTAACACTTGTTTTAAGAAGCGGGAAGAGCATCTTATCACATATAGAAGCAGGGGTTCTTTCTCTCAAATTGATTTCTTTCTATTAAGAAAATCTAATAGAAAGATTTGCATGGATTGCAAAGTCATCCCTGGAGAGAGCTTGACTACCCAACACAAGGTTTTGGTTATAGATGTACGAGTTAAGATGAGAGTAAGGAGAAATTATCGAGACAGAGAGCCAAGGATCAAATGGTGGCAACTAAAGGGTGGAAAACAAATGCTCTTTCAGAGGAGGATTATGGAGGAAGAGATTTAGGAAGTACAAGGGAGTGCTAATGATATGTGGAACGAGATGACTAAAGGGATTAGGAAAGTAGCAAAAGAGACACTCTGTGAATAAAGAGGCTTTGGACCCAAGGATAAAGAATCTTGGTGGTGGGACACAAGTGTACAAGATAAGGTTAAGGTTAAAAGGGAATGTTATAAAGCTTGGCACATGTGTAAAAATGATGAAAATTAGGACAAATATAAGGCAGCTAAAAAAGATACTAAGAAGGCGGTGAGCGAGGCGAAAGCTAAAGCGTTTAACGGGTTATATCAATTGTTGGGCACCAAAGACGGAGAAAGGTATATCTACAAGCTTGCTAAAAGTAGGGAAAGGAAGACAAGAGACCTAGATCAAGTGAAATGCATTAAGGATGAAGAGGGTAAAGTCTCGGTTATGGAACAAGACATCAAAAATTGATGGAAGGGTTATTTTCACAAGTTATTTAATGAGGAACACGGGGCATTAGGGGACTCAGACATTCTAAACACTAGAGAGGAAGGCCAAAATAAAACATTTTATCGTAGAATTTGGGAATTTAAGGTAAAAGAAGCATTGAAGAGGATGGATAATGGAAAAACGATCGGACCAGATAATATACCTATTAAGATATAGAAGTGCCTAGGAGATAAAGATATAAGCTGGCTTACAAAGTTGTTTAACGAGATATTGAGGTATAAGAAAATGCCAAATGAATGGAGGAGAAGCACTTTAATCCCTATTTATAAGAATAAGGGAGATATACAAAATTGTGCAAATTACAGAGGGATTAAGCTCATGAGTCATACTATGAAGTTATGGGAAAGAGTCATTGAAAGGAGACTATGACAAGAGACTCATATTTCAGAGAATCAATTTGGTTTTATACTTGGGAGGTCAACCATGGAAGCAATCTATCTTCTACGAAGATTAACGGAGCAGTATTGGAGGAAACAAAAAGACTTACACATGATTTTTATTGATGTGGAAAAAGCCTACGATAGGGTACCGAGAGAGGTCTTGTGGAAGGCTTTGGAGAAGAAAAGAGTTTGTATATCCTATATTCGAGCAATCCAAGATATGTATGATGAGGCTGAAACTAGTGTAAGAACACCGGGTGGGATCACAGAAGAGTTCCCTATAACTATAGGACTGCACCAAGGGTCAGCTTTGAGTCCTTATCTTTTTACCTTGGTCTTGGATGTGCTTATTGCGCATATCCAAGAGCTAGTGCCACAATACATGTTTTTTGTAGATGATATAGTCTTAGTTGGAGAGTCGAGAGAGGAAATAAATATGAAGCTAGAGTTATGGAGACGGGCTTTGGAAGAACATGACTTTCGTCTAAGCAGGAGTAAGACAGAGTATATGGAATATAAGTTCAGTAAGAAACATGTTAATGCTAGCTTAGCGGTAAAAATTGGAGATCATACCATACCACAAGTCACACAGTTTAGGTATCTTGAATCCATCATACAAAATGACGGAAAGATAGAAGGAGATGTAAACCATAGGATTCAAGCTGGATGGATGAAATGAAGGAGTGCTTCAGGAGTTATTTGTAATAGGAAAGTGCCTCTCAAGCTTAAGGGTAAATTTTACCGCACAACTATAAGGCCTGCAATGTTATATGGTATTGAATGTTGGGCGATAAAAAGCCAACAAGAGCACAAGATTAATGTCACGGAGATGAGGATGATGCGTTGGATGTGTGGTCATACTAGACAAGATAGGATTATGAATGAATACATTAGAGAGAAAGTAGGGGTAGCACCTATTGTGGAAAAGATGGGAGAATCTCGCCTTAGGTGGTTTGGACATGTAAGGAGAAGACCCTTAAAAGCCCCTGTTAGAAGAGTAGATCAGGTGGAGAATAGCCCAATAGCTAGAGGTAGAGGAAGACTAAGAAAGACTATAGGTGAAACAGTTAAAAAAGATCTAGATTTGAATGACTTTTCTAAAGACTTGGTTCATGATAGGACACAATGGCGTCGTTTGAACCATGTAGCCGACTCCACCTAGTGGGAAAAGGCTTGATTGTTGTTGGTAATGACAAATATAGCAATCTTGGAAGCACTTACAGTAAATACGGTACTATTACAATACAATTTCGATACAAGATACGATATTATATATATATATATATATATATATATATCATTCAAGTAAAAAATTAATATCATGGGATCTGACAAGTGATCCCATATCCCCTCATATTTTTGTCATCTATATGGACAAGTTGTCCCATTTGATAGCTGAGAAAGTTAATGATTAGGAATGAATTCCTATGAAAGACTAAGAAAGACTATATGTGAAACGGTTAAAAAAGATCTAGATTTGAATGACTTTTCTAAAGACTTGGTTCATGATAGGACACAATGTCGTCGTTTGAACCATGTAGCTGACTCCACCTAGTGGGAAAAGGCTTGGTTGTTGTTGTTGTTGTTGGTAATGACAAATATAGCAATCTTGGAAGCACTTACAGTAAATACGGTACTATTACAATACAATTTCGATACAAGATACGATATTATACATATATATATATATATATATATATATATATATCATTCAAGTAAAAATTAATATCATGGGATCGACAAGTGATCCCATATCCCCTCATATTTTTGTCATCTATATGGACAAGTTGTCCCATTTGATAGCTGAGAAAGTTAATGATTAGGAATGAATTCCTATGAAAGTTGGGCATAATTGTCCAAAAATCTCCCACTTGCTTTTTGCAGATGAATTACTTCTTTTATCTGAGGCCTTTGTTGATCAGATGAATTGTATCCTTCAAATTCTCAATATATTTTGTGAAGTTTACCAGTACAAGATAAATCCCCCAAAAAAAAAAAGTTTACTCTTCTCTAAGAATACATCTCAAGAAGTGGTAAATGAGATTGTTGAAAAAAAGTGGTTTTACTATCACCAATCATCTTGGTCGCTACTTAGGGGCAATCATTGGTCAGGGGAGAGCTTCAAAAGCTCACTTTAATCATATTGTGGAGAAAGTGCAATCTAGATTAAGCAATTGGCAATCCCAATGCCTTTCCTTGGCTAGGCGCATTACTTTTGTCCATTCGGTTCTGGGGTCTTTAGCAGTGTTTAATATGCTACATACAAAGCTTCCTAAGAGTGTCTGTCACAATATTGAAAAAGCCCAAGGAAGATTCATTTGGGGGGACACTCTCACGAAAAAACGGCCCCATCTTATCAAGTGAAGTGTGATTTGCACCCCAAAAAATTATGGTAGTCTTGGCTTCAGAAACCTAAATCAGTTGAATGAGGCCTTTTTAATCAAATTGGGCTGAGGTATTTTGTCAGTCTTTGGGTCCAAGTGATGCTAGTCAAATATGGAAGAAATAAGAAGCTCCTAGACGAAATTTGTCCTTGTGCCTCGGATTTTGTGCTTTGGAAAGATATAGCCAAGCTATAGCCAAAACGTCTGGAGAATGTGAAGCACTCTCTAGGCAATGGTGATAGAATTGAGTTCTAGGATAACTACTAAGTGGAGGGGGTGTCTAGCCTTTCCAGCTTTGCTATTGACCCCACGATTGCAGAAGATAGTAGCATCACTGTCAGTCACATCATTAATGAGCAAGGTGAGTGTGACATCCCCCTTCTCCAATCCTTGCTGCCCCTCAACCTTGTGCATAAAATCTCTGGCATTTTCCCTCTAAATCTTCTTGATAGAGAGGACTCATTTGTTTGGGGGCAAAAGTGGTCTTGCACAACTAAGGAGATCTATGACTCCCTTTCCCTTGGAACTCCCTTGGCGGATCCAGTTTGGAGCTAGATCTGGAAATGGAAAGGCCCCCAAAGGATTAGAATGTTCATATAGGTGGTGTATCACGACAAACTCCTCACATCTGAAAATTGCAGTCACTAGAATGATGGAGTTTGCCCTGACTGTGCTCTTTGTACCAGCTCCACGGAGACTCTTATCCATGCCCTTCGCGATTGCTCGTTAATAGGGAGAACATGGATTCGATTAGTTAGTTTTGAGAAAATTGTTTTCTTGTTCACGGGTGATTTGAAATCTTGGGTCTCTAGCAATTGTAAGGATAATTAGGGGCTTCCACAGTCTGGGAATTGGTGGGACTTGTTCATGGTGTCCACTTGGTGCCAATGGACATGGAGGAATAAGGAGTGTTTTGACAGACACTTCCAAGGGTCGTCCAACATCATCCCTGCCATCCTTGGTCATATTTGTCAGCTAAACTTGGCCAGATCCCAGTTGTCTTCTGATTCGGTGGGGTTGTGCCAAATAATGAATGCCTTGTGGATTTGCCCCCCCCCTCTCGGGTTGGTCGAAGGTCAACACAAATGGTTCTGTTATTAGGCTTTCTGGTGCAGTGGCCTTATTAGGGATGCTCAGGGCAACTAGCTACAGGGTTTCACTAGATGGATTGGATAATGTAGTGATTTTGTTGCTGAGTTATAGGGTGTTCTATCTGGTCTGCAATTAGCTTGGAACTATGGTGTTAGAAGGGTTATATTGGAAAATGACTTCCTTGTTATTATTCAAGTGTTAAACAAGGAAGAAATTCAGCATAGGGATCATGATAGGTTATTCTCTAGGATTCATTATTGGAGCAACAGGAATTGGGAAGTCAAGTTCACTTATACTCTCCGTGAAGGTAACCAATGTGCGGATCTCCTAGCCTGCCTCAATCTCTCTCAGGATCTCGGTTTCAAAGCTTGGATGAGACCACCTCCTCAACTTAACCTTTATCTTCTTACTGATGTTTCAGGGGTCTCCATGCCCCGTAGTGTTGTTTATCCCTTGTAGTTTGCTCTTCTTTTAGGCCTCTAGCCCTCCAAAGCACTAAAACAAAAAAAAAATTAGTATCACATGTTTATGATTTTATGTAAATAAAAAAATTAGTACCACATGAATGGATGGGCTTAAACCTAATTCTCTTTGTTTTATTCTAATTTAAATACATCATCCATGTAAATAATTACTATCACATGTAAGAATGGACTAAGCCCAATCTCTTTGTTTTATTCTAACAAATAAAATTATGTGTTTTGTCATTTTCAAAACCTAAATGAAGTTATGCATTTTGGTTTCTAAAGTTGTTTAGGTGTTAAATCTTTTACACCACTTTTGACTTTTTGTCTATATGTGGCTTCATCTTCATAGGAAGTAGACATTTCTTCCTTTCAAGTAACAAAGGTCGGCTTTTTTTGCTTTCTAACATCTCTAGTCTCAACTCTCAAATACTTTGAATGGTTCAAAAGGGATGGGTAAACATGAGTTTAATTTGTGAAAAGGGTTTTTGTACCTAAACTCTATGATTGGCTTCTAAATGTGTGTTCCTATCGTGTCTCAACTAGTTTCCAATAATGTTTTGTCGGTTCCATGTTGTTTTGGTTCTCTCAGACTTGTAGGAAAACAAAAGCACCCAGACATATCTAGTTGTGTCATGTCCATATCGAACACAAACACAAGCATAACTAGATGCTGGAGGTGAGAGAATTCTGCCGTGTCCATGCTTCAAAGTTAACAATAAGGGTGCTCATAGATTTGGTTGGGTTGGGTTTAACTTAATCCAATCTTGACCTTATATTTTGATTGAATTAATTTTTTTGGACTTAGTCCTAGCTCGATTATAATCTGATTAATGACCGGGCCAACCCAAGATTTAGGCAAAATACACAAATTTAAACATTATGCATAGCTAAATTGTAAAACTTTAAAATTGAGGAATATTTTACAATATACATTTGCAAACAAATTATACCAATATAAAAAATTATCATGTTGTGCCTAAGCTATTAATCTAAGTGAAAAAATTTTATAACCGATCCTTAATTTTCAAAAAAAAATTAAGTCTTAAAATGTTAAGTAACATCATGCGGATTGAGCTAACAAAAAAAAAAAGACCCAAACCCAATCTAAAAACACATCAAATATAATTTTGAGAACCCAAATTTAACTCAATTAGCTTCAGGTTGAATTGAGTAATCAAGTTGTATTAAGTCTTGGGCACCACTATTTAACATATTGGAAAGTTGCTCCATCCATATACCACAATCAATGCAAGGTATTCCACAAGCAGACAAT
This sequence comes from Ormosia emarginata, assembly GCA_029884605.1. NCBI lineage: Eukaryota > Viridiplantae > Streptophyta > Magnoliopsida > Fabales > Fabaceae > Ormosia > Ormosia emarginata. The sequence goes on from JAQQTP010000057.1 coordinate 11,259,010, forward strand.
CTTGTAAGTGAATCCATAATCAACCAAACTCTTTAGACAATTCTTATTAATTTAAAAGTTCTAATTTTGCGTTGCTATCTAACACTTTGTTTAATTTAGATGAAATACTTGTACAATTGTCTAAATCTAAACAATTTGTAACATCAGTTTTAAAAGGCTTAAATATGGTTTTGGTTCCTCTAAATATATTAGGTTTTTGTTTTGGTCCATTAAGATTATTTTTTTTTATGGTTTGTGTCCTTATAATTTTAAAAGCAAGTGAAAATGAATCAATTCAACCCTTTCATATTAAATTTTTTTAGCCCGTGAAATGATGAAAGGTTTAATATGAGGGAGTTGAATTGAGATAATTTCACTCACTTTTGAAATGAAGACATGAACTAATTCCACTCATTTTTTAAATTATTAAAATACAAACTAACAAAATTTTTTAAGGGACCAAAACAAAAATTTGATGTATTTTGAAAGACCAAAAACATATTTAAGTTGTTTAAAAAATATATATTTAAATAACTTTTGATTTGTTTGAAAATTTAATTTAATATTAAAATTTTAAACTTTAAAATTATTTAGGCATAGTTATTATTACCTAACATAAAGTAATTAATGTAAAAGTGTTATTTTTTTAATTTAATTTTGGACTTATTATATTGCAAAAATAATATAATTTAATCATGCATCACATTTTAAAAAAAGTTTTATCTTTCAAGTAATTACTATTATAATGAAACTTTTTAAATAATATGACAAAAGTATAAACTAGGACCGTGAAAACAAGTCAAACTCATTGTAACGCCCGTATAAAAATATGATAGACTTATATATGGTTACATAGGTAGCTTAATACCCGATTATCATGTTTGTTAAATTTTGTAACCTTCTGAGCACATTTAGTCACCTTGCTATAACGTTATATGTGGAATATAACTGGTTTTAGCTCTGGTAATGGCTTAAACTACTTAGTTAATGAAAATAAATAAGGAGAATTCATTTTTAGGTCACAAATGTGTAAACTGTGTTATAGTTAAATTTTAAGGTTAATCGAAGCTAATTTAATATTTTTAAGCATATTGGTCAAATGTTTTAATGCCAAATTGACTACCAATAGTTATGAAAAAAATGTGAAAATGGTGAAATCAGATTTTTAATGAATCATATGATTTATTTTAAGTCTGTTGGAAGTTAAAGATTTTGATTTGGTGAAATCTACGTGTTCTTAGCAGATTAGAATTTCCAGCTTAAGTCACTTGGTTTGGAGGTTTGAATGGTTGGAAGGCCATTGTTCCTCAATGAAACAATAGTTGTTTTATGCATAATTCTGTAGAAAACTTTGTCACAGGGTCACGTATAGGCGTGACTGAACCACGCTTAGGTGTGGGTGAGACAGAGAGTATCATGCCTAGGTGTGGTTTCTTGAGAGTTACAGGTTTGTTGTTCTGCCACCTTCACGCCTAGGCATGGGAGGGTGACACTTAGGGGTGACTTCCAAACTTAGAAAAGAATTGAAATGTGATGCAATGGAGTCTGTGAGAGGTGTAGTTTCTTCTTTTATGCTTCTTAGTGAGTAATGAGACTCTTCTAGGAATATTTAATAATGAGTGAATGTAATGAATCAAAATGATTTGTAATGTTAATTATGAGAAACAATTGAACATGGTTATATATATATTGTGTATTGTGATGAATTAAGGAAATGGGCTTCCCTAAGTGTTAGAATCACTCATAGATGCTTTTTTAAGAGTGTTAAGGTACTTTTAAAAGTATTAGATCAAGTGTTTGTAAAATGAACTTGATATGCATATAAATCAATTGTGAGGCTAATTATGAGAAGTAATTAGTAATTGTATTGCATGAAATAATTGTGGAACATAGTTGAGATGAGTGGTATACTCTCTATGTTTATTGTGATTGAGGATGAATTTCCTTGTTAATTGATGAAGATCACGTAGTTGATGGATTTCATTACCTGGAGTGTTGATTTCTAGATAGACTTCCAGTGCTTACTCAAGGTTATGGATGTTCCATTACTTTGTTTAGGACTCATACATTCATGACATTACCATAGAATTAGAGTTCTTGAATATGGTATCATAACATTACCATGAACTTGGTATTATGCATTATTCATTTCATACTTAAGTTATTACACATCCATACACACTAGACATAATTTGGAATGACATGACACTTGTATGGGCGGTTGCTATCATGACATGAACTCATAACATTAAAATTGTATGGGCAGTTGTATGTATCTAAGATGGAGATGTTGTTATTATGTACTTTTGCGATTGAAGTGTTAGTTTGGTATTTGTAAATTCTCTATAAATGTATAAAATGTTGATTTTGGAATACTTCTATTGAGAATTTGTGATTTCTCACCCTGATTGTATTGCCATGTAAATTCAGGTACAATTTCTTCAAAAGAGAAGAAGAAGATGTATGAAGATTAGTATAGTTATAGGCTTGATGTTGACAAAGCTTGTATATTATACTAGATATTAATGTTTTGAAAGTTTATGTATTATAATGTGCCTATTGAGGCAAGGATGTATATATATATATATAACTTTTGTTGTTGTGGCTTTCCATAATTATTTGTATAAATGTTATGGGTTTAGTTGAAGTATGTTATGAAGTAGCATGACTAGTATTTGTTATTCTTATATATGTCAAATGTATCGGGATAGAAATATTAGGATGTTACATTATGATATCAGAGCAGTTCATCCTATTGAGTTGGGGTATGAACTGACTATGCTTAGGTATGTTAAGAGTTGGTTGTGCATTTCTAATCTCTTACATGTCATGTTTGAGTAGAATTTCATGACTTGCCTTGTGTTGTGTGTTGTTAGCTACTGTTGCACGGTTATATGATATTGAGACTGATTAACTTAATATGGATTGTTCTATGTGTACAAGAAACTATGGCACCCAAGAAGTGAGTTAGAGAAACTAAGAATACACCTGGTGAAGGTATTGATATGACCGCAGCTTTTATGGCAATTGTCAATGCCACGACGCATCAAATAGAACAGGTAACCGTCACTGCCAATGCAATAAGAGAATAGGCAGTGGTAACTGCAAGAGTGCTAGAGAGGTTAGAACCTCATTAACCAGTACCACCACCAGCACAAGATGTACTAGTTAGGAGAAACTAGAATTTTCTTGATATTTCAGAGTTCAGGAAGATGAATCCTCTGATGTTTAGGGGCGACTACGATCCGGTGAAAGCTGAAGAGTGGTTGGCCGAATCAGAAAATATCTTTGAGGTAATGGTTTGCTTGGATGAGCAAAGAGTTTCTTTTGCTTCATTTATGTTAGGAGGGGAAGCAGAGCAATGGTGGCGAAGTGCTAGAAGACTGTTGGAGGTAGCAGGAACTTTAATCACTTAGGAAATGTTCAAAGAGACCTTTTTGGGGAAATATTTTCCAAGAAGTTTACATGAGGACAAAGAAATGGAGTTTCTTAGTCTTCAATAAAGGGATATGACAATTGGGCAATATGAGGCTAAGTTTCATAAGTTGTCCAAGTTTTCTTCTTAGTTTAGACTCAATCCAAATGAGAACTAGAAGTGTGTCAGGTTTGAATCTGGACTAAAAAGAAATGCAAAAAAAGCAATGAGGACTTTAGAGATCAGGGATTTCCCATCTTTGGTGAATAAGTGCAGACTTATGGAATCCGACAATCTCTAATTTCAATCAGAGCGAAGATTGGAAAACCTTCATAAGAAGAAACAGGTGGAGGGTGGATATGGGAAAGGTGTTCCTAAATCCAGTTAGCCACAAGTTAAAGATGAGTAAGTTAAGAGGGATGATCAAGTTCAGAGGTGTACCAAGTGTGGTAGACACCATGGGAATAAAGTGTGCATAGTGGATCAAATAATGTGTTCTAAGTATGGCGAGAAGAGATACTATGCAAAGAGTTTTCCTCAAAGGCAAGAGGCTAAAACAAATGCTAGGCCCATAGCCCAGGGGAAAGTCTACATTCTATAAGGTGAGGAGACCACACAATCTCCGGGTTCAGGAAAAGGTGAGTACATAGTTGTACTTATTGAATAATTTTATTTTCTTGAGATTTGGTTATACTTATTATTGTGTGTGACTTGTTAGGGATTCTTACCATAGGTAAAATAAATTTTAAGGATAAAATTTTAAAAAAGAGGGGAGAAATGTAATGCCCGTGAAAAACATAATAGACTTGTATATGGTTACGAAGGTAGCTTAATACCTGTTAAATTTTTTGACCTTCTAAGCATGTTTAGTCACCTTGTTGCAACGTTATGTGTGGAATATAACTGTTTTTAGCTCTGATAATGGCTTAAATTGTTTAGTTAGTACAAATAAATGAGGAGAATTCATTTCTAGGTCACAAATATGTAAAGTGTGCTATAGTTAAATTTTGAGATTAATCAAAGATAGTTTGCTATTTTTAAGAATACTGGTCGTGTATTTTAATGTTAGATTGACAACTAGCATTTATGAAAAAAATGTGAAAATGGTGAAGTTAGATTTTTAATGAATCATAGGATTTATTAAAGTTTGTTGGAAGTTAAAAATTTTGATTTGGCGAAATCTAAGCGTTCTTAGCAGATCAAAATTTCCAACTTAAGTCACTTAAGTGACTTAAGTATCCCACGATTCCTTCTTTCTTTTTGCTTTGACTTTCTTATTTAAAATGAGATATTTTTCTCATTTCCTTTTCATTTCACACGACAGCCACAAGGAAGAGCAAAGGGAAAGAAAAGAAAGAAGACCAAGGTGAAGCAACAACAACCAAAGAGAAGGAAGAGCTTAGTGGTGAGGAGGAGCTGCTAAGTGACTTTATTTTTTGTCATTAGAGGTAGGGAGAACCTTGTTCTTGACTCTTTACCTCATTTTCTTCATCTTGTTCTAGAGAGGCCTTTATGAGGCAAGTGACAGTGGAGTGTTGTTTATATATATATATATATATATATATATATATATATATATATATATATATATATATATATATATATATATATATATATATTATGCTTAAATCTTGTTATAGAACTTGAGTATAACATGTTTTTAGGTTATTTGATGATTGATGATGAGTTTCCATTAATTAAACACCTTTGGTTCCTCTTAAGATTAAAGTTGAGTTTTAGGGTTCAAGTTGGGTGAATTGATTCATAAGCGGATGTTTTAAAATTGGTTTGAGAGTTAAAACATAATTAGGGACCTTGTATGTGATTGAAAATCACTTGGTTTGGAGGTTTGAATGGTTGGAAGGCCATTGTTCCTCAGTGGGACAGTGGCTGTTTTCTACAGAATTCTATAAAAAACTCTATTGCAGTGTCACGCCTAGGCGTAACTGAACCACACTTAGGCGTGGGTGAGACAGAGAGTATCACACCTAGGCGTGACAGAACTGTTCCTAGGTGTGGTTTCCTGGGCATGAGAGGATGGCGCCTAGGCGTGACTTCCAAACTTGGAAAAGAATTGAAATGTGATGTAATGGAGCATGTGAGAGGTGTAGTTTCTTCTTTTATGCTTCTTAGTGAGTAATGAGACTCTTGTAGAAGTATTTAATAATTAAGTGAATGTAATGAATCAAAATGATTTGTAATGTTAATTATGGGAAATAATTGAACATGGTTATATATATATATATATATATATATATATATATATATATATATATATATATTGTGTATTGTGATGAATTGAGGAAATGAACTTCCCTAAGTGTTGGAATCACTCATAAATGCTTTTTTAAGAGTGTTAAGGTACTTTTAAAAGTGTTAGATGCAGTGTTTGTAAAATGAACTTGATATGCATGTAAATCAATTGTGGGGCTAATTATGGGAAGTATTTAGTAATTGTATTACATGAAATGATTGTGGAACATAGTTGAGGTGAGTGGTATACTCTCTATGTTTGTTGTGATTGAGGATGAATTTCCTTGTTAATTGATGAAGATCGTGCAGTTGATGGATTTCATTACCTAGAGTGTTGACTTTTGGATGGACTTCTAGTGCTTGCTCAAAGTTATGGATGCGATTTCTATTATTTTGTACAGGACTCATGCATTCATGACATTACCATAGAATTGAAGTTCCTGAATATGGTATCATAACCATGAACTTGGTATTATGCATTATTCATTTCATAATTAAGTTATTACATAGGTATACACACTAGACATAATTTGACATGACGTGACAATTGTATGAGCAGTTATTATCATAACAAGAACTCATAACATTGCAATTGTATGACCAGTTGCATGTCTCTGAGATGAGGATGTTGTTATTATGTACTTATGTGATTGAAGTTTTAGTTTGGTATTTGTAAATTCTTTATGAATGTATAAAATGATGGTTTTGAAATACTTCTATTGAGAATTTGTGATTTTTTACCCCGATTATATTGCTATGTAAATCTAGGTACAAGTTCTTCAAAAGGGAAGAAGAAGATGTATGAAGATTAGTATAGTTATATGCTTGATGTTGACAAAGCTTGTATATTATACTAGATATTGAAGTTTTGAAAGTTTATGTATTACAATGTGCCTGTTGAGGCAAGGATGTATATATATAACTTTTGTTATCGTGGCTCTCCATAATTATTTGTATAAATGTTATGGGTTTAGTTGAAGTATGTTATGAAGTAACATGACTAGTATTTGTTATTCTTATATATGTCAAATGTATCAAGATAGAAATATTAGGATGTTACACCTGTCTAGCTGACCAACTTAACTATTAAAATTAGGTGGGCTGAGTTTAAAAAATATTGATTTATTTAAATCAATTCATTTTCAGCCCAACCCATTTAACTTGCGAGTAGAGTTGGGTAAACTAGTGGCAGCTCATAGTTCGGCCTGTTTAACCCGTAACCAATATAAATAATTTAGACTAGGCATTTTTCAAGCCTATTTAAATGCGAGTCTATATGTCCAATTCATTTAACTGACAGGTTGAATTAGTAGTGGGCTGCTAACTTGTTGGTCAGTCTGCCAACCAGCCAAGCATTTTTTTAAAAAAAATATATTATTTTAACACTTTTTTTCCAACGAGTTCTCTTGCCAAATGATAAAAAACACAAAAAACTCTCAATTTCAAATGCCTAAATAGGATCCAAAAGCAAAATATAAAAGAAAATAAAAAAAATCTAAAAATAGGCAAAAAATAAAACATATGCAATGGGCCCATAGGCTAGCCTGCAAACCCACAGGCTAACACGGGTTGGACCTAGTTTAGTATTTTGTTTTTGGCCTATTTAAAGTATGGGTCAACCTAGTTCGGCTTATTTATAAGCAACTTGTTACAAACCAGGTTAGTACAGATCGAATTGGTTCGCTTACCTACCTCTACCTGTAGGTTTAATAGACCAACTAGTTTAACCCGCAGGCTAGTCTGTTGGCCTGCCCTTTTTTTGTGTACAATACATAACACATAAATCACAACTTAGTAGTACTAGTTAGGCCAACCAAATACAAAGGCCCAAAAAGGCACTTATATGAATTCAAGTTTGTTTTGGATTCTATTTGTAATTTGAGTTTCTTTTGTCATTGTGATTTTGTGATGTTAGAGATTATTTGATTATGCTTTTTTTATGTTAATTGATCATTAATATACCCCATGTACTACTTTTTCATCTAATTTCTTATATTGTTTTTCATACTTTTGTTATGTTTTAGTTTTAGATTCATTGGTGATCACTTTTCCTTTATCTCTTGATATTTTCAATCCTAGATTTTAATTTTGGTCATTGTGGATTTTAATTTTTAAATTAAAAGAATTTCAAAAAATAAAAAACATCTTGTTTATGGTCACTGCCTTTATATAGGTGGGCTAGTAAAATACTAGCCTATTTAAACCACTATATTTTTTACTCAACTCATTTAACCCGCAAATTAAACAAGATAAGCTTAAATAGGCAGGTTGGCCTGTTTAACAATCCTAGTCCATACATCATATGCTTTTAAAAAAATGCATTCTTCTTTTACTGGCTCTTTACGTCTAGAAATCTTATATACTTATAACTTTTTCTCATATATCCTTCATGTGAATTAATGGTGTTGAGGAAGAAAGGGGGAAGAGAAAGAGAAGAAGGTAAAGAATGATGATGATTGGTTAGACACGAGGAATGTAAAAAAAATGTGTATACGTATATCACATTACCCCACTTCAATAAGAGATCTTATTATGTATTTTTGTAAATGTGGACACAATTGATGATAGGCTCATATGCCCTACTCTTTTGTGCATTTTTTCCCCTCATCTTATAGACATACATGTTTTTTAAACCAAATAGCATAATAAATCAATAAGATTTTTAGCTCAAGCTCAACCAACTCAATCGTTTAAATTGATTGATTGAATTAATAACATTATAAAGTAATTAATATACAAATGAAATATGTAAAATATTTATGAAATATGACATTATATTAAGTTTTTTTTTAAAAAAAAAACAATGCTCCATTGGGCTTTGAATGATTTTATGGAGTTTTACTTTTGACTGTTCCAAAAATAGTCAGATTGTGAATTTAATTATGAGACTAAACCATAAATCATGAATTCAGTTATGAGATTGTCAAACCATCTAGTTCTAACCAGTGATTAAAAAATCAGACTAGATCGACTAGTTCAACTGAAAAACTAATGAACTAGTCACGTGTTTGATCCATTTAAACCTTAAAAGCAGAAATTAAAAAATCAGTAAAAAACTAGATAAACCAATAGAAAACTAGAAAAATTGGAAAAAAAATCAATGGGTCTTTAATTTGAGTAGTTATGAAATGATAGCTAAGCCTCGCTGGCCACTGAGCCCAACCTTGTCGACACTGCAATCCAAATATGGCACAAATGTTAGCCACTGTACATAGCCCCGCCTGTAACACCCTAATACCGGTAATGTAGTTTATCAAAATATACATGGATAAGCAGTATTAATTATGCTACTTATATCTTTAACATAATACTAATCCATATCATTTTAAATAAATAATAATGGAGAGCCTTGTGAAAACTAAAAGTTATACATATAACATCACCACTAAAATGCATATTGTATACATAACTTCCTGAACAAACTAAAAACAGTGTAAATAATTAAAAGCTTTACAACTACTAAATATAAAAACTATCCTAGTCTTCACACTTCTTCTTCTTGCCTTTGGATGAACTTCCACCTGGATTTACATGGCAACAACGGGGTGAGAAATCACATTTCTCAGTATAAGTATACCAAAACTAGCAGTTTAAACATTCGCAATGAATAAACCCAACTGAACTAATACTTCCTACATAAGAAACAATTACAACTCTCTCTTTATGCAACATTCTTTAGCAAGCTATACTTCTGTTCTGATAACCGTAAACCACGATGATATCAAACAACCGCCCATAAAATCATTTGAAATCATCGATCAAACAACTGCTCATATAGCTATCACCGAAGACACCAAACAACACATAAACAACAATCACACAAATATGTCCAAACCAAACAAAATATTAAATAATGCAATGATAGAATGATGTATGTTTATATTCAAAGAAAAGTCTATGTTAGTATTGGTGCAATATCATGAATACTTAACTATTCCCCATAAGCGTAGAGGGATTCTGCCATGATAATGTGTGACCCCTTATAGCTTACTTTTTAGGAACGAAGTTTGTTATCATAACATATGACCTCCTACACTGGTAGATCACCAAGTAATCTACCTTAACTAGGTGGATATTGTAACACCATCCGTAAGGAATTGCAATTCTTATAAACTCTTTTAAAATTTAAGTCAAGTAATAAAACATTTATATTAGAACGTGCGAATTACAAAATTTCTTTTTTGCGGAAGTCATAAATTTGTTAGAAAACGAAGAACATTAAGCATATAGAACTGAATAATACTCTTTACACATATATACATATTTTTTCAAGACGAAAATACATAAAACTTACATATCCCAAATAATATATGCATCTACTATATAAATACTAAACCTAAACCAATACCATAAACTTCAATAGTAGACTCTTGAATCTGAACTTCCTCTGGACCCTCAAGGTCCTCCTCTAGTGGCAAAATCCCTGACTAGGGTAGGTCTCGAGGAGCGGGAGTCAGAGTAAAAGATACCTCGGAATCCTCCCTAGGAGAATAGTACATATTGCCCCACAAATACCTTCTAGGCATATGAAATTCTAGATATATAGTAGCATTAAAAGTAAAAATAACGGCCCCATGGTTGGTCCTATTCATGGAAACAGTAATGTCTCCATAATACTCTACGCGTTCAGTATCCAAGTGAATATGCCACGTGTTCGCACCTCCATGAAACTGTATACTAGTATAACCTATCAGGTTCCTTCTCGTTGCCATCCCTATCTTCATAAGCATAAACAGAAAATAGAAACAGGCAAAACAAAATAACAAAGAGGTGAGATTCTCTACATCAAATACCAAAATGGTAGCAAGGAAACAACAATAATAATACAGTTATACAATACAGATACAACAATTACAACCATGATATATCTCAACAGATAACTCATTGAATATGCATACATGTAAATATTTCACAGTAGTATGTCAACAATCTATGCATATGCACAATGAATAGACCCCTACTCCACGGAGCTAAATAAATATCAGAGAGAATGATCGGGAGAACCTGTCCGTATATCATCAGCCTCAATATAAATGCTTTCAATGTTCTCAATTTGCGCAACATGGCTTATACAAGACAGTCGACACCGTATTAGGAAAAGAGCTTTGTCTCGTCGAGATCGTCGATGGATTTGCATCAGTTACCACGACACAGTAGAGCTACAAACTGACCACTTATGAGAACCTGCACCCCGACGCCTCCAAGGTCATTCATAGACATTCACTACATAATTCTCACCTGCACAAAAGTGTAATTCAATCTCCTAGGCATATAACCTTAACAAACCAAGTCATAATCACTTTGATAACACATGTTCCAATGCTTCACAAATCAATAATTGATAAATACATGATTTTCACGTCAAAACAATCCATCATTGGGCTAAAACGTCAATTGACGTATCTGGGTCCAGTACGTCGGCCCAATAGTAAAACTTATTGTTTTTCTCAAAAGTGAAGTATTTTTACTATATTTCACAAATGTAAAGTATTTATATGGTATTTTACAAACATACTATATTTATATGGTATTTTACAAATGTATAGTATTTATATGGTATTTTACAAATATACAAAATTTATACGGTATTTTAAAATTATACAATATTTCTACTATATTATATAATATTTTTGTTACATTAGCAAATCACGTAAATGTTTTAATTGATATTCTAAGCTCAATTTAAAACTTACCGTATTTAAAAATATTAAACTTTAATTCCAATGTATTTTTTTACACAACCTCCTCTAAATAATTCTTACATTTTCATAAAACCAATATTATCAAAATATTATTACATTGTTTTTATTAAAAACTTTCTTAAATAAAATACTTTAGATTTAAAATTATCCTTCAAAAATTTATTTCCATCACAATAGCCAAAAATCATTCTTTCTTACGTAATAAAATTTATTTAATCTTCTTTTAATTTTACAATTCCATAACTCTTGTTTTTATTCACCTAATCAACTAAGTTCTCGATTAATAAATTATTTTAATCATGGATACTCATCTTTAAGTTATATGGCCGTAAGCCATAGAGATCTTTTGGATCCAAAAATCATTTTTTTGTTACATAATTCATAGCCTATAATTTATTTCAACCATCAAATCATGATATAACAATTTCATGCTTACCATGATAATCACATAAACATATAATCAAGTAAGCATAAATCACGGAATTCACACCAACGAGTGAATAAATCCTCACATGGATTTTTCACCGGTCAAAACACAATTTAGTTTCTCATCACCAAAATGGATCGATGACGTTAATCCCCTTCTTACCTTAGGGGAAGATCGAAGTTCCTTCATTGTTCCTTCAAATAATTTCAACCACCAAAAAGACCCTAGAATCCTTCAAACTTTGAACCTTGAGAAACGGTTGAAGATGGACGATTTAGGAGAAACTCACAACATGAAAGTTCCTTAAGATAGTGTCTAGATTCAAGATCTATGGTTATTTTGAATTGATAAGGCTTGGACAGAATTTTCAAGGGCTCAACTGTGTATAGAGAAGAGAAAATATGATAGAAATATTGTAAAAGCTCTTGAATGGTGTAGTTCTTAAAAATTATACATAATGAGTTTATATAGAAAAATGAAATCACTCATGACCGTATGATCATCATGAAATCAAGGGTCAAAAACTCCTCCTGCAAGCTTGATTTTCTATTGGTTCTTCTTATTAAATTATAGTCATTTTATTTTTCAACTTACCTCTCATTGGCTATGATTAAACTATGGTTATTTTATTTGACTTATATGAAAACTTAACATAGAAGCTATCTTTCTATTGGTTAATAGTGATATGAGTCACAAAATGTATTGGTTTAGAATTGGGTCTAAGTTCATTACTAGGTTTTTACCGATGATTATTTACTAATCTCAAAAGTTACTGCTAGTAAAAATCATAGTGATAGCTCATCAATTAAAAGAATATCCTAGAATTTACCTGTCAGCTAAAAGTATCAGAAAAGGAATATTTCAAAATTTTATTCTCGATTTTGGGTTTAGTAAGATCCTCTGGCCCTGTATGAATAGTTAAAATATTCCAGGCCTGAATTTTTTTTAATTTTTTCCAGCTCCATTCTTAAACACACAAAAGTCCAAAAATAATAATATAATAATCAAATAATTCACAAAAATTACAAAAATTATAAAAACATATTTAACAGAGAAAGAAATAAATTTCGGGGTGTTACAACTCTCTCCCTTTGAAAAGAACTACGGATATTGTTATTTCATTTTATCCTCTAGTTCCCAAGTTGTATCACCAGTAATGTCATTCCAAATTTCCTTTACTAAGGCAATTTATTTACTTCTGAGTTGTTTCACTCATCTATCTTCGATTTTAACAAGAAGTGTCTTATAGGTCAAGCTTTCTTTTAATTGTACTGTATCCGGTGCTATGACATGACTTGGATCTGAAATATACTTTCGCAATTGTGATACATGGAAGACATTATGAAGGTTAGAAAGAAAAGATGGTAAAACTATTTGATATGCTACTGGACCTATCCGATGAAGAATTTAATATGGTCTAATGAATTTAGGAGTAAGCTTTTTGGATTTAATTACATGTCCGACCCCAGTCATAGGAGTGACTCTCAAAAACACATGTTTGCCTTCCTCAAATTCAAGAGGTCTCATTCTTTTGTCAGCATAACTCTTCTGTTGACTTTGAGTTGTCCACATTTTATATTCGTCGTGTGTAGTACTAGTTCGAGTCCTAACATAAGATTTTCCCCATCTTGGTACCAACACAAAGGCGTTCTACACCTTTGTCCATATAAAGCTTCATAGGTTGTCATTCCTATGTTGGAGTGGAAACTAATGTTATAGGTGAATTCTGTCAAAGGTAAGAATTCATCCTAACTCTCAGTCTGCTCCAAGACACAAGCTCTTAACAGATCATCTAATGATTGAATCGTCCTCTCAGATTGACCATCTGTTTGCAGATGATAAGCAGAACTTAAATGAAGTTTTGTCCCTATTGCCCCTTGCAAACTCTGCCAAAATCTTGATGTAAACCTCAAGTCTCGATCAGAAATAATACTTGAGGGTACACCGTGAAGTCTAACAATCTCACCAATATACAATTCAGCTAATCTCTTCATTGAATACCTTATATTAATGGGTAAGAAATGTGTTGACTTCGAAAGTTGATCAACGATCACCCATATGGAATCATAACCCTTTCGAATCCTTGGTAATCCAATAACAAAGTCCATAGCGATGTCATCCTATTTCCATTCTGGAATAGCTGGAGGTTTTAATATTCCTAAAGGTTTTTTATGTTTAACTTTAGCTTTTTGACAAACTAAACAGGATGCTACATACTCGGCTACGTCCCTCTTCATTCCTTGCCACCAATATAACTGCTTCAAATCCTTATACATCTTGGTTGTTCTAGGATGTATACTTATTTTACTCCTGTGGGCTTCATCAAGAATCAATTTTCAAAGCTCAGGATCACCGGGCACACAAATCTTATTTCTAAACCTCAAAATTCCATCCATTCCTTCCACAAATTCTGATATAGCACCTTGCTTTTTTAGCTATTTCTCATCTTGCAAGTATTGACCACTTTGTTGTTTATCTCGAATTTCATCCATGAATTCATTCGTAATAGTGATTATATTCAAACAAAGTCTTCCCGGTGTCAATTCTACAGACAACCGCATATCCAAGAATTGTTCTATCAATTCTTTTTCCTTGATCATCATAGCAGAGACACTAAGTATCTTCCTACTCAAAGCATCTGCTACAATGTTCACTTTTTCGAGATGATACTGAAGTTGAAAATCGTAATCTTTCAAAAATTCCAACCACTTCCTTTGTCTCATATTCAACTCCTTTTGGTAAAACAAGTACTTCAAGCTCTTGTGATCACTGAAGACATTGAATGTTGCTTCATAAAGAAAATGCCTCCATATCTTTAATGCAAAAACAACAATTGCTAACTCCAAATCGTGGGTAGGGTAATTCTTCTCGTGCATTTTCAATTGCCTCGAAGCATATACTACTACCTTTCGATTTTGCATAAGCATACACCCTAAGCCCTGATATGAAGCATCACAATAAACGTCAAAAGGTTCATTAGGATAAAGTAAAATTAACACTGGTGAAGTAGTCAACTGTCTTTTCAACTCTTGAAAACTCTTTTCACATGCATCAGTTCATGTAAAAGTCTGATTCTTCCAAGTAAGCTGGGTAAGAGGTCCCGCTATTTTGGAGAATCCCTCAATGAATCTTCGGTAATATCTAGCTAACCTTACCAAACTACGAATCTCCGTTGGGGTCTTCAATTTTTCCCAATAAAGAACCATTTCAACTTTCAATAGATCCACCACAATTCCTTCCTTTGAAATTACGTGACCTAAAAATTGAACTTCCTCCAACCAAAATTCACACTTTAACAACTTCGCGTACAACTGTTTCTCTTTCAGAATCTGAAGAACCACACTGAGATGTTCAGCATGTTCCTCCTGATTTCGAGAATAGATCAGAATGTCGTTAATAAAAATAACGATAAACCTGTCTAGATAAGAACGAAAGATTCTATTCATATAATCCATGAATATTGTAGGAGTATCTGTTACTCCAAACGACATTACAAGATATTCATAATGCCCATAGCGTGTTTGAAACGCCATCTTTGGAACATCCTTAGCTTTTACGCGAATCTGGTGATAACCAGAACGTAAATCTATCTTAGAGAAGACAACAACTCCCTTCAGTTGATCCATCAAAGCATCAATCCTAGGAAGTGGATACTTATTTTTTATCGTGATTTTGTTCAACAGGCGATAATCTATACATAGACGAAAAGTTCCATCTTTCTTCCTAACTAACAGCACTGGAGCTTCCCATGGTGATACACTAGGTCTCACAAATTGCTTTTCCAATAGTTCCTCCGATTGATTCTTTAGTTCAGCTAATTTCGATGGTGACATCCGATATGGTACTATAGATATAAGACCAAATCTTGGTACAAGATCAATAGAAAATTCTATCTCTCGCTCTGGTGATATTCCATGTATATCATTAGGAAAAACTTCGGGAAACTCATTGACTACAGGAGTAGTATTCACATTGGTTTCACCCATGACTTCCAAGGAAAACAGTAACATGTATTCTTGAGCTTATTCTCTCAAAGACGCTTTAACTTGGTTGCGGTCAAAAATCCAAAAATCTCAGTTTCAGGAAACACTAAGGTTTTATTGGAACAGTTTAACATGATATGATTAGAAAATAACTAATCCATTCATAAGATTACATCAATTTGTGAAAGAGTTAAACAAATCAAATTGACAGAAAAGTTCTGATCACTAACAGTAATAGAACAGTTTAAACAGACTAGAGTAGTAATAACAGGTTTAGTAGTGGGTGTAGAAATAATGAAGTCAACTGGTAATGAAGACATAGGAAATCCTAATTGATCCACACAATCATAGGCAATAATGGAATGGGTCGCCTCAAGTCAAACAGTACAGTTAAAAGCGTACCTCCTATGACACATTCTCCCTTGATTAGATCATTAGATTAGGAGGTTTCGGCTCCACTCATCATAAAGACTCTCCCTCCTACTTGAGGTCTAGAAATACGTACATTATTCATGGAAGGCACCATCTTTGGTTGTGTACAATCTATAGAAATGTGTCTAAAATTTTCGCACTTGAAATAGATTATCCCCTTGATCGTACAATCTTTCGTCAAGTGTTCTTTTCCACACTTCAAACATTTTGTTGAAAGAGTCACAGTCTGACCAAATCTATTACCCTAACCAAAACTATAACCACCATTATTCCTTCTAACTGTTTGCTACTGTTGTTGATTCCCTGGTGGCTGTGAATACAATTTCTATTGGAATTGGTTGACATTACTATTACCTCCCCTTTGGAACATAGAAGGTCCAAAGTTACGATTTCTTGCCTCTTGAGATGGTTCTAACGCTTCAAGTCTGCAACATATATCCATCAAGGCTGAGAATTGATTCATTCTCATTGGTAGTACTCAACTCTTAGGCCTTCTTCGAACTTACGACATTTCCACATCTTATCAGGCTGGATTTGAAGATACCGTGAGAACTTTGACAAGCTCTCAAACTTTGTAGTATACTTATTAACCATCATCCCACCTTGTCGTAACCCAAGGAATTCCATTTTCTTGGCATGCCTTGCACTATCTGGAAAATACTTTTCCAGAAATGCATCACAAAATACATCCCATGTAATCTCCCTTCCTTCGGTTTGTAGTAATCTCCGAGTTCCTTTCCACCAATTTTCACTATCTCCCACCAGCATGAATACGACATAAGTTACCTTGCGGTCATCTACACATCCCATTCCTTTGAAAATCTTTTCTAAATCTTGAATCCACAAACTTGTCTTTTCTGGATTAAACTTGCCTTGAACTATGGATGATTGCTTCGACGTAATTCAGACAAATTTTGGGTATCAACATTCGCCTCTTGTTGTTTTGCTGCTCATTGATTCTGTTGTATAATAACTTCTGCCATCTATTGCATTGTTGCTGCAACAGTAGCCATATTATCATTCTCACGTCCTGATTCCATGTGCGCAGCTCTACCACGTGTTATTTCTTTTCTTTAGACTAATCAAAACACAATGAAAAATAAGCACAATTTATTTAAACAATATTGTCTCCTTTTGAAAACTAAACACAAAGAAACACACAACATAAACAAGACAGACCTAACCACAAACCCAAAAGACTCAAACTTGGACTCTGATACCAACTAAAGTAACACCCTCCGTAGGGAATTACAATTCTTATAAACTCTTGTAAAATTTAACTCATGTAATAAAACATTTATATTAGAACATGTCAGTTACAAAATTTCTTTTTCACAGAAGTCATAAATTTATTAGAAAATGAAGAACACTAAGCATATATAACTGAATAATACTCTTTACATATATATATATATATATATATATATATCTTTTGCAAGACGAAAAAACATAAAGCTTACATATCCTAAATAATATATACATCTACCATGTAAATACTGAACCTAAACTAGTACTATAAACTTCAATAGTAGGCTCCTGAATTTGACCTTCCTCTCGACCCTCAGGGTCCTCATCTAGTGGCAAAATCCTTGGCTGGGGTAGGTCTCAAGGAGCGGGAGTCCGAGCAGAAGATACCTCGGAATCCTCCCTAGGAGAACAATACATATTGCCCCACAAATCCCTTATAGCTATATGAAATTCTAGATATATAGTAGCATTAAAAGTAAAAATAACGGCCCTATGGTAGGTCCTACTCATGAAAATAGTAATGTCTCCATAATACTCTACGCGTTTAGTATCCTAGTGAATATGCCACGCGTTCACAGCTCCATGAAATTGTATACGAGTATAACCTATCAGGTTCCTCCGCATTGTCATCTTCGTATTCATAAGCATAAACAGAAAATAGAAATAGGCAGAACAAAATAACAAAGAGGAGAGATCCCCTACATCAAATACCAAAATGGTAGCATGGAAACAGTAATAATAATACAATTATACAATACAAATACAACAATTACAACCATGATATATCTCAACAGATAACTCGTTGAATATGAATACATATAAATATTTCACAACAGTATGTCAACAGTCTATGCATATGCACAATGAATAGACCCCTACTCTATGGAGCTAAAGTAAATATCGGAGAGAATGATCGGGAGAACCTGTCCGTATATCATCAGCCTCAATATAAGTGCTTTCAATGTTCTCAATTTGCGCAACATATCTTATACAAGAAAGCCTAGACTGTATCAAGAAAGTTGCATTGTCTTGTCGAGATCGTTGGGGTGCTTGCATCAGTCACTATGGCACAGTAGAGCTACTAACTGGCCACTTATGGGATACCTGTATCCTGACGCCTCCAAGGTCATTCTTAAACCTTCACTATGCAATTTTCACCTGCACAAAGGTGTAATTCAATCTCCTAGGCATACAACCTTAACAAACCAAGTCACAATGACTTTGATAATGCATGTTCAAATGCTTCACAAATCAATAATTGATAAATACATGATTTTCACATAAAAACAAGCCACCACTGGGCTAAAATGTCAACTGACGTATCCAGGTCTAGTACATCGGCCCAACAGTAAAACTTACTATTTTTCTCAAAAGTGAAGTATTTTTACTCTATTTCACAAACGTACAACATTTATATGGTATTTTACAAACATATTGTATTTATATGGTATTTTACAAATGTATAGTATTTATATGGTATTTTACAAATATACAATATTTATACAATATTTAAAAATATACAATATTTCTACTGTATTATATAATATTTTTGTTACGTTAGTAAATCACATAAATGTTTTAATTGATATTCTAAGCTCAATTTAAAACTTATCGTATTTAAAAATATTAGACTTTGATTCCAACGTTTTTTTACAAAACCTCCTCTAAATAATTCTTACATTTTTCATAAAACCAATATTATCAAAATATTATTCCATTGCTTTTATTAAAAACTTTCTTAAATAAAATACTTTAGATTTAAAATTACCCTTCAAAAATTTATTTCTATCACAATAGCCAAATATCATTCTTTCTTGCGTAATAAAATTTATTTAATCTCCTTTTAATTTTACAAATCCATAACTCATGTTTTTATCTCCTAATCAACTAAATTCTCGATCAATAAATTATTTTAATCATGGATACTCATCTTTAAGCTATATGACCGTGAGCCATAGAGATATTTTGGATAAAAAAATCACTTCTTTATCACATGATTCATAATCTATAATTTATTTCAACCATCAAATCATGATATAACAATTTCATGCTTACCATAATAATCACATAAACATATAATCAAGTAAGCATAAATTACGGAATTCACAACAACGAGTGAATAAATTCTCACATGGATTTTTCACCGATCAAAACACAATTTCGTTTCTCACCATCAAAATGAATCGATGCGGTTAATCTCACTCTTACCTTAGGTGAAGATCGAAGTTCCTTCGTTGTTCCTTCAAATAATTTTGACCACCAAAAAGACCTTAGAATCCTTCAAACTTTGAACCTTGAGAAACGATTGAAGATGGACGATTTAGGAGAAACTCACAGCATGTAAGTTCCTTAGGATAGTGTCTGGATTCAAGATCTATGGTTATTTTGAATTGATAAGGCTTGGAGAGAATTTTCAAGGGCTTGGCTGTGTATAGAGAAGAGAAAAGATGATAGAAATGTTGTAAAAGCTCTTGAATGGTGTAGTTCTTGAAAATTATACATGATGAGTTTATATAGAGAAATGAAATCACTCATGACCGTATGATCATCATGAAATCAAGGGTCAAAAACTCCTCCTGCAAGCTTGATTTTCTATTGGTTCTTCTTATTAAATTATAGTCATTTTATTTTTTAACTTACCTCTCATTGGTTATGATTAAACTATGGTTATTTTATTTGACTTATATGAAAACTTAACCTAGAAGCTATCTTTCTATTAGTTAATAGTGATATGAGTCACAAAATGTATTGATTTAGAATTAGGTCTAAGGTCATTATTAGGCTTTTACCGATGACTATTTATCAATCTCAAAAGTTACCACTGGTAAAAATCGTAGTGATAGCTCATCAGATAAAAGAATGTCCTAGAATTTACCTGTCAGGTAAAAGTATCAGAAAAGGAATATTTCAAAATTTTATTCCCGATTTTGGGTTTAGTAAGATCCCCTGACTCTGCATGAATAGTTAAAATCTTCCCGGCCCAATTTTTTTTTTAATTTTTTTCCAGCTCCGTTCTTAAACACACAAAAGGTCCAAAAATAATAATATAATAATAAAAATAAATCTAATAATTCACAAAAATCACAAAAATTATAAAAACATATTTAACAAAGAAAGAAATAAATTTCGGGGTGTTACAACTCTCCCCCTCTAAAAAGAATTTCGTCCTCGAAATTTTCATACCTTAGAATAACTGTGGATATTGCTCTTTCATTTTATCCTCTAGTTCCCAAGTTGTATCACTAGTAACGTCATTACAAATTTCCTTTACTAAGGCAATTTCTTTACCTCTAAGTTGTTTCACTCGTCTATCTTTAATCTTAACAAGAAGTGTCTCATAGGTCAAGTTTTTTTTAATTGTATTGTATCCGATGCTATTACATGACTTGGATCAGAAATATACTTTTGCAATTGTGATACATAGAAGACATTATGAAGGTTAGAAAGAAAAAGTGGTAAAACTATTTGATATGCTACTGGACTTATCCGATGAAGAATTTGATATTGTCCGATGAATTTAGGAGTGGGCTTTCTGGATTTAATAACACATTTGACCTCAGTCGTGGGTATGACTCTCAAAAACACATGTTCGCCTTCCTTAAATTCAAGAGGTCTCCTTCTTTTGTCAGCATAACTCTTCTGTCGACTTTGTGTTGTCCGCATTTTATCTTAGATTACTTTAACCTTTTCTGTCGTTTGTTGTACTAGTTTGGGTCCTAACACAAGATTTTTCCCATCTTGGTACCAACACAAAGGCGTTCTACACCTTCGTCCATTTAAAGCTTCATAGGGTGCCATTGTTACGCTGGAGTGAAAACTATTGTTATAGGTGAATTCTATCAAAGGTAAGAATTCATCCTAACTCTCAGTCTGCTCCAAGACACAAGCTCTTAACAGATCTTCTAACAATTGAATCGTCCTCTCAGATTGACCATCTATTTGCGGATGATAGGCATAACTTAAATGAAGTTTTGTCCCCATTGCCCCTTGCAAACTTTGCCAAAATCTTGATGTATACCTCTGGTCTCGATCAAAAATAATACTTGAGGGTACACTGTGAAGCCTAACAATCTCACCAATATACAATTGAGCTAATCTCTCCATTGAATACCTTATATTAATGGGTAAGAAATATGTTGACTTCGAAAGCTGATCAACGATCACCCATATGGAATCATAACCCTTTCGAGTCATTGGTAATCCAACAACAAAGTCCATAGTGATGTCATCCCATTTCCATTCTAGAATAGCTAGATGTTGTAACATTCTTGAAGGTTTTTGATGTTCAACTTTAGCTTTCTGATAAACTAAACAGGATGCTACATACTCGGCTACATCCCTCTTCATTCCTTGCCACCAATATAACTGCTTCAAATCCTGATACATCTTGGTTGTTCTAAGATGCATACTTATTTTGCTCTTGTGGGCTTCATCAAGAATCAATTTTTGAAGCTCAGGATCACCGGGTACACAAATCCTATTTCTAAACCTCAAAATTCCATCTATTCCTTCCACAAATTCTGATATAGCACTTTGCTTTACTAGCTATTTCTCATCTTGCAAGTATTGATCACTTTGTTGTTTATCTCGAATTTCATCTATGAATTCATTCGTAATAGTGATCATATTCAAACAAAGTCTTCCCGGTGTCAACACAGACAACCGCATATCCATGAATTGTTCTATCAATTCTTTTTCCTTGATCATCATAGCAGAGACACTAAATATCTTCCTACTCAAAACATCAGCTACAACGTACTTCAAGCTCTTGTGATCACTGAAGACATTGAATGTTGCTCCATATTCAACTCCTTTGTCTCATATTCAACTCCTTTTGGTCAAACAAGTACTTCAAGGTCTTGTGATCACTGAAGACATTGAATGTTGCTCCATAAAGAAAATGTCTTCATACCTTTAATGCAAAAACAACAACGGCTAACTCCAAATCATGGGTAGGGTAATTCTTCTCATGCATTTTCAATTGCCTCAAAGCATATGTTACTACCTTTCCGTTTTTCATAAGCACACATCCTAAACCCTGATATGAAGCATCACAATAAACCTCAAAATGTTGATTGGAATTAGGTAAAATTAACACTGGTGAAGTAGTCAATCGTCTTTTCAACTCTTGAAAACTCTTTTCACTTGCATCAGTCCATGCAAAAGTTTGATTCTTCTGAGTAAGCTGGGTAAGTGGTCCCGCTATTTTGGAGAATTCCTCGATGAATTTTCGGTAATATCCAACTAACCCTATAAAACTATGAATCTCCGTTGGGGTCTTCGATTTTTACCATTGAAGAACTATTTCAACTTTCAATAGATCCACCGCAATTCCTTCCTTTGAAATTACGTGACCCAAAAATTGAACTTCCTCCAACCAAAATTCGCACTTTGACAGCTTCACGTACAACTGTTTCTCTTTCAGAATCTGAAGAACCACACTGAGATGTTCAGCATGTTCCTCCTGATTTCAAGAATAGATTAGAATATCATCAATAAAAATAACAACAAACCTGTCTAGATAAGGATGAAAGATTATATTCATGTAATCTATGAATATTGCAGTAGTATTTGTTACTCCAAATGGCATTACAAGATATTCATAATACCCATAGCGTGTTCGAAATGCCGTCTTTGGAACATCCTTAGCTTTTGAATCTGGTGATAACCAAAATGTAAATTTATGTTAGAGAAGACAATAGTTCCCTTCAGTTGATCTATCAAATCATTGATCCTCGAAAGTGGATACTTATTTTTTATCATGATTTTGTTCAACAGGCAATAATCTACACATAAACGAAAAGTTCCGTCCTTCTTCTTAACTAATAGCACTTGAGCTTCCCATGATGATACACTGGGTCTCACAAATTCTTTTTCCAATAGTTCTTCCAATTGCTTCTTTAGTTCAGCTAATTCCGATGGTGACATCCGATATGGTGCCATAGATATAGGACTAAATCCTGGTACAAGATCGATAGAAAATTCTATCTCTCACTCCGGTGATATTCCAGGTATATCATCAGGAAAAACTTTGAAAAATTCATTGATTATAGGAATAGTATTCACATTGGTTTCACCCTTGACTTCCAAGGAAAATAGTAACATGTATCCTTGAGCTCCTTCTCACAAAGAAGCTTTAACTTGGTTGGCCATCAAAAATCTATAAATCTCAATTTCAGGAAACACTAAGGTTTTATTGGAACAGTATAACAGGATATGGTTAGAAGATAACTATTCCATTCCTAAGATTACATCAATTTGTGAAAAAGGTAAACAAATCAAATTGACAGAAAAGTTTGGATTACTAATAATAATAAAACAGTTTAAACAGACTAGAGTAGTAATACAGGTTTAGCAGTGAGAGTAGAAATAATCAAGTCAAATGGTAATGAAGACACATGCAATCCTAATTGATCCACACAATCATAGGCAATAAAAGAATAAGTCGCCCCCGAGTCAAACAGTACAGTTAAAAGCTTACCTCCTATGACACATTCACCCTTGATTAGATCATCAGATTGGGAGGCTTCGGCTCTACTCATCATGTAGACTTTCCCTCTTGCATGAGGTCTAGAAGTACGTACATTACTCACGGAAGGCTCCATCTTTGGTTATGTATAATCTCTAGAAACGTGTTTAGAATTTTCGCACATGAAACAAATTATCCCCTTGATCGTACAATTATTCGTCAAGTGGTCTTTTCCACACTTCAAACATTTTGTTCAAGGAGTCACAGTCTGACCAAATATATTACCCTGACCAAAAATACTACCACCATTATTCGTTCCAACTATTTGCTGTTGTTGTTGATTCCCCGGTGGCTGTGAATACGGTTTCTGTTGGAATCGGTTGACATTACTATTACCTCCCCTTTGGAACCTAGAGGGTCCAAAGTTGCGATTTCTTACCTCTCGAGATAGTTCTGATGCTTCAAGTCTGCAACACATATCTATCAAGGCTGAGAATTGATTCATTCTCATTGGCAATACTCTTCTCTTCAACTCAACTCTTAGGCCTTCTTTGAACTTACGGCATTTCCACACCTCATCAGGCTAGATTTGAAGATACCGTGAGAACTTTGACAAGCTCTTAAACTTTGCAGCATACTCGTTAACCATCATTCCACCTTGTCGTAACCCAAGGAATTCCATTTCTTGGGCATGCCTTGCACTATCTGGAAAATACTTTTCCAGAAATGCATCACAAAATACTTCCCATGTAATCTCCCTTCCTTCTGCTTGTAGCAATCTCTGAGTTCTTTTCCACCAATTTTCACCATCTCCCACCAGCATGAATACGTCATAAGTTACCATGCGGTCGTCTGCACATCCTATTCCTTCGAAAATCTTTTCCAGCTCTTGATTCCACAAGCTTGCCTTTTTTGGATTAAACTCGCCTCTGAACTATGGAGGATTGTTTCGACGGAATTCAGACAAATTCTGGGCATCAAAATTTGCCTCTTGCTGTTGTGCTGCTTGTTGATTCTGTTGCACAATAACTTCTGCCATCCATTGCATTGCTGCTGCAGCAGCAGCCATATCATCATTGTCACGTCCTGATTCTATGTGCGCACCTCTACCACATGCTATTTCCTTTCTTTAGACTAATCAGAACACAATGAAAAATAAGCACAAATTATTCAAACAATATTGTCTGCTATCAGAAAACAAACACAGAGAAACACACAGCATAAACAAGACAGACTTAACCACAAACTCAAAAGACTCAAACTTTAGCTCTGATACCAACTAATGTAACACCCTCTATAGGGAATTACAATTCTTATAAACTCTTTTAAAATTTAACCCAAGTAATTAAACAATTATATTAGAATGTGTAGGTTACAAAATTTCTCTTTCGCAGAAGTCATAAATTTATTAGAAAACGAAGAACACTAAGCATATAGAACTGAATAATACTCTTTACATATATATACATCTTTTTGCAAGACGGAAATACATAAAGCTTACATATCCCAAATAATATATACATCTACCATATAAATACTGAACCTAAACCATTACCATAAGCTTCAGTAGTAGGCTCCTGAATCTGACCTTCCTCTGGACCCTTAAGATCCTCCTCTAGTGACAAAATCCCTAGCTGGGGTAGGTCTCGAGGAGCGGGAGTCCGAGCAGAAGATACCTCGGAATTCTTCCTAGGAGAACAGTACATATTGCCCCACAAATCCCTTATAGGCATATGAAATTCTAGATATATAGTAGCATTAAAAGTTAAAATAACGGCCCCATGGTAGGTCCTACTCATGGAAATAGTAATGTATCCATAATACTCTACGTGTTTGGTATCCCAATGAATATGCCACGCGTTCGTACCTCCACGAAACTGTATACTAGTATAACCTATCAGGTTCCTCCTCATTGCCATCTTCGTCTTCATAAGCATAAACATAAAATAGAAACAGGCAGAACCAAATAACAAAGATGTGAGATCCCCTACATCAAATACCAAAATGGCAGCACAAAAACAATAATAATAATACAATTATACAATACAGATACAACAATTACAACCATGATATATCTTAACAGATAACTCATTGAATATGAATACATATAAATATTTCACAGCAATATGTCAACAGTTTATGCATATACACAATGAATAGACCCTTACTCCATGGAGCTAAAATAAATATCGGAGAGAATGATTGGGAGAACCTGTCTGTATATCGTCAGCCTCAATATAAATGATTTCAATGTTCTTAATTTGCTCAACATAGCTTGTACAAGACAGTCTACACCGTATCAGGAAAGGAGCAGTGTCTCGTCGAGATCGTCGGTGTGTTTGTATTAGTCACCACGGCACAGTAGAGCTACTAACTGGCCACTTATTGGATACCCGCATCCTGACGCCTCCAAGGTCATTCATAGACCTTCACTACCCAATTCTTACCCGCACAAAGGTGTAATGCAATCTCCTAAGCATACAACCTTAACAAACCAAGTCACAATGACTTTGATAATGCATGTTCAAATGCTTCACAAATTAATAATTGATAAATGCGTGATTTTCACATAAAAATAAGCCACCACTGGGCTAAAACGTCAACTGACGTATCCGGGTCCAATATGTCAGCCCAATAGTAAAACTTACTATTTTTTTCTCAAAAGTGAAGTATTTTTACTATATTTCACAAACGTACTGATATTTATATGGTATTTTACAAACATACTATATTTATATGGTATTTTACAAATGTATAATATTTATACCATATTTTACAAATATACAATATTTATACGGTATTATAAAAATATACAATATTTCTACTTTGTATTATATAATATTTTTGTTACGTTAGTAAATCACATAAACGTTTTAATTGATATTCTAAGCTCAATTTAAAACTTACCGTATTTAAAAATATTAGACTTTGATTCCAACATATTTTTTGTTTATAAAACCTCCTCTAAATAATTCTTACGTTTTTCATAAAACCAATATAATCGAAATATTATTCCATTGCTTTTATTAAAAACTTTCTTAAATAAAATACTTTAGATTTAAAATTACCCTTCAAAAATTTATTTCCATCACAATAGCCAAAAATCATTCTTTCTTACGTAATAAAATTTATTTAATCTCCTTTTAATTTTACAAATCCATAACTCATGTTTTTATCACCTAATCAACTAAGTTCTCGATTAATAAATTATTTTAATCATGGATACTCATCTTTAAGCTATATGGCCGTGAGTCATAGAGATCTTTTGGATCCAAAAATTATTTCTTTATCACATGATTCATAGCCTATAATTTATTTCAACCATCAAATCATGATATAACAATTTCATGCTTATCATAATAATCACATAAACATATAATCAAGTAAGCATAAATCATGGAGTTCACACCAACAAGTGAATAAATCCTCACATGGATTTTTCACTGATCAAAACACAATTTCGTTTCTCACCACCAAAATGGATCGATGAGGTTAATCTCACTCTTACCTTAGGTGAAGATCGAAGTTCCTTCGTTGTTCCTTCAAGTAATTTCGACCACCAAAAATACCCTAGAATCCTTCATACTTCGAACCTTGAGAAACGGTTGAAGATGGATGATTTAGGAGAAACTCACAACATGAAAGTTCCTTAGGATAGTGTCTGGATTCAAGATCTATGGTTATTTTGAATTGATAAGGCTTGGAGAGAATTTTCAAGGGTTCGGTTGTGTATAGAGAAGAGAAAAGATGATAGAAATGTTGTAAAAGTTCTTGAATGGTGTAGTTCTTGAAAATTATACATAATGAGTTTATATAGAAAAATGAAATCACTCATGACCGTATGATCATCATGAAATCAAGGGTCAAAAACTCCTCCTGCAAGCTTGATTTTCTATTGGTTCTTCTTATTAAATTATAGTCATTTTATTTTTCAACTTACCTCTCATTGGTTATGATTAAACTATGGTTATTTTATTTGACTTATATGAAAACTTAACCTAGAAGCTATCTTTCTATTGGTTAATAGTGATATGAGTCACAAAATGTATTGGTTTAGAATTAGGTCTAAGTTCATTATTAGGTTTTACCGATGACTGTTTACCAATCTCAAAAGTTAGCGATGGTAAAAATCGTAATGATTGTTCATCTGGTAAAAGAATATCCTAGAATTTACCCATCAGGTAAAAGTATCAGAAAAGGAATATTTTAAAATTCTATTCTCGGTTTCAGGTTTAGTAAGATTCTCCAGCTCTGCATGAATAGTTAAAATCTTCCCGGCCCAAATTTTTTTTTCGGCTCTGTTCTTAAACACACAAAAGTCCAAAAATAATAATATAACAATCAAATAATTCAAAAAAATCATGAAAAATATAAAAACATATATAACAGAGAAAGAAATAAATTTCAGGGTTTTACATATATCGCCACCACAATTGAGTGGATGCCTCCACTTCCTGTTTTCTAGGGATTGCAAGCACATGTGGAGTGTGATGTGTGTGTAAATGTGGAGTTATGTCCTAACTCTAACATAACCACCACATGGCTTCATACTAAGTCCATCTTTGCATTATTAACTCTACCTCTTCTTTGTGAGAACACTTCATGCACTACGACATTTAACCAATGTCAAGTAGACTTAGTATACTACTATCTCTATACTATTAACTCTCTTTCACTCTTTGAGAGCTCTTCACTCACTATGGCATTCACCTTTGTCAACTAGGGTCTATGGCACTTAACTTTTGCCAACTTGGCACCTTGGCCCTTAACTCTTGCCAATTAGTCACTATGGCACTCTACTATTACCATCTAGCTTCTTAACTCTCTTATCACCTCTCTTGTGACATTTATGCAACACTAGGTTGCTTAAGAAACTAAACTCTTAGTTTATGGAACTCCATATTCAATGGATGCACTCACTTTTCTTTTATCTCCCTTTGTATGCCACTAGGTCTTTCTCTCATACAAATAACCTCTCAAGTATCTCAACAATCTTTACTAGGCATAAACAAAGGATCATAACAACTAAGGATCTCAAATAATCAAAATAGCAACTCTAATGAAATTTGTTTTGGGCCCCTAAAAAGGTCGATTTTCGTAAATGCACCAAATGCCCATCCTAACTTCAATAATTCTGAAATTTTATAGGCAAATAGCCTTATGTCTTAGCTTTCAAATGGCTTTAGAATCAACTCATTTCGATATTGGTAGCTCGAGTTATGATAAAAACACTGCAGGCCGTCAGAAATAAGTTTTATCTCTGTTTCAGGTCTATTCGAATGCCCCTGGTATTATTTGAATACCACCCACAAAATTTCACTTTTTGGAGCTCTCTGTGATCTTTATTCGAATACTAACCTTGTCATTCAAATAAGGCACTGCAAAATAGCAATCCTAGAGCAGAAAACAGTCGTGTTTCTTGTTCTATTAATTCATAAACTTGATCCAATCCTCAACTAATGGATTCTAGGTGATTTCCAATCACAACTAAGGTTCCTAACCACATATCAACCTTCATATGAACTCCTAACTCAATTAGCATGAATTATGGGCAAGAATCACAACTCAAATACGTATTTCTCAATCTCCATCACAAGGAGTTTTATGGACACTCTTAGGATTCCAACTATCCACCATGCCTAGACTAACTCAAATACAATCATACTTCAAGTTTCTAATGAATTCTTCCTACTGTAACTCTAAGAAACTCATCCAATCCCATTTTCTATCTCAAACTCATATGCCTCATACATGAAGAAAGGAATTAAAGATGAAGAACTAGATAACAAACACCTTTACCTCTTGTCTTGGATGATGATCTTCAAGCTTTCCTTTTTTTCCTTCTTATCTTTATTTCCTTTCTTCCTTCGATTTCTGCCTTCTCTTTTCTTTCTTTTCTTTTATGTTTTCTTTCTCCCATTCTACCATGGGATATAAATGAAAAGGCAAAGTCTAACTTTGCTTCTTCTAGATAGGTACTAAAGTTCCCTATCTACTGAGAACACTTAGATTCTTCCAAATTCAGGTTCTTAACTTCCAACAGACTTAAAATAAATCATAAGATTCATTAAAAATCATGTTTGCACTTTTTATCTATTTTTTCATATCTGCTAGGGGTCAATCTGGTATTAAAATGCACAACCAATATGCCTAAAAATATCAAACTAACTCCAATTATTTTTAAAACTTTAACCACACCTTACTTACCTCATTTGTGACCTAGAAACAAATTACCTAAATATGTTTCCCTTAACCTAGCAACTTATGCCACTTTCCGTATTCTGTATTGCAGCAAACTGCCTAAACTAACTCAATTTATCACAGAACTTCACTGACATACTAAACAATTAATATATTACTTTTGTAACCAATTACAAGCCCAACATGATTTCTAGAATGTTACACCGCCAGCCACTCCACCTTACCCCGCCAACCACTGCCACTCCACATTTGGCATAAACGTGTAGTTCTTATAAGTAGTGCAATAAGGTGAAGACGATGAGAGAAGGAAAGAGATGAACACATAAATGAGAAAGAGAATAGGACAAGGCTTGGTACTTTGAAATTACCCACCCTCTCCCTTTCTGTTAATGGAGTGTGAAATGCACTATTTAGAAATAAGATTTGTGTAAATAAATAATTAATATAAAATATTGGAAAATGACCCCATTTCATTGTCAAACAAATACAACTAAGAGGATGTTTTATGAGAGTTGATAAACATTTAATGTAAAACATTATAAGGACAAATTTAATTAATAATTAATATAAAGTATTTTGAATATAATAAAAAAATGAATGGCTAAGAATTGAAAGTTTTCATCTCTATGAAAAATAATTAATATAAAATATATCAAGGATAAAAAAATTAAGAATTATTAATATAAATTATTAATTAGATATTTTTAATATAAAAATCTTAATCTTATTATTTGTACATATATTTAGCTATCACTAGTTTGATCACGGTTGAACTAGTGAACCGTAAATCAGTGTCTTTACTGGTTCACTAGTCCGATTTTTAAAATATTGGTTTTGATAAGACGGAATAATCTTTAAGGAGATTCCCCTCTTCTTTCTCTTCTTGCACACTATAGGAACACCAAACTATATGAATTCAGTTATGAGACCAATCAAACCGTCTAGTCTGATCCACTTCTAATAATACAAAGACAATCTTTAAAGAGATCTCCTCTTCTCACACATTGTGAAAACACCAAGTTACGTGAACGCTTCATCAAAACTAATATCTTTGAGCTTTGATGTCAATTGTTGAAAAATGTTTTGTCCATAAGAGTGAGGCGCTTTTATGATTGAGCTAACACAATGGTTGAACTACCACCAATATGGCCCAAAAGTTTAAACTTTTGAATTAATCGAATCATATATAACACATTCCTTTGTTTTTATTTTGTTAATATAACGCATTCCTTCTTCTTTTACATAATGTTTGAATTTTTTCATATTGTCTTGAACTCACTCACTTACATGTGGAAAATTCTAATAATTATGAATGAAAATTTAAAAAAGTTGAATGAGTTAAAAAATCGATTGCTTACTTCAATAAAAAAATCTTACAAAAAGGACAACAATTTTTAAACTTGGAACAAAATTAAATTTTTAATATGTAAAACAGTTTAAAAACTTATAAATAATTTATTAATTAGAAGCTACAATAAGAGAGCAACTTACCTTCTCATATATATCACTGAGAACTCCATGAAATAAAGTTATTATATCCTAGTTTTATGTTTAGATGTATGCTAACCCCTTGATCTCTTTAGAAATTAACAAAGTTTGTGAGCTTATTTGAATATCTCGAATTCCATAAGCTTTAGTGTTGATTAGGCTTGATTTGGAGTTAAATTGGTTTAGTTATGTATCATTCATGATTGAAGTCTTTTTGTGGTGTATTTTGATCTTGAAATGTAAGTTCATTACCCAAAGGTGTGCCGAGAATGAAGGGAATCAAGCCAAATTAAGAAGATGTGGAAGTTAAGTTTAATGTCATACCAGTCTTGCTAGACTAAATGAAGTAGATTTGAAGAAGTATACCTCCATAACAAGATTGGAGTCATTGAAAATGTAAACACCGAATTTTGTCTGGGACATTTTGTAAATAAAATAAAAAATAAAAATAAAAAAATATAACAAAAATCCAGCCCAATCCATTAACATACCCATTGACTCAATATCCAACCCATGACCCATTATCCATTATCTAACCATAACCCATATCTTAAACCAACTCAAACTCACCATAAACAAACTTATCCTAATCAAATCCATCGCCTATCCTAGACCAACCCCAACACTCATCTAAAACAAACCCCATCACTTATCATTAACAACTCCTAATCACACTACAACTCAAACACTTCTACCTAAACCCTTCCTATATTAACCCATAACCCTCACTCACGAAATACCTTGACTTTAACTCACAAAAGACCTTCACCTAATACCTTCTCAACTTACATCCCGAGTTTAATTTCCAGCCAAAACACATCTTGTTCACGAGATTAGCCTCCACCCCACTATTCATCATCTCTTCCAAACCTTCGCCATCTCCCACTCCTCCAGTAGCAAACACCTTTCCATCCCCTCCATTCTCTGCATCTTTAAACTCTCCAAACCAGCACCCATCATCATCCTCGCCACTGAATAAAAAACGCCCATACCTATAACCACCACTTCCATCTCCTGCCGACAGTCCCTATCGCACTACAAAGCACCACCAGCTAATGACCCGCGACCAGAATCAACCAAACCACCGTACCGCTCCGCTACCTTGCCGCACCGCCTGACTCACGTCCATAGATTAGCGTTGATCGACGCGCATCGCACCAGATCCAAAACCAGAGATCGCCGGATAGGTTTTTTTAGTTTTAGTTTTATTATTTTATTTCTTTTTTTTTTTGGGGAAATGTAGGCTTGTACTTTAATGGGCCAACTAAAAAGGATCCGCATCCCATCTCGTCGCAGGTCGCGTCGCTCGAAGTCGTCCATCGCTCCGGTCTGCCGAAATTTTTAGTAGGAGCGAAATTTTTATTTCGTCAAGCCAAATTTTAAACTTTCACAAATTATTTATTTTTTTAGTTTTTTTAAAATAAAAAGGGTAAAACAAACTTATTATGAGATTATTAAGTTTTGCATAACTAATTTAGGATAACCGTTTTAAGACGGATGTTTTAGGGGTGCTGTGGGGTTAAGTCTCCACCCTTCCCTATGCATAACTAACTCTCGAATCCAACCTGGTTCCAAAGACCATTTTCTAAAAGGGTTTTCTAATTTTTCCTAAATTAAATAAAATTGGTGGCGACTCCTAACTTAATTTATTTGTTCGCTGCTCCCGCTGCGATTACGGTTGCGACAGAAAAGCTAAAGGAAATATCTATAACTTTCATGTTGGCCCCTTTCCTTGATTCTACTAAGTTGAGTATTTAAAGTTTGATGAAAATTAGGGCCAAACTGGTGAACTAACATATTGACCCTGAGACAATATTTTGATTATAACTAGAGCTAGTGACCTTGTTTTGAGATGAATCCAATGTCATTGAAAAGTTAAGAAAAATACCTACAATTTTATAAAGAGTCTAAAGTCTAATTCCAAAGTTTGGAGGGTCAAAAGAGGTATGGAAGAAAGGAGACAATCATTAGAACTACACATATGTGTGGTAGTGGTAGTTGATAAGTGCTAGATATTATGAGAGAACCACATATATACGTGGTCCATCCATGCATATGCGTGGGGGTGAGTGTGTGCATAGTAAGCTTCCATGTATATGCATGAAAAACCAAGCATATGCATGAAAATGATCCTGATTCAAGAATGATGTATTTAACTTGTTTTTGATGAGTTTGAGGGCTTTCTTTCACCATTTTTCTCATCTTTCACACCTACTTGAAGGAGATTTTGACGCTCTAACCCTAAGGAGGCTAGGAGGAGATCAAGAGGAAGATCCAATCATTCCCTCTTCTTCATGGCTTCTATGGTTTATCTTTCGTTTCTCTTTTTTTCTTTCTTTTTCTCCATGAGTAACTAGATCCCCCTTTGCTAGGGGGTGATTTAGCTTGATTTGAATGTTGATGTAAATGGATTCTTTTTTAATCTAAGTTTTCTTTCATCTAATTGAGCATTTATCTCTGATCTTAATGCTTCTGTGACTTGATCAACCATAGATTGAATTTATGGGTATGTTGAGGATTGGGAAATCCCTATTTACTACATGCTTATGAATGTCAAGATCTAGCAATAATCTATGAATAAATATTGTTGATTATGCAGTTTGATTGGGAATTTTGTGCTTGTATCCTTTTTGCTATTTTGTTTAACTAAGGAATTAGCTTAACTTAAGTAACTAAAAGAAGACTAATTCACCAAGGAATTGGATTTTAGTTAATTATGAGAATTCCTACCATCAATTAGTGGAATTGAACTAAATTAAGCAAGAATTCATTAAATCAACAAAAGGATCAACTAAAATCAAACCCTAGCACCTTTCTCATTTGTGTTCCATCACCAATCTTGTGTTCAAAACTTGTTAAAAATACTTTTGTTTCATAGCGTTTGATTTGTTTTCTGTTTTCAATTTCAATTGATATATTTTTAGTAATATTTACAAAAATGTTACATTATTTTCACTTTGTTTCATGTTTTTAATCTTTTGTGAAGGAAATAGTGAAAACTATAAAAATATTGTTTTCACAATTTTCTTCATGGAACTTTGAAAATAGGAAATAAAGTGAAAATAATGTGGTTTTTTTTTAATTATTTGTGAAAACATATCAACTAAAAATAAAAGCAGAAAACAAACCAAATGCCACCTTTAGGTCCTATTTTGTTTGTTTTTTGTTTTCATTTTCAGTAGATATGTTTTCACTAATAATTACAAAAATGTCATATTATTTTTAGAGTTTTGTAAAGGAAATGGTGAAAAGAAAAAAAAAAGTTGTTTTCACCATTTTCCTTAACAAAAGTTTAAAAACAAGAAACAAAATAAAAAATAATGTGGTATTTTTTAATTATTAATAAAAACATATCACTTGAAAATGAAAACAGAAAACAAATTAAACACCCCCTTAACCTATTTGATTTGTTTTCTATTTTAATTTTGAATGGTATGTTTTTATTAATAATTACAAAAATGTCATCTTATTTTTATTTTGTTTCCTGTTTTTAGAATTTTGTGAAATGGTGAAATCAACTTTTCTTATTTTCA
Source organism: Ormosia emarginata (assembly GCA_029884605.1). NCBI lineage: Eukaryota > Viridiplantae > Streptophyta > Magnoliopsida > Fabales > Fabaceae > Ormosia > Ormosia emarginata. The sequence continues at coordinate 11,294,140 of JAQQTP010000057.1, forward strand.
CCATTTTCTTAACAAAAGTCTGAAAGCAGATAACAAAATAAAAATAAGGTAATATTTTTGTAATTATTAATAAAAATTGATCAACATAAAACAAACCAAACAGGCCCTTAATTTCTTTGTTTTCACTTGCTTTAATTCTCTTTATCTCACAACATTAATCACTTAGATAGTGTCAAATTAATGAATTTGGTGCTTAACAACCAATAGTCATGTGAAAATGATACTCTCTCTCACTATTACTTATTCGACTTGATATACTTACCAAAGTAAGCATCACTCGCTTCTCATCTCACCTAGTAATTCCAATAAATTATAAACTTTGTTCTTCTAAAGTCAAATATACGACACTCGATCATTAAAATATTTCTTTCAAGGCAAATTTATTTCAATGACCATACATAAAATGAAAAAGGTTATAATAAAAAACTTGGGACAAAATTAAAATTTTAATACGTAAAAAGTTTAAAAATTTATTAATATGTATTGTTTTTTATTAAAATCTACTATAAGAAAGCAACTTACCCTCTTATATATGTCTCACCTCACATAATAATCCCAATAAAATCTAAACTTTGTTCTTCTAAAGTAAAATATGCGGCACTCAATCATTAAAATATTTTTTTGAAGGCAAATTTATTTCAAGGACAATACATATATAAAATGAAAATGATTACAATAAAAATGCATCAAGAAAACTATTGATATAACAAACATTTTAATACTATATATTAAGTATGTGTATGTCCCTTCTCTGTCTCGTAACCTGCTCAAACAGAGACTAACTAGCTCCATGTAAGTTGAATAAGACGAGGTGAATTGAAATTGCCATGCCTCCATACAGCCCACAAGTGTATAAGCTGATGATGCAGGGGAAGAAGGTGCATTGCTGTTGTAATATTCACCTTCATGCCTTGACTGCTGTGGCTCAAGGTACCCTAGGTGAAAATACCTTGCACCTGGCTTGTCCAGTTTGACCACATCATTGCCACTGCTCATGGAGTTCACTGGACTGCCAATATCACAATTCTTATAGGCACTCTCACTACCTAGTTCTACCACACTATGCAAAGAAAAGTACTTGAAAATTGCAAAGAAATGAAATAAAATAAAATAAAACATAATATATTGATCACATTTATCAAATCAATTTTGAACTAAAAAATATTTCAATTCTAGTTTTTAGAAGAGGAAATTCTTTGGTGTTATGCAAAAGTAGTTAATGAAAGAGCTCAAATTAATTGTGTGTAACTGTGTAAGAATTAAGAAACATACCAAATTGATCTCCAACCTTAAATGTTTGACCTGAAGTCTTGGTGTTAAAGTCTATTGAAAACTATGTCTAGATTCATTGTATAAGTTAACCAAATCATAACCAACTCATGTAATTATGGTAATTAGGATCTTTGTATTTATTGTAATATGTTTATGTAATTCAGCCTCTGTTGTGTACTTTAGACACTTAGTTTTTTTCATATGTCTTTCTTTTTTCTCTCTTTTAACATGGTATCTAGAGTTTAAATAGAGACAATTCTAGAACTGTGTACGCTCGGTGAGCCTACTGCTCTCTAGTGAATTTTTTTTTACTAAATTGTGTTTCCACTCCGATTTGTTGACCTTTCTCCTCTTGTTGTGTCCTCTTTCCAGCAAACTCATCTCCTTTGTTGCTGCCCACTGTTGTCCAATGCCGCTGTCCAACATTTCGGTAACTTTTCTGATGACCTTTCTGGCCGGCAACCCCACCACCGAAATTGCCTTTTCCTGTTCAACTAGACCCTAGAAGCTCGACCCTAGTAGTCCCATGACATGCCTACATGCGCCCTTAGTAGTACTTGCGCACAGCACTGCGTGCCGCTCTTTCACTGGCACGTGGGCCACCACCTCCGGCTACCATTTGAAGCATCGTGGTCACCTTTCTCTCATCTTTCTTGATCTACCCTGGCCTTTTGTGTTTGTGATCGTTTATCGTGACCCGCTTTTGAATCGATGCATTCATGTACTATTTGGTTGTTGTTTACTGATCTATGACTAGTTCTACCTCATCTAATAGCTCTAAGGATACCCCAAAAGCTCAGTATGCAAATTTTTTACGGTAGTTTGCACAGCGTAAGTCCTCTGGTTCCTTTCCAGTGGCTGCCTTTGCCGACTTTCTAAAGTGTTTTGAGCAATGTCAGACCTCTAGTTCCACTATCTCTGTTGCACATATTAGTACTTCATTTGCTTGTCTCTCTCGTTCTCCATCCATTGGTACTTGGGTTCTAGATTCTAGTGTGACTGACCATGTTTTTTGTAATAAGACTCTTTTCTCCAACCTTTCTTACAATGATTATTTGCCTACTGTCACTTTAACAAATGTTTCCAAGTCTTAATCCTAAAAGATCGGCACTACCCATCCCCTCCCTTCCCTTTTAGTAGACTCTGTCCTTTATGTTCCTATATCTTCTTTTAATTTGCTTTCAATTTGTCGTTTGAATTGGTATCTTGATTATATGATTACCTTTACTAAAGATTTTGTCATTCTACAGGACCAGAGTTCAGGTTGGATACTTGGCATTAGATGTGATTCTCATGGCCTCTACTAGCTCTCCAACCCCTCTCATGTTTGCATTGTCAAGGATTATCGTCTCACCATTCATGCACAGTTGGGTCATCATAGCCTTCCTAAACTACAAAAATTGGTGCCCAACCTCTCTAAGTTGTCGAGTCTCCCTTACGAGTCATGTTAACTAGGAAATCACACCTGTAATCCATTTCTAGTAATGTCAACAGTCGAGCATCATCGCATTTTGCTTTAATATATTCTGATGTTTGAGGTTCTAGTCGTACTGTTTCTACTCTAGGATCTAGATATTTTGTCACTTTCATTGATGATTACTTTTACTACACTTAGTTATTTTTTTTTATGCAAAATCAATGTGAGTTATTTTCAATATTTCAGAACTTTTATCACGAAATTAAAACTCAATTTGGTGTTCTTAAACGTAGTTTTCTGTAGTGATAATACCCGTGAGTATTTGTCTTAACCATTTCAATCCTTTGTGGCTTCTCATGACATTATTCACTAAGCCTCTTGTGTCCATACCCTTCAACAAAATGGAGCCATTAAACATAAAAATAGACATATCGTAGAAACAACTCAGATCCTTTTACTTCATGATAATGTCCTTTTCTGCTTTTGGGGCGATGTAATTCTTACTGTCTATTATCTGATTAATCGCATGCCCTATTATGTGCTTGATTACCAGGTCCTTTACTCTATCTTATATCCCCATCAACCTTTACATTCCTTACCACCTCGTATATTTAGGTCTACCTCTTTTGTTTTTCTCACTTTTAGTCTTGATAAACTTTCCGCCCAATCTATTAAGTGTATTTTTCTTAGTTACACTCGATCCCAAAAGGGTTATCATTTGTTTTTCTCTTTATCTCTGACGTTACCTTATCTCGGCCAATATTACCTTCTTTAAGTATGTTCCCTTCTTCCAGTCTCCTTTATCTACTCTTGAGCCTATATTTGAGGTCTTACTCGTCCCTCTTTCTCTTATCACTGTTGAGTGAGATACACCTTCTATATCAAGAAACCTGCCACTACTATTTGCCTATTTTAGGTCTATCATCGTCAGCTAAAGCAACCTCTACCATCCCTACCTCCACCAAAAATTGCAGAGGTCAATGTGGACCCTCCTCTAACACTAATTCCTTTACCAGCTCTGGCACTGCCTCCAGAATCTAACCTTCCCATTGCTCTCTGACAAGGTATATAACCTATTTGTAACTCTTCTCCTCACTATGTTAATTTGAGTTATCAATGCCTATCTTCTTCACATTATGCTTGTCTTTCTTCCTAGTCTTATGTGTCAATTCCTAACTCTCCAGGTGACGCTTTATCTCATCCTGGGTGGAGACAAGCGATGATCGATGAGATATGTGCCCTTCAAAGTAGTGGTACTTGAAAACTTGCCCTTTCATCAGTTGGACATCAAGAATGTTATACTCCATGGTAATTTAGCAGAAGATGTTTACTTGGAGTAACCACTGAGGTCTGTTGCTTAGAGGGAGTCTTCTGGACTAGTTTGTCCTCTTTATAAATCACTGTATGGCCTTAAACAGTCTCCTAGGGCTTTGGTTTGGCCAATTTAGTACTATAGTTCAACAATTTAATATGACACACTGTGAGGCTGACCACTTTGTCTTCTATCGCCATTCAACTCAAGGGTGTATTTATTTGATTGTGTATGTCAAAGACATTGTCATCACCGATAGTAATCACCATGGTATAATTAAGGTAAAATAATATTTTGGTCATCACTTTCAGACCAAAGTTCTTGGCAAACTTCGATACTTCTTGGGAATAGAGGTGGCACAATCTAGTGATGATATACTAATTTCATAGAGGAAGTATGTCATGGACATTCTTGAGGAAACATGTCTATTGAATGCAAAGCTTGTTGACACTCCTATGGATCCAAATGCTAAATTTCTTCCAAATCATGGGGAGCCACACTCAGATCTAGGAAGATATAGAAAATTAGTTGGAATACTAAACTACCTTATTGTTACTCGTCCTAACATCTCCTTTGCGGTTAGTGTGGTAAGTCAATTTCTAAATTCACCTTCTAATGCACAGTGGGATGCAGTGATTCGCATCCTAAAGTATATTAAAGGAGTTCCTAGAAGAGGCCTTGTCTATGAAGATAATAGTCACACTCAGACTATTGAATACTCAGATGCTGATTGGGAAAGTTCTCTTCTTGATAGAAGATCAACTTCTAGGTATTGTGTATTCATCGGGGGTAATCTGATATCCTGGAAAAGTAAGAAACAAAATGTGGTCGCAAGATCAAGTATTGAAGCAGAATATCAAGTCATGGCATCAGCTACTTGTAAACTCATTTAGTTAAAACAATTACTTAAAGAGCTTCAATTTGGGGATATTATGCAAATGACACTCATTTGTGATAATCAAGTTGCATTATATATCGCATCTAATCTAGTGTTTTATGAGATGACCAAACATATTGAGATAAACTATCATTTTATTAGATAAAAGATTCTATCTAGAGACATCACCACTAGTTTCGTCAATTCAAATTATCAACTGGCGGATGTTTCCACTAAGTCTTTGAGGTTCTCGGATAAACTATATTTGTAAAAACTTTGTGCATATGATTTATATGCTCTGGAAACTATGTATATATTCATTGTATAGACTAATCAAATCATAACGAAATCATGCAATTATGGTAATTAGAATCTTTGTATTTATTGTCTCAATTGTCTATATAATTCAGCTTCCATTGTGTAGTCTTCTTTATATAATTCAACCTTCATTGTGTAGTCTTCTAATCAAACCATAACCAAATCATGTAATTATGGTAATTAAGATCTTTGTATTTATTGCCTCCATTATGTAGCCTCCATTATGTAGTCTTCTAATCAAATCATAATTAAATCATGTAATTATAGTAATTAGGATCTTTGTATTTATTACCTCTATTGTGTAGTCTTCTTTATATAATTCAGCCTCTATTGTGTAGTTTTCTAATCAAATCATAACTATATCATATAATTATGATAATTAAGATCTTTGTATTTATTGTCTTCATTGTGCAGCCTCCATTGTGCAGCCTCTATTGTGTAGTCTTTTAATCAAATCATAATCAAATCATGTAATTATAAGATGTTTGTATTTATTGCCTCCATTGTCTAGTCTTCTTCTTCTTACTTGGTTTTTGTGCTTTGTTATAATTCATTCCTATTTTAGGCTATTTCTTTGTATTATTACATGTTGAAAGCAATATTAAATTGTGACTCGTTATGCAGTGACTTGTGACTTGTTAATAAATATAATGCTTAAATCTAATTGGCTCAACATAACTTGACCATCTCTTTGATTACAGGGCAAAACAATATGCAATGCTGTGAAGCATTCTCCATTTTCAGTGTTTGGATTGGTGGCAAAGCATTCTCTGGTGGGTAAAGCTTGTTAAAGCTTGGCGTTCAAACAAAGTTTTCATGAATCACATCTTTAGGGATAGCTAGTCTGGATGCTCATATTTTATTTCAGATGACAGATAACGGCCAAAACAATATAATAAAGGGCTGGTAGGGTTATTATTGTTGATGTAATGTAATCTATTGGCAGAAAAAGCCTGTTTATTGTTTTGAACTAGATATCTTCTATCTATTTTATTCAAGAAATTTCGGACGTAACACGTTTTCATTTGTTTGTCTGATGCAATTTCGTTTTATCATACAATGAAATTCATTAACAAAAATGAATGATCTACTACTGCTTACTTGTTCATTTTTTTTAAGCAATGTTATTTTTGCACACTATTTTTCTCGCGGCACTTCTTTTTTACATAATAAAACAATAAAACCCGAGTTTAAATTTAATGTTCTATCATAATAAAATATTTTATACTATTAATCAATCATATATTATTATATATGTAATTTTTGAGATGATTACAAGAGTCAAACTTTTTTATAACATGATAATATATGATTGGATAATAATCTATAATAGTACATTTAAATTAAGAGAAATTCTTACCTAAACTGAAGAAGATTTCAAGTTAGGCATCACGTCGGTCGATTAACACTTAATATTTTCATAAATATTTATACTTTTAATGGTGTAATATAAATATTTATGAAAATGTTAAATGTTAACTAGATTGGTGTACCTAACTGAGTGCTCTAGATTTATGTAAGAATCTTTCTCAAATTAAATCTTAAAAATACACTGATTAATATACTCTCTTTTTTTTTCCAACAAATAGATATAAACAAAAGGTATAAAAAATAATGTGCAAATATTATTTTCCTTTTTCTAAGTATTTTGGTGTAAACTATGGAGACAAACTAGCTTGGGCCAGGAGGCCCCATAAAATCTGTAGACGGATGAGAGAACCTACAAAACCTCCACAGAATAGGAGACAACCAGTAAAAATTTCAAAAAACAAAAATTTGTGTCTTCCAATTGGAAAGCTATTGTGGGAAGGTCTACCAAAATTTGCATATACTTGATTCTGCTTGCACCAGTAATGAATGTTCTTTTGGAACGAAAATCAGATTACGAATAAAGTAAACAGTGTTGGCAAATTCGTTTATATATATGCTTCTTCAAAGTTTGACAACATAGTTTAGTGGATGTTTCTATTTACAAGTATCATCCATGTGTTTTAATGTTAGATAGTTAAGGCCAATTCGTTGGGTTTAACCTCTGCATCACAATGCATTACAATAGGTTCGTAGCCAGTTGTAATACCAAAGTACCTAAAACTAATATACTTCAAAACTTGTGTAATTGACCATTAGTTAAACTTCACTAAATAACTTAGATTGATCTTAGTGATAGGTAAATGTGTAAATTAGTTGAATTATTCGTTAATTATTCAATTTATGCAACTTATTAAATATTTAGTGTGTATTTAGGATAGTTATGAAAGTTTGATTATTTTAATAATCGATTATTTCAATAATCAAGCTGTGAAAACTTGATTATTTCAATAATCGATTATGTTTAGATATGTTAGTTGAAAAACGATTTTAAGTTAATTTATTTTGTTTGGATGATATAAAAAAGAATTGTTTTTATGCATTAAATTACTAAAATAGGTATAGAATAATTAAAAAAATTATTTGATTGATTAAAAAAATTATTTGATTGAGGACAAAATAGTATTTACATATCACTGTTAAGAATAATCTCAACAATTTTTTTAAAAAAACAACTCAAATTTCATATGGATTACCAACAGCTTTTTTCAGCCAATAAAAAATGTTGTTTTTTTTCTATATTGGTTGCCAAACACGTTCTGGGAATGGGCAACAACTTTTTTGTTGAAAAAAGTTGTTGGATGACATAAAAAAACAATACCAAACATGCTATTAATCAAGTTCATTTGTTTAACTAAATAAACAAACTTAAACTTAAATTTAAACTCGATTATATAAATAAGCTAAAATCAAGCTTTAGACTAGATATTTAAAACTCGCAAATAGTTTTTGTGTGTGTATAATATATGTGTATTATTTATTCATAAAAATTTAGTCACAAAAATCACTACTAGAAAAATTAGATTTAGAGATGGAATTTAGAGACGGAAAAAATTTCATCTCTAATAGAAACAGAAACAGAGATGGAAATGATGATTTAGAGACGGAAAATGAATTTTACAATTCAGAGACGGAAATTATCCGTCTCAGAAATTTCCATCTCTATTTCCGTCTCTAAACGGTCAATCTGAAAATTTAAAAAGTCAAATAGATTTAGAGATGGAAATTATCCATCTCAAAATTTTCCATCTCTATTTCCGTATCTAAACAATCAATCTTAAAATTAAAAAAGTCAAATAGACTTAGAGACAGAATTTAGAGATGAAATTTATTCATCTCTAAATTTTCCATATCTAATAATACTATATTCCATCTCTAAATCAAGGGTTTCAGAAAACCCAATTTTTTATATAGAAGTTCTCTTCAAAATCAAGGGTTTCAGAAAACCCAATTTTTCAAATTAGTTCTCTCTCGCTCTCGTCGCTCTCGTCGCTTCTCTCCGTACCGTCTCTCGCTCTCTCCCAGTCATGTCTCTTGGCCATTCTCTATGCTCCCTCTCTGCCGTTTGGTAAGATGCACAATTTCATTTTTCTTCTCTTCAAATCCATTCTTCTTCTCTTCTTCTTCTTCTTCTTCTTCTTCTTCTTCTTCTTCTTCTTCTTCTTCTTTTGGTAAGATGTACATTCCTATTTCATTTCCATTCTCTCATCTCGATATTTGTTCTTTCTATGATAAATCCGTGTGTTGAATTGAGCAATGTAAGGCATCGTGTGTTCGTTTCTTCTTAGATTGATTCTTCTCTATTATTTTATTTTTGTGTCAATATTGAATTGTGCTTTAGTGTTTGGAGTGGAAGCTTTCTAATGCTTTGTTTTTTTATGATAACTTGATTTCAGAAAAGTTCTCAGTGGCAATTAGTGCATCATGTATTTCGAAACTTGTTGTGTATAATTCTGTGGACCCTTCATTGGCTCCCTCCCTTCATTAGTTCCCTTCATGGTATGTTCCATATCCCTTGAATACTTTCTTATAAATATGATTCATTTTTTTTTAATTTTTTTTACTCCTTACATAGCTTATGATATTCTTTATACATTTCAAATTAAAACTTTTATAGCCCCTTAGGTGCTTCTTTGTATGCTTGTCGTGTTATTGTGGCATTTTTTTAAAAAATTTTTTGTTGAATGAAGAGGCCTACTGCAGAATAGCTTGTGCGATAAAATGTACAGTATTTTATCATTCTGAATTTTCCTTCTGAAATTTGTTTACCTTTGCTTAATCTGTTGGGAAAATCATATATCTTTGTAATCAATAGTGTGAAGATAGAAGTGTCCTACGATATGTCTATTACTACCTCGCCAGAATTTTGTCTGACACTAGTGCCCAAGTTTTGAGCACAGGTGGTAGGATTTCCACCCCTAACTGGGATGCTCTGGCTGACATTGATGCAGTTGGAGGTGTTACTCGAGTGGATGTTGTGCCAAGAATAGTAGAACAACTTACTGCAGAGGCTACAAATGTTGATGTTGAATGTAAGTGGTTAATCACTTTTGTTTGAGATGGTTTTAAACTTTTTATGGCATAAGGCTGCATACTTGCATGTCGATTTGTGCATGAGCTCATATGTTATTCTTTTTGTTTTACTCTTGTAACATTTTTTGTTGTTGTTGGCAGCACACATTTCTTCCACGGAACCCATCTTGGAATTTTGTCATCTACACACAGGGTGGCAAATCTAATATCTGAAGTTATCATGCACCTAGGTGTGCTGCTAAGTAAACGCTTGCATGGTAATTTCTGGTCATCTATCCTTAAGTGGTTTTGTTATTCAATAATAGTACTTTGCTTCCATCATTGTTTTCTGCTTGTAATAAATAACCTCCCATCTATCATAAAGTTATCAATCTATTTTATTTCTATTATTTTTCCTTCAACCTTAAGAGTATGTTCGTGATGGATGCTTTGTTATTTTCAAGTCTGACAAAGATTTACTCTCTAAATGTGGGGGTTTTGTAGGAAAAGGATATTATAGTTTCTATTGAGTGTTACTTTAATTCTGAAAAAGGATTTAGCTGAAGATATTAAGAATTTTGAATCAACAATAATCTTGTTTTGGCCATATATATTAAAGCTTTTTGTTAACAAAGCATAAAGTGAGACTCAAAAGCATATATATTAGGAGAGATGGGAAATTGCTGGGTCTAAGGCAGTGTAGAGTTTTGGATAAAATGTTTATGGAGACTCAAAGCATAAAGTGAGACTGAATAAATGGTTAAATAAATTGATAGGCGACAACTTTTCTCTGGCAATATCAATCACGTACACCTCTATATATACCCTGCCACATTACAGCAGTAAGCACAGTTCTAGCTATTTTCTCTAGGGAAAATAACACCATTTGGCTTTTCACAATTTCCAGGCCATCTCACCATGACCAAATCAACTGGGTCACTTCTCTTCATCTTTCTTTTTCCTCTGGTCCTCTCCTTCAACTCAGGTAATTAGTTCTTTTGCTATATCAGTTGCACTTTATGTATTTCTTTGTTGGGTTTGTTAAAATTTAAGGATAAGTTCATTTAATGGTACTTCTCAATTTCTCTTTTTTATGTGCATTATCTGTTTATAATGTCTAATAATTTCCATAGAAATTTTATTTATAAGATGTTTATATGATTATTCTTTTTCGTTTGATTTAAATTCCAATACCCATCATTCCGACAATTAGTTATCAATGCCTAGTATTGCAAAAACTTTTATTTATTTTGATCTTTTATGGTACTCTTTATCCATTTCTCTTCTGTTGCTTATACTCATACAATCTTTATAAATACCTTGTGAGTTGTGTCTATTTCAGGACTTATCATTCATCTGCCTTGTGTAGATTTATAGTTGAACTATAGAAATGCAGCATGTAGCATAATCACTGCTTCTGCTTGAACTTAACAAATGTCTCTGCATTTTGGGCAGTGAGGGATGGACAACCTCTAGTACTCCTTTCGATTTTAATGATCCTTGACTTTTGGCTATTGCATCTTTGGAAATCCAGGTTCTGGAGGCTTAGCTTGATGATTATGTTTATAATAGCATCAGTGGAACTACATTTTGCTAGTCTTCTGTTCTAATTGTAAGCCTCTATAACTGGTTCTTGAAGTTATATATTATGGCTCAGATGCTTTATATTAGACATTTGAGAATTCAATATGTTCCATAATCACTAATGTGCTTCAAATTTATAGCCATTTTTTGACGCTTTGTGAAGTGGTCCTACAACAGAAAATTAGAAAAATAAATAAATAAATTTGTTAATAGTAAAAACCAAAAAGAAAATTCTGCATCACGGAAATCTTGTGATTAATATAATAGGTCAATTCCTTTCTCATTTGCAAGTAAGACTGCTAACGATGTTGTGATGCTAATAAGAATATCTGACAACTACTTTAGCAAATGAAATTATTTTATCTATCTATGTAGCTATCTTGAATTTATACAATGAATTCTAAATTTGATCATGTTCCATATGTTTTTTCTCCAGATTCTTTAAGTACCACTAGAACTCGAAATCGTCCACTATAATGCTAGAGAAGTAGTACATTTAATAGTAAAATTCAGGACTATTATTCCAGAGCTTTTACCTTAATCTTCTAGGATAACCACAGACCAACATCTTGAAGTAACTTGTTGCCAGAAGCATCCTGCTTATTCTAAAAAATAAACTTGTTGAGTGCTTGTAGCATGTATTCCAAGCAGCTAAAACACTACTTAATTTTTTTTTTTGGAATTTTGATTATTTATGAAAATAAATTTTATAGAGGTTTAGCCATTTACTAGAGCAGTGGCTATGAAACTTCACCAACTGAAACTTCTGTTGATTTTATTAGATGACAACAGAGCCAAGGGTAGTGAATTAGCTCCATGGCCAGCAAGATTGACCAGTCCTCCTCCTAGATTAGCTGACTTGGGCTATTCAAGTGAAATGTTTGAAAAGGACATGGTAATTGGAATTTGCAATTTATCCTCTTGTTACTGTTTTGATTAGATTTTTAATCCTCCTATAGGCTTAACTTTTGTCATGTGGTACAGGAACTATGGCGAAGAAGAGTCGAGAATTACTGGAATCTCTTGAGTCCAAAAATCACATCAAATACGCATAGGAATATGATGGATATGAAAGCAAACATGGGTTCATTTGTAGCTGCTCTTAGAGGCAAGGATGTTTGGGTGATGAATGTTGTTCCTCTGTTTTTGTTTAACTTTGAGTTTTATTACTTGTAATTGTATAAGTTAGAGAAAAGTTTACTTGCAAAATGTAATAGCAATTAATGGTATGCATAAGATATTATATCTACTTTATATACTTTCAACTATTTTAATATTTTTTTATAGTTACTTGGATAATTATAATGATTGATGATTTATTGTGATTTTTGATAAATTTTGATTTTGGATAATTATATGCATAGAAAAATATAATTTTTTTAATAAAATGAAGGCATCTAGTTGTGGTAAATCACAACTAGATACTTATTTTTTTTAATATTTTTTTAAAAATTAGAGACGGATTTAGAGACAGAAAAATCCATCTCTAATTTTAGAGATGGAAATAGAGACGGAACAGATTCGTCTCTAATTAGAGACGGAATTTTTAAGTTAGAGACGGATCTTTTCCGTCTCTAAATTAGAGACGGAATTTATTTTCCATCTCTAAATATTTAGAGACGCCAATTTTAGAGATGGAACAATTTTCGTCTCTAATTCTATCTCTAAATATTTGGAGACGAAAATTTATACATTTAGAGACGGAATCTGTTCCGTCTCTAAATCCAAAAATTCTAGTAGTGAATGTTGTAATTTTATATTTAAACAAAAAAGATATATACTTTTTCTACTACTAAATCTATTTTATGCATATATGTTAATAGAAGTAAGTGTAGTTACCATTATAGAAATATGGCGAACTTTTTTTAGAGTGTTAAAGTTTGCTTTGAATTTTTTTTTAAACAGTAATGGGGAAAGGTTATGAAGTTTTCATTTGATATATTATAAATACACAAAAAAGTTTTTATTTTTATTTTTATTTTTATTTCATCTTCTAATATAAAAATGTCTACTAAATAATAAATTAATAAACTAAAAAAATACTTTAAGAAGAGATTTAATAAAAAAAATAATCAAATTATAGAAGAACCAAACAAACTAAACTCAAACTTCATACTTTTAAATAAGTCGAGCTTAAGTTTCATGTTTTAAGTAAGTCGAGTCCGATTCTAAGGTGCATTCTGGCAATTTGAACTGAGTTACCCATCAAATGTTAAAATTGACGCTTGAAAAATGCTACAACAGCATTGAACACTATGTCCTTGGCATTGACGGCCATTATGTGGTCAGCATGAGCATAGTCCTTGATGAACTGAACACTTAGCTTATCTACATCATGGAACTTTAATTTATCAATTAAATTTCCAACATCAATAACATCGGAGAGCGCATCTTGGCCACCATAGCTAAGGAAGAGAGGAAGGTCATGGGGGATATTGGAAAGGTTGTAGATTGGAGGCAATACATCTCCGTGATGCATCATATTATGGTCTGGTCTCACATAGTTGAATTTTGCCACAATCCCAAATCTAACAACTACATAAAATTACAGAAGATGCTTCGATATTCAGTTATAAAAGGAATTGAATGAGCTGCACCATTAATGAGTGAAGTAGCTAGATGGGAAAATCTTACTCTGAGATAAGTGCACCATGTTCTTTGTTGATGTTGGCTGAGGTTCATGCTTCAATAATAGATCAATAGTTGAAGAATTGAGGCAGCAATTTTTACCTGAATAGGACAATTCAACCATAAACACACAGTCAAAAATTTGGAAAGTTTATTTATGTGAAAATGTGACTAATGTTAGAAATTCTTAATTAGACATGGAATACCACATAATCTCTTAAATACTTAAATTATCATTTTATATATGTAAAATCATTTTTAAAAGTAGGTGTAATTCTATCATGTTCTTTGTAATTTTACACATGTCAAATAATAATTTGAATGCATATAATAAAATGTGTTTAACTAAAAATTACTCTAGTGCTTAAAATCAAATCGTTGACAATCTATAAAGTTGTGTTTGGAATGAATAAAAATAAAAAATGATTTGAATTGAATTGAATTGATTTGATTTAATTTACAAATCAAATTTTGTGTTTAGAACTTTAAAAAAAAAATTTGAATTGGTTTAGAAATCAAATTTTGTGTTTAGAAATCATTAAAATGAAAATTGATTTGATTTTATTTTATATTTTATATTTTAATCTTTATGAGAGGTAGTTAGAGGTAATTACGAATAGTAAAATAGTCTATTTATTTCAAATCAAATTAAATTAACAAATCCTACTAAAGTTGATAGAATTTCTAAAATAAAAAAATGAAATCCATAATATTTTAGAAATCAAATTATTTCTTATTTTTTAACATTCTAAATACAGAATTTAATTAAATTTTATTTATAAATCAAATATTTTTTTTTTGCATTTCAAACACACTAGGAGTTTGGACAAAGAGTTCGACCAGTTAGTGCAGTCAACAAGTCACGGCAGTCTACCCCAGGGTAGGCGCAAAGAGACTGGACAAAGGCAGCACCAGGTAACCTAGTCAAAGGAATGATGGAAAGATCATTAAATTATGTATAGAATACTAATGGATTTTAAACTATGAGAAGGCAGCTTCTTATGTTAGATGGTAAGTTTTATGTTCTTACCCTTTGGGATTAAATTCTGCTATACGGAATAGGGTAAACGTCTGTTTGGAAAACAAAAAAAATTCCCTTAATTAGCAACCTCTACCCGCTATATATGGTTTTAGAATAACTAGAGTCAGTGTTACTAATTGGTTAGCTTATGTACCTCACCAAGAAGGGACTTGGCAGCAACAACTCCAAGTGCGGTTTTCATGTGGCTCAAATAGGCAATGGGGCTCAACAAGGCTGCTGATTTCAGCTGGTTCACCAATTTCCCTTCCGAGAATGATGCCAAAGCTATCAAAGTCCCCTTCCAAACATGGTCTTGAAGTTTTAGTATAATAGTACCAGAATACCACTGAAATTGGTTACATTACTGTTATATATGCTATATATGTATGAATATGATGCAGTACCAAAGAATGGCCCACGTAATTAATCTTCTGCCCTGTTTGGCTGAATACATAATAAAAAACAGCAGGTAGTTCATAATTAACCAGTTCATCCCAAGACCAATTCCAAAAGGCCTGCCATTTTTACATAAAAATGTTAATTCAGTAAATTAAAAACTAATCAAAATATTATTAAGAAAAAATAAAACAGAATTTTTTTTTTTTTTTGAAAAAAAAAAGGAACCGGGCTAGAGGGGTCCAGGGAGGTGTGTCTGCGGCTATATCTGGTTCCTCTGGTGTTAACAATCCACACGTCGAAGCCATTATCAGCTAGAATCAAGGGCAGGTTTTGCTCTGGAGAGTTCATAAACCATATCATTCCATCCTACACAGCCAGGTCTTATAATATTTAGCTAACACTCAAAAGCATAGCATTAGAGCCATGTTCCTTTGCATTAGGAACCAAACAAAACTTGGCCACACCTATTTGGAACATGTTGTTAATATTAGGGTCAGAGTATCCTACGAAACACCCATTTCCAAAAAATATCTCTTGCATTGGTGCTTTTTCAAGCCCTTTCGCTAGCTTAATTATAATCTATATAATGCACGGATACGAATATGAGTATTGGATACGATACAAGTATAATATGATAATATGATTTTTATTAAAAAATTAAATTAACATTTAGAATAATGTTCATCTTACGTCAAATAGTACTCGCACCCCTTTTAACACCACATGAAGTTGGTTAATGAAGTATAAATTATTAGTTAATGGATATGTAACCCTTCTAGTTTGATCCTGTTAACCAACTTATATACATCATTAATCATTTTTTTATTCTTTATTAATCAACTTTTTACATACTTATTAATCAACTTCTATACGTCATTAACTACGAAGTTATACTTCACTAACTAATTTTATGTGGTGTGAAAAGTGGTGTGGTTGAAAATTGATAAAATTATCAGGGTTGTAACATTTATCAAGTATCCGAATATTTGATACGAATACAGATATATATCTGACATGAGTACGATAGATATTATGAAGTACCCGTACTTTATAGATTATAATGATGCCATTAACAACGTGTAGCTTTCTAATTCTTTAGCAAACCCGAAACCTAGGGCGTCAATTACGTTGTCATGAACCCTTTTTGACAAGGAAAAATACGAAAGGAAGCAAGTCTAGAGCCATAATGTGACAAACGCGGAACTTGACCCTTTTTGTCACCATATCAATCAGATTCAGAGAGTCAGGTTCACAAACTGAAACAAATAGGATATTTCTGAGTGGTGGATCTTCTCTTCTTCTAATGCTAGAAGCTAACAATAACAATAAAGTCCTTTTTTACTATTTGAGGTCGACTACACGGTTAATGCTATTATGTTATGTCATAAACTATGTCTCCAGAGTTTTTTATTACACTACTATAACTTATTCTCTGGGTAATGAAAAGGCTATATATATAGAGAGAGAGACACACACATATATTGAGAAAATCATGAAAAGGATAATTGAAACTGGAGAAAATTTCACTGCACTTACCACCAATACTCCGTGCTGTATTATCACTGGCTGCTTCTTAGTCCCAGCGCCACTAACCTTAGCTCGACCTTCCGGGATCCTTTGCAGGCTAAGAATGTACCCATCTTTGGTTGTAACCTAAAAAAGATTGTATCATCAAACATTTGACTAAATTGTTCTTCAAGATAACGAGCATTGCAAAATATATATGTTTTTTTGTTGTATATATGTTTATTAGAGCTCTTACTTCAAGTTCCTGGCATTTGTAGCCATGAACAATGACCGAAGAGGCGCATAAACCTTCCACTGAAGCATCAACGGCAACGTTTTCTCTGCCAAAGGAGCCATGGCTTGAAGCATGTGCGTGATGAGGCACATATGCTAAGACTAAGAAACAAAGGATCAAAGCAGCAAAACCCAACAAACACAGGAAAGCCATATTGGCTGTCTTCTGGTTTGTTTATGGGTATGGAGTAAGGGTGGTGGCATTGAGGATGAGGATGATTCCCTATTTCTCTTTATATAGGAGATGAAAGTTGAAGTGAAACAGAAAATGTAGGACTCACAACACAGGATTAGAGAACAAGTTTCAAGGTTTTTTTCTATCTTTATATTTCTTAATCCTATCTTTAATGCATACCTAATTTTAACATGCGGAAGATACGGAGTCAAAATAAATTTACTCTGTTAAGACTTAAAAGGATAAACTTTTAAGACTGAAAGAACCAATGTCCTCAGCACACGTTCTCTTTACGCTTTGCTATAAAATTCGAGGTTCAGCTCCCCAAAAAAGTAAAATTCGAGGTTCATATAGAGTGTGTTTGGAATGAATAAAAATGAGAAATGATTTGATTTGATTTAATTTGCATTGATTTAATTTGATTTAGAAATCAAATTTTGTATTTGGAACTTTTAAAAAAAATAGAATTTGAATTGATTTATAAATCAAATTTTATGTTTAGAATTCATTAAAATAAGAATTGATTTGATTTGATTTTATTATTTTACATTTTAACCCTTATGAGAGGTGGTTAGAGTTAGTTATTAAGGGTAAAATAGTCTATTCATTTCAAATCAAATCAAATCCTAACAAATTCTATCAAAATTGATGAAATTTCTAAAACAAAAGGAATAAAATCCATGTGATTTTAGAAATCAAATCATTTCTTATTTTTTAACATTCCAAACACAAAATTTAATTAAATTTGATTTACAAATCAAATCATTTCTTATTTTATTACATTCCAAACACACTCATAAAAAAAATTTCCATCTTGACTATTTGGATTTGAGTCTTGAACTGGCATCTAGAGAAATTACTTCGCCTAAATGCAATGAGGCCAAGGTTGTATTCATAAAAGAAAAATGATTATCACACATCATATTTTTTACATTAATTTTTACACCACTTGAGATATTACTATATAATCTAACAATAATTACCATTTAATATTAAGTTTATTATTACTTGATATTAATGTATTTACAAAAAAGTTAAAGAGTTCATTTTTGAGAAAAAGTTTATTTGAGGGTTTTGAACAAATTATTATTTAACTTAAAAGTAATTATCATCTTATATTAAGAATGTGTTTAGATAAGCATAAAAAAAATAATTTTAAGGTAGAAATTTTTTTTTTTCTCTCTTATACTTTTCTAGTCATTTTTTTTAGAAGTAACTCATTCTATCTTATCATAAAAAATAGAAAACTGATTATTTTTAGATTCAGCTCATTTTGATAATCTTATTCAAACAGATAAAAGTATTTGGCAAGTGTTTTTTTCATTAAAAAAGTACTTTTCTTACAAAAAAAAAAATAAACAAATGCACTGTAACATATTTACTACTAAGATTTAAGGTTCTTACAAAGTTAATGAGTTAAAAAAAAAATTTAGATATTCTTGTGATAGGTCTGAATTAGTTACTAACTAATTTAAAAGTAATTATCATATGATATTCAGTTAATTATTAGTAGATATTAAGGTATTTATAAAGTAAGTGAAAAATTTTATATTTAGGAGAAAATTCATTTAGGATCTGAATGAGTTATTACTTAATGTAAAAGTAATTATCATCTTATATTAAGTTATTTACTAATAAGCATTAAGGTTATTACAAAATAAATGAAATAGCATTTTTGGAAGGAAGTTCATTGTGAAGGTTGGAATAATTACTACCTAACCTGAATGTAATTGCTATATTATATTATGTTATTTACTACTAGACTTAGAATTTTACAAAATAAACAAAAAGTGATGGAAAAAGTGGTATAATAAAAAGTGGTGTTGAAAAATCAGAATTGTTCATAAAATTACTTAGAAAGAAATTTAATTTTGGTTTACCCAAAAATTGATTCAAAAGGTGTGAGATATAGATTGAATTTACTAAAAAAATTTCTTATCCCAATATTCCACCAAATTGGAAACCGATATACGTTCTCTCCACTCCAAACTTGGTACCACAACTGGTGATAACAGACATCAGAGCACCTCTACGTTGAATGTTTGTTTTTGGTGAGCTATTTTTGTTTTTTTTTTTTCGGTGAGCCTAAACCTGTGTCCATTAAAAATTTACAATTTTGCTAACCGATAAGGGAAAACTAAAAACGGCCAAATGTTAATGGCACCCAAACGTGGATAATTTTACCCTTATAGGATAAACATTTGCAAGAGAAATTCCTACATAAAGTTTGACCACTTGTTAAGTGAACTAGATCAATTACATTATTAACTAATAAATAATTACTATAATTAATTAAGAGGAAAGATCAACTTACATGAGTGTAAATTTTTTTTGACTTACACTCATTTCAGTCGTTAGATCCACTTTCATCTAATGGTTATTTTTAATGAAATAATCTCAACCATTAGATGAAAGTAAATTTAACGGTTGAAAATGAATGTAAGTCAAAAAAGACTTACACTGGTGTAAACCGATCCCCCTCATTAATTAATATTTAACTACCATAATGTATCTTAATTAATGATATAAATGGTCTAGTGTATACAATTTAAATTTAAATACTCTAAGTTTATACAATAATTTTTCCATTTGCAAACAACATCTCTCTCTTTCTAGGATAATTTTATCCACATTATGATTATCATAGATTTTACCCTTATGATCCCTATCTAAATATGATCAATCTTCATTAGAGCCAGACCCATCTAAATCAAAAACATACTTTTTAGGGTCAAAGTTTGAAAAATCATCAACATCCCATTTTTAGACATGACAAAATCCTCAAATTCACTAGACCCTAAACCAACACTATTAGCATATGAGATTCTAAAGTCTTCATCAACAAATTCACTAGACCAATTCTAAAGCCTTAATCATTAGTGGGAAAACAAATAGTTGCAGCTAATCATTATCTTCATTGGCATTATCTTTGAACAATTTGAGAAATGCTACATCATTTTCCATCACGATCCTCTTATTCCTAGGTAAAGCACCTTCTATTCGTAGCTGTAACTCACAATCTGGCCTCAGTCTAGCATGCACTTGGCTCGCAAGGTCCATGTAGCAAAAGTAATCAGTGTCAAATTTGTCCATTATGAAAAAGTCTTCCTCCTAGTGAACAACAATGGAAAACCTCATATTTTCTCCAATTATCCCTGAAATCAACAACACACAACTCATTCGTATTCATCAGTGTTATTAATAGTGGATGGTAATCCATGGCAGAAAGCCAAAAATCCACCATACAAATATGTCAGATTGCGTTGTGGAAAATGGAAGAAGCATGGTGGCTGAATTAAAAAATAAAATATATACAGAAAAAATAAAATAAAAATCAGTTGAATATAATAAATAATAAAAACTAATAACATATATCAAGAATAATAAAATTAGAAATATACTCTAAGAAATAAAATTCATCAAAAGTATCATAAGCATAAGGGTAAAACATAACATAACCAAAGTCAAATACAAAAAATATAACTTAATCAAGTCAAAATGTCATAATTCTCATAACATAAGCATAAAGTCACTAGAAAATAGAAACTAACAAGTAAGAAAACCTGAGGGAACTGAAAACTAGATAGGACAAACACTTAGATAGAAACTTAGAACTAGAGTGTAACAACTAAGAAGTGAAAACAAAGAGTTGAGACATAAGAGTTGAGAGTGAGTATTGTAAAACCCAAAAAGGGAGAGAAGTGTATAACACAAAGTCAGAACAAAAAAAAAG
The DNA here is from genome assembly GCA_029884605.1 of Ormosia emarginata. NCBI lineage: Eukaryota > Viridiplantae > Streptophyta > Magnoliopsida > Fabales > Fabaceae > Ormosia > Ormosia emarginata. Next base: position 11,315,056 of record JAQQTP010000057.1, read on the forward strand.
GGGGGGGCAAGGAATGATAACAGAATGAAGAGCTCAGAGAACAATTGACGAAAAAAAAGTAAAGAACTAAGAGTATGGGTAGGTGAGGGTTGAATAGAGACTAAGAGGAAAGGCAAATGTTACCTTGAAAAATAGAGGTCAAAGGTGGTCAGAGTTGGAGTTCCCTCGCCACAGATGGCCTCTGTTCGACAGAGATGGGTGGGTCGAGCCGCTCAATCGCTAAAGATGATGGAGGAGATCGGTGGGAGGGAGTGTGGGTTGGTGAGGGTCGAAACAGAGACAGAGATTCAAAGATGAGTCTTCAACGTCGAAAGGGTTAGGGATTTTATAATCCCTTATTCTTTTCTTTTTTTTTCACAAAAAAAAACTTTTTCTTTTTTTTTTGAAAAATAGGTCACAATCGTCATTTCAGTTATGATCGACATGGTGCCATGGTTGTGGTGGCTACAATTTGCAGCAACACAGAAATCACAACACCATTGAAGGTGAATGGTGGTTTTCCCAAATTTCGCAACGCATGGCAGGGTGGTGCCATTATCTTTGTTATTAAACAATATTGGTATTCATATACCAAACATATTGAAAAACATAGAGAAACAGAGAATGAAATAAGAGGTGATATTACACACCTAAATCTAGTGATGGATACGTCTTACGCCATAGCCACACTTCTTTCACACACCTCCTCCCAAATTCACTTGAACCCTAGCTCTCTTCTGTGTAAACAGAGCTTTGGTATTGTATTGTAGTGAATGCATGGTAGGGGAAGAGACTTTTTAGTCCATTGTCTGCCCTAAAACATTGATAAATGGGAAGGAAAAATAAACCATCTAGGGTGGTCAAAACGGGCCAACCCGATGGGTTTGGCCCGTTGACCCATTAAAATTAGGTGGATTGGGCTTTAAAATTGTTGACCTACTGAAATTAATATATTTTTAGTCTGACTCGTTTAGCTTGCGATTTAAATGGGCTAACCCATATAACTCGCAGGATGACCTGTTAGCCTATTTATTTATTTACTTTTTTGAATTACCAATAATATAAATTTAGCGCTTGATTTGATGAATTTGATATGCTTTGAATATAGAATTTGTTTTTATTTTGATGTGAATATTTGGATTTCTATTTCATTTTAAATTTTATTTTATTTTTTACAATAATATGCTAATTTTAATGTAAAAAGTTCTAAAAATAAAAAACGAGCAGCCCATTTAGACTTGTCGGGCTGCCCTTATACAGGTTAGGCTAGTTAAATACCAACCCCATTTAAATTAAGATATTTTTGGCCTAGCTTATTTAATTCACAGGTTAAATAAGCTGGACTAACCATTTAACAGCCCTACATCTGTTAGTGGTGTAGTCAGATGGGGGGATTATCATATTTTCACAAAAATGGGGTTAGATGTCATATGATTAAAGTTCAAGGGATAGGTGTAATTAAAATCAAAATGCCAATCATAAGTCATGACCTAATTTTTCTTCTTCTCATTCCCTCGTCAACTAGTGTAGAGGATGTGTATGTGCTTCAAAGAAGAACTAGACTTAATGTTGGCATCATACCTTGAGGTGAGAAATGCACAGGAATGGATCCTCTCATATGAAAATTTCACATGACCTTGTCATGTGAAGAGAGAGATAGACATAAAGACATTAAATAGTGGGGTCTTCTTAAACTTTGTGGGACCCCATGATAGATCCTTTGTGTCCATCTCTCTCTTCGCAAGACGTTGTCATTTGAAAATTTCACATGAGAAGATCCATTCCCAAAATGGACACTTACAGGAGTGAGGACTGAGTTGGTCGACTATGGACATGGCCCATGTTCTTTGTGATTGAGTTTCTAGGGTGCAATGTTTTTTAATCATTTTTTGTGCAAACAAAATAAATGTGTCGTTCTTTAGTTTCTTCACTCTAGAATTCTTGTATTTATTTTTTTATAGAGTGGAAGAAAAATATGAAAAGACACTTTGTAAGTTTGGTTTTTGCTCAATCAACTCCAAAATACGTATGATACATATAAAAGAGTTTAAGAGACTTACACATTCTATAACTCTCACTAATTAACAAGAATAATTTTCTTTAACTCATGAAATTAACCATGCTAACTACATAACTCCAAAATAATGCTTCCTAGTGACACATAACTCCCACTATAATTCTTCATAAAACTCACACTAACCAAAGGTCACATAGTCACCAAAACTCCATTAACTTGAAATTATTATTTTTATTCAACACCCCCTAACTTGAACATTTTTTCTTTATTCTAAGCCTTGCTCTCAATCTTCAAAAAAATCTTCAAACTTGAGAGGCTTTGTGAAAATATCCACAAATTGATCTTGAATCTTCACATACTTTAACTTCACTTTTTTTGTAGCAATCTTATTTTTCTTGAGCATAAATTTGACTCTAATTGCTTCATGATCTTTGTAAAGAGATGATAACTCCCAAGTGTTACTCATCTCAATGACTTCAATTTTGTCTTGTATGACTTGTCTCCACCTTTCATCTTCCAAAGCTTCATCAAAATTTATAAGTTCACTATCAACAAGAAAGAAAAATAAATTAAAGGGTTTAGTTACATCATTTAATTATTCAATCCTTCTATTTTTTTTGGCCTTTCACTAGAACTCCCTTCAAAAGATGAGGATGCTTCATGGATGAGAGATAGCAGTGGAGTCTCTTCTTGGATAGGTGTCATGATTTCTTGTTTTTCATTTTCAAAGTATGGAAAGAAATTATAAGTTTCTTCTTCATGTGCTCCCCATCTCCAAGTGGCTTCTTCATCAAACATCAAATCTCAACTCATAACAATTTTGTTATTGCTTGGGTTGTACAACACAACCTTTGAAATTTGAATCATAGCCAATGAAAACATACTTCACACTTTGATCATCTAGCTTGGATCCCTTGATCGAGTACATGGACATACACAACACTTCTAAAAACCCACAAATGATTGACACCAGGTTTGGTCTCATTTCATGCTTCTTGTAGTGTTTAATCCTTCACATTTTTTGTTGAAGGGTAGTTAGACAAATAAACTGCATAAGAAACAATTTCGGCCCAAAATTCTTTGGGTATGTTTTTTGCTTTCAATATACATCTAGCTATATTAAGAATAGTCCTATTTTATCTTTCCACAACATCATTTTGTTGTGGTAATCTAGGAACCGCTAGAGAGTGTCGAATTCCATTTATTTCACAAAATTCATTAAATTATTTATATATAAATTCGCATCTTCTATCAGATATTAGAGAATTGATTACATAACTACTCTTTTTTTCTATAAGAGCTTTAAAATTTTTAAAAGCTACAATCACTTCAAATTTTGCTTTAAAAAAACCCAAGTCTAATCATCAATAAAAAGCAAGAAATACTTATTTTTACTAAATGAGGAAGGATTGAATAGGCCACACAAATCGATGTAAACAAGTTGCAATGGCTTAGTTGCTCTTGTAATTGACTCCTTTAGAAAGCTTTCTCTTGTATATTTGCTAAGAAGACATGCTTCACACAATTGATTGGGATGATTAATAGAGGGCATCCCTTTCACCATCTTCTTTTCTTCTAAGGCTTTGAGTGCTTCAAATTTTAAGTGACCAAAATGCAAATGCCAACACCATGCTTCATTTCTCACATTAGCCTTCAAACACTTTGGTTCAATTATATTGAGATTCAATATGAACATTCTATTCCTTGTCAAATACACATTTGTAACCAAATTAGCATTATGACCTCTAAGTCAAAGATAATGATCTTGCATATGAATTTCATATCCATTCTCAACAAATTGTCATAAACTCATAATATTACTTTTTAATTTGGGCACATAGTAGACATTGATAATTAACTTGTGGTCACCATATTTAAGGTTGTGTTTGGATACTGCATATAAAGGAGGTAATGTAATTTTAGATAGAATTTAAAATTCCATGACACAAAATGTTTCATTTGGAGAATGAATGAAAAAAAATTTAAAAATACCCAAAAAAAATTATTGGCTATTTATTTCTTTAAAATAGGGGATTTCAAAAATTCTCATCATTCATCCTAGAGTAGTTAGTAACGACACCATGACATGTCTTCGGAAATGATCTTCCAATAGGCTTCAAAGGTGATAGTAGGGACTCGTCCAGTTGGAGGAGCTTCAACATGATTTCGGTGCTTTCAAAGGTCAAAACCCCAATGTTTTTGAATTTGAAGGACAATTTCTTAAGAATCTTTGGGTTCAATGGTCAAACAGGGTCAAGCTGTTTGATATGGTAATTTTGACCTTGATGAGCAGTGTTTGGTGGCTATAGCAAAATTTTGAGTTTCTTGTCCTAGTGGAACACACTGTGGTGCCTAAAGATGGATGCTGCTGAAATGGTTTATTGTTGTTTCTCAGTGGATAGGTGGGTTTTGATGAGTTTGAGCTAGAGCCAAATAACAACTAATGAGTACCATGTGTTTGTGAAAATGCATAAAATAAAGACAGAAAATATCGAAGAGTGGGTTATGGGTTTTGCTTTGGTTAAAAATGAAGCCATGGTGCTACCATCTCTATTTTGCTCTTGACAAAGAAAAGTGAAAGGCCAAGTTTTATATGCCAAACATGGAATTTTATAAATGATAGGAATCTAATTACTGCAATTGAATTTCTTAACATTTTAAATTCTTTAAAATTTTGAAACCCTCTATCCAAACACAGCCTAAGAGAAATTAAAATGATACTTTTGTATTTTTAAAACAAAAATAAAATAAAATATTAAAAATACAAATAAAAATAAATTAAGATAATTGGTGTGGTGTGGATTGTGATTAAAATTTAGAATGAAAATCAGTGGCCAAGTTCCACCAAAAATAAAAACCTTGTAACCAGTTGTAGTTAGCAATGGTCGATCCACAGAGAACTAATTCAATTAACACTGTAATTTAAATCCTAATTTAAACACTCAAAAATAGTAAACAATAAAATAGGGATTTTGTTTGTTGAAATTAAAAATAGAAATTGAATCCAAAACAAAAAACAGTAAATATAATTTAAAAAATTAATTAAAAGACAATGGTTAAGAGATAGAATCCACCACTAGATTTATATGATTATGCTAACCCACATATCCTTTATACCAACATGGTCAATTATGTTTTTATGTGATCGTGAGATTAATTCTCTATTTTCCTTAAGTTTTGGTTAATTTAGCAACCGCTCAAATCAATCCCTAATCAATAATTATTTGTAAAACACCTGCTCTTACACCTACTTATTGATTGCATTAAGATTTAGAAAACCAATCATACTAAGATCCAATCTCACACCAGGATTAAATTACTTAGATCATATGCCTCACTAGTCCTACCACCGCAACCGCGCATAGCAATCCTAGTTTTACCACTTTTGAAATTGGCAAAGAGTATAAAAACTTTTATACTAAATTAAGAATAGAAACATATGAATAAAAACACAATTGTATTGATATAAAGAGATATGCAAGAATCACATAATCAAAACTAGGGTTTCATCTTCCCTTAACCATATAAGAAAACTAGCCACACATGATAAATTCAAAACTAAAAGAATAACAGAAGAACAACATTGTCAAGAATAGAAGTGTAGAAGAAAACTAAAGATCAAACTAGTTTCCAAAGGTTGGGGATGATTGATCTTCAATTGCTCGAACCCGAGACTCCAATCTTCGATCCAATCTCCTTCTCCCTTGTTCTTGGTCTTCTCCTCAGCCTCTTGGCAGTTTCCCAGTCCAGACTCTCCTTTAGGAACTCTCAACAACCCTATTTATAAGTTTTGATACTTAATTTAACATTAAAACACGATATTAAACTTCTGAGCCGATGACACGGGCCGTGTCATATGACACGGCCTAACCCGTGTCTGCTTCTGGTGATAGAACTCTAGCTAATTCCAAAGTCAGAGAAGAACACGGCTCACCCGTGTCATTTGACACGGGCCGTGTTCTCGATTAGGGCTGAAAATTGATTTTTCCTCATGAAGTCAGAGAAGTACACGGCCTACCCCGTGTCATTTGACACGGGCCTTGTTGATCATTTTCTTCAAATCCAACCTTGATTCTTCATGAATGCCCTTCTTCTTTTGCTTCTAGGGGTTGATACTGATTTCCTTGAGTCTTTAACTCTCTTTTCAATGGTTCAATGCCAATGGACTCCATCACTCATAGATCTCCTGAAAATCACAATACATTTATGAGTGTTTATAACCACATTTAAGCATAGTTTTACAATAAACATCCAAAGACAACTCTAAATCAGAAACTTAGCTAAATGTCAACAATTGAGCACATATGGAGTCCAATTAGATCAAACAAAAGGCATTTAAGAGCTGAAATTATTAACAGATCAAATACCCCCACACTTAACCTTTTGCACTCTTGGGCAAAATATAAGACCGAACCAGAGAACAAGGAAAAACAAAACAAATTCAAAAGCTTAAAAAAAAACTCAATTTCCAATGATATTTAAGAAAGATTGTAAGCAAAAAGAGCAAGAAAAGATTCAAGGGGTCAAAACATTCAAGAGGTAATAAATCTTCACATCTCAAACCAACAAGCAAGGTATCTTCAATTTGAAAAGCATGAATAAAGAATGATAGATCCTCACAAGATACATTCTCAATCTCTCAAGTGTTTACAAGGTAAGTATCTTACTCAATTCAGCCCATGAAAAATGCACTACCATAAGCTTACTTATCTTCTACTTCTCCACTACTCAAACATATGCACACATAAATCTAGAGGACTTTATTCAAGGTTATAATGGGGCCAAGGTAAGGGAAGGAAATAATATGGATATGACAAGATAAATACCAAAGAGAATAAAAGAATATTGGGGAGGAACTCAAATGACAAGTAACAAGCATGAAATTTTTCTCCCAATTCTATATAATGCATATTCTCTTCACATATTCCTTTCTTGCATTGATTCTTTTTCTTTGCAATTTTTTTTTCTCAACTAACACTTTGTATATTATATATCAAGAACACAACCCCCACACTTGTACTACACATTGCCCACAAGTAAAAGAGCTCCTCCAATGAAAATGGACCAATATTCTCCCATTCTCTAAGGTAAGGTGAAATCATGGTTTTTCACACAAGGCATATAATGAGCTAAGACAAAGAATAGGCAATAGGCTCAAGGGGTTAATCAAAGGAAAATGATGCAAGGTTAGCTATTTAGCTAAGGTAGTTACTCAAGAAAGAAGAAAGAAGAAAGAAGGCCTCAATCATGTTCATGCATGCAAGTGAAAATGTAGCCTCAAAAAGAATCAAAACAAGTTCTGGAATGATCAAATGACATGAGTGAAAATCACACAAGAAAAAGGAAAATGACATAAATGCTAAATTCATCCATCAATAGGCTCAAAATCTCACAAGGTATGCATCTATCAATCTCAATCCACTAATCAAATATCCAAAGCCAAGCATGTCGAATTCAAGACAGAAGAAGAAATTTATAAAACACACCATTGAATTTCAATTGCTTCAAACTCATAAGCTTTACAAATCTCAAAATATCATTGAAAATTAATAAAAAAACACACGTTTTTTTTAAAACAGAATTAAATAAAAAATAAAATAGAAAATAGAATGTCAACTCCTCCCCCACACTTAAATTCTACATTATCCTCAATATAAAGCTCAAAAACAAATAATCATCAATTAATCCAGGACAAGTAAAATAAAAGAAAGAGAGAAGAAATATTCTTATCAAATGAGGAGGTCTCCACTGTTTGAAACATCGTAAGAACAGTCACCAGAGTCCCATATCATGAAGTGTAATGACCAAGTTAAACTTGAAGTAGCATGAGAGTTTTCACTGTTGGGGTCCCATTGGTTCTCCTTAATTTCTTTAGAATTCACTAAAGCGCTATCACCTAGATCCCAAGCTTTCTGATGCCCCCTCAGAATTCGTAGCAATCTCTCCTCCTGTTCAGCAAGGAGGTTCTTGGTCACGAACACAGAAAGTCATTTATCATCCACTGAGTATGCATACTTCCAATGTTCGGATAACGACTTCAGCTCGATCTCCCTTTGTGTCTTAGATTCTGCAACTATGTCATGGTCATTATTGATAGATCCTTCAATATTATTAGTTACTGCATGAACAGAATCATCAGCTTTCAAGTATATAGAAATCTCAGCACAAATAGCACAAATCATATCACCTTCATAATCAGTACATGCATTGCTAAGGATAGAATCATTGAAACTAATAAGATCAGGAAATTCAGCACACAATTCATCATAAGTTTCCTCAACTAACTCAGCAAGTAAATCAATATGAAAAATAGAATGCTCCTCCATGGGATGCTTCATAGCATCAAAAATATTAAACTGAGCAATTGAGTCTCCAAACTCCATAGATAGAGTTCCTGCATGTACATCTATTTTGGTCCTCGCTGTTTTGAGGAATGGCCTCCCTAGAATGAGTGGAGCCTTGTTGGATGGGGATTCCCCTTCCATCTTCAGAACATAGAAATCTGCAGGAAATATTAGCTCATCAACCTTCACTAACACATCTTCAATCATCCCAGCTGGACGCGCAGTGCTCCTATTAGCCAACTAGATCACTACACCTGTAGAGTACAAAGGGCCAAGTCTAAGAGAGTTAAAAATAGATATGGACATTACATTAATAGAAACAACTAAATCTAGCATGGCATGCTTAAATCTATAATTGCCTATAACACATGGAATGGAAAAAGTCCCTGGATCTTTGTATTTCTGAGGCATAGGTTGAATGAGGGCTGAAACATTTTGGTTCATATTAATTCTCTCATCACCCTTCAACCACCTCCTCTGGGTGCATACTTCCTTAAGAAATTTGGCATATTTTGGGATTTGCTTAATTGTATCCAACAAAAGAATATTGACTTCTACTTTCCTGAAAGTCTCAAGAACATCTCTATCATTCTCACCCTCATCTTTCTTGCTCTTAACTAGCCGACTAGGGAATGGAGCCTTAGTGACATGCCTAGGATGTAGTTCAGGGATACTTACCTTGGGAGCCTTGGAGTGTTGCCCCTCTTCATTTACCTCCTTAGGCTCTTGCTCTTTCTCTTTAGTAGCTTGTGGGAGAGATGAAAGTTCATCTAACCTCTTTACACTTTGCAATAAGACAACACTCACATTTTCCCTCGAATTCACATCTGGTTGTGAGGGAAGTCTCCCAGAAAGTTGGCTCTGAACCTTATTGATCTCTGTGGTCAATTGCCCCACTTGGTCCTGCAAGTTATGAATGGTGGCCTTTGTCTCTTGTTGAAACTGAATATTATTAGTGGCCATTTACTTCACTAACTCCTCTAGTGAAGGTTCAGATTGCCTAGGAGCTTGAACTTGTTGATGCCTCGGAGGAAAAGGTGCTTGCCTCTGCTGAAATCCTGGAGGTCCATAGGTTGGAGGTTAATTCTGGGGCTGCTTTCCATAGCTCAAGTTAGGATGATCCTTCTACCCCGGATTATATGAGTTCGAGTAGGGGTTATAGTTGTTAGAAGGTCCAGAATATCCCCCTACTGTTTTTACCTCCTCATTTATGTCATCTTGAAGAGTGGGACACATATCAGTGGGATGTCCTGAAAAGCAACAAATCCTGCAAGCATTCACTGCTACTTTTCCATTGTCCATTAACCGCTGAACTATGGCAGTCAACTAGGTCATTGTGTTGCAAATTGGCCATTTCTACCTCTTTTACTGCTCGCACTCCAGTATCATTTCAAGTGAAAATTGTTGAGTGTTCGCAGCCATTCTTGAGATCAAATTCCTGGCCTCTTAAGGAGTCTTATCAACCAATACTCCTCCACTAGCAGCATCAATCATATTACGATCCATCACTAGCAGACCTTCATAGAAGTACTGAATCAAAAGTTATTCACTAATTTGATGTTGAAGGTAACTAGCACATAGTCTCTTAAACCGCTCCCAGTAATCATGAAATGATTCCCCATGCCTTTGTTGGATGTCGTAGATTTCTTTTTGGATGGTTGCTGCCTTTGAGGCAGGGAAATATCTGTCTAGGAAAGCTCGAGCCATATCTTGCCATGTTTGGATGGATCCGGGTGGCAAGTAGTATAGCCACTCCTTTGCAGAATCTTTCAAAGAGAATGGGAATGCCCTTAGATTGACTTGATCCATTGGAATTCTTGCAGGCTTCATACTAGAGCACACCACATGGATCTCCTTTAAGTGCTTGTTGGGGTCTTTTCCGGCTAGTCCATTGAAAGATGGCAAAAGATGGATTAGACCAGATTTCAACTCAAATGCCTCCTCATTCTAAGAAATTTCTATGCACAGAGGTTGTTGGTCCAAGTCCGGAGCACCCAACATCCTTAATGTATTTTCTGCCATCACTACTTCTTCAGGTGGCTCAGATATCTCAGATGCCGCAGAACTGGAAAGGTCTATGTGACGGGTAGCTTCAACATCGGCAGGTGTGAATTGCGAGCTGATTTGTTCAAAGTAATGCCTTAAATTCCTCAATTACTCGTTCACCTCTTCACTGGACATGAACATCTGTAAGATAGTTGAAGAAAACAACTGAAACTATTAAAATTAAAATAAAAACAGAGAGAAAAATAGGAAACAAATTAATAGTGTAATTGAAAAATTAGTTCCCCGGCAATGGCGCTAAAATTTGGTGTGGTGTGGATTGTGATTAAAATTTAGAATGAAAATCAGTTACTAAGTTCCACCAAAAATAAAAACCTTGCAACCAGTTGTAGTTAGCAAGGGTCGATCCACAGAAAACTAATTCAATTAACAATGTAATTTGAATCCTAATTTAAACACTAAAAAACAATAAACAATAAAACGGGGGTTTTATTTGTTGAAATTAAAAACAAAAATTGAATCCAAAACAAAAAACAGTAAATATAATTTAAAAAATTAATTAAAAGATAATGGTTAAGAGATACAATCCACCACTAGATTTATATGATTATGTTAACCCACATATCCTTTATACCAACATGGTCAATTATGTTTTTATTTGATTGTGAGATTAATTCTCTATTTTCCTTAAGTTTTGGTTAATTCAGCAACCGCTCAAATCAATCTCTAATTAATAATTATTTGTAAAGCAACTGCTCTTACACCTACTTATTGATTGCATTAAGATTTAGAAAACCAATCACACTAAGATCTAATCTCACACCAGGATTAAATTACTTAGATCATATGCCTCACTAGTCCTACCACCGCAACTGCGCATAGCAATCCTAGTTTTATCACTTTTGAAATTGGCAAAGAGTATAAAAACCTTTATACTAAATTAAGAACAGAAACATATGAGTAAAAACACAATTGTATTGATATAAAGAGATATGCAAGAATCACATAATCAAAACTAGGGTTTCATCTTCCCTTAACCATATAAGAAAACTAGCCACACATGGCAAATTCAAAACTAAAAGAATAACAGAAGAACAACATTGTCAAGAATAGAAGTGCAGAAGAAAACTAAAGATCAAACTAGTTTCCAAAGGTTGAGGATGATTGATCTTCAATTGCTCGAACCCGAGACTCCAATCTTTGATCCAATCTCTTTCTCCCATGTTCTTGGTCTTCTCCTCAGCCTCTTGGCAGTTTCCCAGTCTAGACTCTCCTTTAGGAACTCTCAATAACCCTATTTATAGGTTTTGATACCTAATTTAGCATTACAACACGAAATTAAACTTCTGAGCTGATGACACGGGCCGTGTCATCGACTCAAATTAGTCCTACCACCGCAACCGCGCATAGCAATCCTAGTTTTACTACTTTTAAAATTGGCAAAGAGTATGAAAACCTTTATACTAAATTAAGAACAGAAACATATGAATAAAAACATAATTGTATTGATATAAAGAGATATACAAGAATCATATAATCAAAACTAGGGTTTCATCTTCTCTTAACCATATAAGAAAACTAGCCACACATGACAAATTCAAAACTAAAAGAATAACAGAAAAACAACATTGTCAAGAATAGAAGTGCAAAAGAAAACTAAAGACCAAACTAGTTTCCAAAGGTTGGGGATGATTGATCTTCAATTGCTCGAATCCGAGACTTCAATCTTCGATCCAATCTCCTTCTCCCTTGTTCTTGGTCTTCTCCTCAGCCTCTTGGTAGTTTCTCAGTCCAGACTCTCCTTTAGGAACTCTCAATAACCCTATTTATAGGTTTTGATACCTAATTTAGCATTAAAACACGAAATTAAACTTCTGAGCCGATGACACGGGCTGTGTCATATGACATGGCCTAACCCATGTCTGATTCTGGTGACAGAACTCCAGCTAATTCCAAAGTCAGAGAAGAACACGGCTCACCCCGTGTCATTTGACAAGGGTCGTGTTCTCGGTCAGGGCTGAAAATTGATTTTTCCTCGTGAAGTCAGAGAAATACACGGCCTACCTCGTGTCATTTGACACGGGCCTTGTTGATCACTTTCTTCAAATCCAACCTTGATTCTTCATGAATGCCCTTTTTCTTTTGCTTCTAGGGGTTGATACTGGTTTCCTTGAGTCTTTAACTCTCTTCTCAATGGTTCAATGCCAATGGACTCCATCACTCATAGATCTCCTTAAAATCACAATACATTTATGAGTGTTTATAACCACATTTAAGCATAGTTTCACAATAAACATCCAAAGACAACTCTAAATCAGAAACTTAGCTAAATGTCAACAATTGAGCACATATGAAGTCCAATTAGATCAAACAAAAGGCATTTAAGGGTTGAAATTATTAACAGATCAATAATGCAAATAAAATCAAAACTAAATAAAATAAAATAAAATGAAAAAAACAACACAACTTAGTGGAGAGTGAAGAGCCTCGAAGTACTTGCATCAACCCCCAAACTTATGTGAACTTGCACCATAAAAATGTAAAAGTAATAGAGGAAAGAAAAAAAAAAGGCAAAACTAAATAAAATAAAATGAGAGAGAATTAAATAAAAAAATTAATGCTTTGGTTGCCTCCCAAGAAGCGCTTTAAGTTATAGTCATTAGCTAAACTTCCTCCTTGGTTAACCATTTTCCAATTGCAATGACATATTGTCCTTCTCATAGTCACAATCCAAGTAAGGTTTCAAGGGCTACCTATTGATCTTGAAAATTCATTTATTCTTGTGTGAGATCTCACTAGGCCATGGGACCTTAAGATAATCAAATTGTGGAGGATTTATATTAAAGTATGAGGGAGAGGATTCTAAATGGTAGGATCTCTCACTAATGGATTCTTCCTTAACCTTGATCGTCCTTGAATTGGTGATGCTTTCTTCAAGTTGAGGCTTAGGATGCTCTTAGACGAAACATTCACCTCCTTTCCCTTCAGTGAGATTTATATATGCATAATACTTATGATTACCTGAATGCTTCATAGGTTTAAAGACATTGAATGTCACTTGTTCTTCATTTACCCTTAGGATAAGTTTCTCTTGTGGCATATCAATTAGAGTCCCAACAGTAGTCAAGAAAGATTTTCTAAGTATCAATGGTATGTCTTGATCCTCCTCTATATCAAGTACAATAAAATTAGCTAAGAAGATAAACTTGTCCACCTTCACTAGCACATCCTCAACAATGCCTTATAAATACTTAATTGACCTATCTGCTAAACCATAGTAGGTTTTACTTCTCCAATGCCAAGTTTCTTGAAAATAGAAAAAGGTATTAAATTAATACTAACACCTAAATCACATAAAAAAATTTCAAAATGTAAATCCACAATAGTACAAGTTATAGTGAAACTCCCTAGATCCTTAAACTTTGGAGGTAACTTCTTTTGTAAAATTGCACTACATTCCTCCGTGAGCATCACATTCTCATCCTCTCTCAATTTTCTTTTGTTGGATAGAATTTCTTTCATAAACTTTGCATAGCTCTGCATATGCTCCAATGCATCTGCAAAAGGAATGTTAATATGTAATTTCTTAAAAATATCAAAGAATTTAGAATATTGTTTATCATGATTTTGCTTTTTCGGTCTTTGAGGGAATAGAATTAGTGGATCGTATGGTGAAGGAATCATTGGAGATTCTATATTTTTCTGTGACCTATGCCCACTTTTCTTTTCCTTTAACAATTCATCCTTAATTGGTATAATGGTTTCCTCTCGAGTCTTTTTCTTCTAGGGTTGCTCCAAAACCTTACCACTTCTCACCGTTATTACCTTGACATGCTCTCTAAGATTTGTCTTTGTGTTGCTAGGCAAAGAACCTTGAGACCTATCTGATAGTTGCTTAGACAATTGCCCTAACTAAGTCTCCAAGTTTTGAATGGAAGCTTCTTGATTCCTAATGCTGCTCTTTGTCTCTTGCATAAAGCTTGTAGTCTCTTGCTTGAATTTGCCAAGAATATCTTCCAAATTTGTCTTCAAGAGAAATTTGGATGGTTTCTTCAACCTAGATTGCAAATATTGGAATACGGACTGTTTTGAGACCTCTAAGAACTTGCCATATAATTAACTTGTTCATTAGCTAAAAAGGCAAAAGGAATTTCCACTTGACAGTCCACACTAATATGATTTCCTCCACAAAAATTACAAGTTGGCTTAGGAGAGTAGATAGCATTAACATTCATGTTTCCTAACTGCTTTTGAAGTGTTGTAACTTGAGCTGACAGCGCAGTGAGTGTATCAACTTCATGAATCCCTATTTTCTTGGGCATTGTTTATTCATTAGATCTTTCATAATTATTATTAGTCATCACCTCAAGTAACTCATGAGCCTCTTCTGGTGTCTTAAATTTTAGTGCCCCTCCTGCTACTGCTTCAACCATAGTTTGAGTAGTGGGAAGCAAACCATTATAAAATGTCATTACTTGCATCCAAGCTGGAAACCATGATGTGGACACTTTATCAACAATTCCTTGAACCTCTCCCAAGCTTCATATAATGACTCATTATCACCTTGCTTAAAAGAAGTAATATCATTCAACATCCTTGCAGATTTAGCTAGTGGAAAATATTTCGCAAGAAATTTTTGATCAAGTTCTTCCCTTATAGTGATAAATCCAAGTGGCAATGACTTAAGCCAAACCTTTGGCTTGTCCCTTAATAAAAATGGGAAAAGCCTCAAATATACCATATCTTTAGAGACTCCAGTATGCTTGAATGTGTCGCACATTTGTAAGAAATTAGATATATGCATATTGGGCTCTTTAGATGGATCTATACCAAATTGCACTAATTACGAAATCATTTGAATGATTACCAGCTTGATCTCAAAATTATTTTCCTGAATTGATGGTCGTTTGATGCTCTAAGCACATCTTTCAATAGTTGGTAAATCATAATCTTTCAATGCTCTGTTTGCAGCATTTCCATTGTTAGACATGACTAAAATCTACTTAGCCTCTTCTTCCTTCTTTTCCTTTCTAATGAGCTTTAATGTCTTCTCAATTTCTCAATCAATAGCAATTAATTCAAGACTCCTTGATCACCGCATACACTGCAAGAAAGACACAAACTAAAACAAAATAAGTTTTAAAAATGGGAGGGGATCCACTTACACCTAGTTTAAGTAAAAAAGACTTACACTCAATCTTATACCTTTCATTTTTTTGTGATCCTGTGACTACGATAGGATATAAATGGTAGCCACATGATCACAATAAAATGAAAGGTATAAGATTGAGTGTAAGTCTTTTTTACTTACACTAGGTGTAAGTGGATCTCTTCCCTTTAAAAATATATATATACTAAATAAAATAGGAAAAACAAATAAACAAAAGCACCTTCAAATTAGTATCAAAACTAGATGGTATCAATATTGATAAGACAAAACTTTATCTGGCAATAGGGCCAAAAACTTGATGTGAGTTTTACAAGTGCACTAAATCGTTCAAGTAATAAATTGGTAAATAGAGTGTCGATCCTATGAGGAAAGTAATTTATCAAGTACTAAAACTATTAATTTTAACACTATTTGAAGAACTGAAATTTTTTGGAATACATTGTCAAAATTAAAATTAAAATTTAAAATAAAATAAACAAAGCAAACAAATTCATACTAAAACAAATTAAATATTGATTTATTGAGGAGAAAACACACTAGAGAACACATTAGAACATTCGATTTCACCTGGTTAACCCTATAGAATTTCTAGATCTTGCTATTCTAATTTAATTTTCCTAATTGAAGATCGAAATTCCTATTTGTTTAATACTCATTCTCAAGTTATGTCAAACTACCTTTACCCACTAACTTACCTAATCTCTTAGTACAATTTAGAGAAACAAAGATTTATTGAGTTCTATGGATTCCCACCATAGCGTTTACTAATAATCACATATTTTATTCATTAAGAAACCCTTATGTTTAGTCATTTAAACTCTCCATATTCTTAATTGATTGAGTTTGGTATGATTTTGTGAGTTTGAGCTCAAATTGGTCCTAATTGAATATTTTCAGCATTATTGAGATTTGACACTGTTTCTATATTTTGGCCATAACTTGAGTTCCTAATATCTGATGAAATGAATTTTACCTTGTAGGAAAGCTAAGAGGAAGCTCTACAACTTTTATGAAGAGCTCTAAGTCCGATTCAGATGTCTAAGGGACCTAAGTTTACATGGAAGTTAGAATACGGGTTCTGTCAGTAGAATCCGAACAGTGTGCACTCATAAAATCATATCTCAAGATGTAATAATGGAGATGGGCTGAAATTTGGACAGTGGATAGTCAAGATCCAAATAAACAACTTTCATGAAGAACACATTTTGAGAAAAAGAAGTCTAGTAGGTCATTTTGATCTTTCAAGTCGGAACAGAGGAGCTGAAGTTGGGTTTGAACAACCTACGGTATTTGGGACATATCTTGGGCTTAAGGAAGCCAAATTGGACGAACCAGCTATCCATTTTATAGCCAAGACAAGGATCTACAACTTTCATGAAGAACACTTTTCGTGGTTCTGAAGTATAGTGGGTCGTTTTTGGCTTCCAAGTCAGACACGAAATTTTCGTCCTCAACCA
The DNA here is from genome assembly GCA_029884605.1 of Ormosia emarginata. Classification (NCBI taxonomy): domain Eukaryota; kingdom Viridiplantae; phylum Streptophyta; class Magnoliopsida; order Fabales; family Fabaceae; genus Ormosia; species Ormosia emarginata. The sequence continues at coordinate 11,332,027 of JAQQTP010000057.1, forward strand.
CCCACTCATCCATCCACTAATCCACTCATTCATCCACTAATCCACTTATCCACTCATCCACCAACTCACTCACTCATCCACTCATACACTAATCCAACCACTTAACCACTCCACCCACTCATCCACTAATCCATCCACTCATCCATCCACTCACCCATTTATGTCCATTATTTCCCACTCACCAAAAGTCCTTTGGCATTTTTCACTAATTCAACCACTCAACCATTCCACTCATTCATCCACTAAACCAATCCACTAAACCAACCCACTAATCCATCCACTCAAACACTCCACTCACTCATCCACTCATCCACCCACTTCCCTTTGTCATTTTGTTACCTTAGACTTCTATAAAAGGCACCATTTATCATGAACAACAGGTAATTCTCCTTCATTTTCTCTCTAAGTTTCTTCTTGCTTCTTCATAGTTTCTCATAGTTTTGTATATTTTGATGCTCCCCTTCATGGTAATGGAGGGCTAAGCTACTTTGGGTCAATTTAGAACTCTTGAAGAGATTGTGGTTTGGATTCTTGAGACATTGGTTATGCATTGTATTTGATTTGTAATTGAATTCCTCTTTTCTTCTTCTTTCTTCTTCTTCTTGATCTTGAATGCATGAATGGTGATTCTATTTATGTTGATCTAATTTGATCTTAGTTTAAGATTGAGATTTGTGATGAAACTTAGAACTAATTGATCTAAACTAATCACATAAATGAAGATTGAGATTTGTGATGAAACTTAGAACTGATTGATCTAAATTAATCGAGAATTGAAGAGGTTAGGTTTCTCGATTTGTGCCTAAGTTAATTGAATTCGGTACTTGAAATTAACATAGATTTTCATGAATGGTGCGATTTCGGATTTGTGTTTATCACTTGTTAATTGAATTCTAGACGATCGTCTAGTATGAATTCTGGATTTGATGCAGAGATCTCAGTTAGATCCAAATTAACAATTCAATTGCGCTTCAAGTGTTCTATGAAGGGTCTATGATTGAATCCACCTAATCTTGGATAGGTTTCTAAATTGACTGCTCTTTGATTGTTATTTCTTCCTTTAATGTTGTTAAGTGCGATCTTAAACTGTCAAACCCCCCTTTTTGCTAACTTTCACTTGATTTGATCAAATTGCATTTACGATCCTTGAGGAGACGATCTGGTGTTGTCACTGTGCTACAAGCTTAGGTAATAATTTCAGTTATAATTTTGACTGAGTTCAGCGCTCGTCAAAATTTTGACGCCGTTGCTGGGGATCCGTAAGTGTGATACGATCTTTTTAAGTTATCATTTAACTTTTTCTTTTTCTTTTTCTTTCATTATCATTTTGTTGCATTCTGTTGCATTTTAAGGATACAATGGACCATGCATAATGGAGTCAAAACTTGAGGAGTTGACTTCTTTGGTAAGACATATAGTAGTGAGACAACAATCACTGTGCAGAAGCTACACTTGTGTGTAACATTTGTTTTTGTTCATCTCACCCCACATATGCATGCCCTACACTTCAAGTATGGTAGTTCTGCTTTTTCCAGATCAATTTGTTGCGGTGGTTATTTTCCGATGAACCACAGTTCAAGACAGAAAGAATGAGTTATGACCCCTTCTTCAACACATACAACCTTAGTTGGGAATACTATCCGGATCTGGGATATGGCAATACGGCATCACTACAGCAACAATCATTTCAATATGAGCAGCCATTCCAGCAGATAACAAGTCCATCAACCACAAAACTTGAGCCTTCATGGGAGGACTTGATGAAAACCCAAATTGAGTTCCAAAGAGAATTTCACGCCACTATTCAGGATTTAACAACCCAAATTGAGCAGATGATAACCACTATTAATGAACTGAGAAGTCAAGAGTCAGACCAACTCTCTTCCCAAACAATTCCCAACTCCCTGCATTCTAATTGTCATATTGATTTACCTGTAGATTTAGTTGAGGAAACTCATGATGAGTTGTGTGCTGAATTTCCTGATTTTATTGATTTTAATGATTCTATTAATTGCAACTCATGTACTGATTATGACGGTGATATAAAATGTGTTATGTGTGCTGAGATTTCTGCATATTTGAAAGCTGATGATTCTGTTTACGCAGCATCTAATGATATTGAAGGGTCTATCAGCAATGCAGTTGCAGAGTCTACAACACATAGGAAGGTGGAGTTGAAGGCCATTGAGGAATTTTCAAAGAAGGAGGAAAAGCAGCATATGACAGTAACTACTGAAGTGGATTTTGTTTTTGGGTCATGGTCTAATATAATCAATGAAAGCAGAATTGCCAAATTACACGTGTTGTATGCCATTGGTGAAGTCAAGGAAATTAAGAAAGACCAATGGGAACCCAATGGGAGCCCTTATGCTTCAAGTTTAACTTGGTCATTACACTTCAACCAATGGGACCCTAGTGAAAGCTATCATGTTGTGTCAACCATAACTTGGTCATCACGTTTCAACCAATGGGATCCTGGTGGAGTCTTTTCACCAACCTCAATTAATAAGACCAATGGACACCATCTCAAGCTGAAAAATGTGGAAGTGAAAGTGATGGGCTTTTACCATCCATATTATAAAGATCACTAAGAAGTGTCCCAATGTCGAGCTAACGACGTTAAACAAGCGCTTATTGGGAGGCAACCTAACTAGATTTACTTTTAAGAACTTTGTGGAAATTCTTCCTTATTTTTCTTCTTCTAGCTGTTTTTGTATTTTAGTTTCAAATTCTACTCATGTGTTTTGTGAGTTTTCAGGTTCTGCTGCAGCTTTGATTCTTGCGCATCTTTTCGCTTGCCATTATCTCGCCCCTCATCAGGTTGTGTTGCTCTTTTCTTTCCGATTTATTTATCACTTTCACATTGAGGACAATGTCTATATTAAGTGTGGGGGAGAGATTTCAGCATGTTCTTTTTTGTAAAAAAAAAAAAGAGGGTTTATTGCATGATTGAATAACTTTTCTCCCTTCTTGAACTGATATGCTTAGTAATGGATGATTGAATTGATGAATTGAGTTTGATGGATGCATACCTTGTGAGATTTTGAGCTTAATGGATAGATTCAACATTTATGTCATTCTCTTCTTTCTTGTGTGATTTTCACTCATGTTAATGACCACTCTAGAACTTGCTTTGATTCTTTTTTAGGCTACATTTCACTTGCATGTATGAACATGATTGAGGCCCTCTTTCTTAATTAGCTAGTTTAACCAAATAGTCAACCTTCTTTTCAATATGATATCAAGCACTCTTTTGACTTCTTGAAAATTCTCTAATTCCTGTTAACCTTGTATATTTTCCTTTGCTTAACCCCTTTGAGCTTATTTGACCATTCCTTGTTTCTAGCTCATTATGTGCCTTAAATGAAAAATCGTGTTCTTACTTTACCTTAGGGAATAAAAGAACATTAGCTTAGTTAATGGATGAGTTTTTGAACAAGTGTGGGGGTGTATGTACAAAATGGTTGTTGAAAAAGGAAAGAGTGCCTAAAAAGAAAAAAAAAGAGAAAAATGTATGTATATAGTTATGTTTATATATATATAAAAAAAAAAAAAAAAAGAAAAAAAGAAAAGGATTGAGAAATGAATATGTAAATGGATATACATTAGAGTTGGGATGAACTTTTATGCTTGTTATTTGAACTCAGCTCTCATTTGCTTTTATTCTCTTTGGTATTTATTTTCTCATATCCATTTTATCCTCTCCTGTTATCTTGACCTTACTACAACCTTGAATAAAGTCCTCATGATTTGTGTGTGCATGTGTTTTGAGTAGTGGAGAAGTAGAAGATAAGCAAGCTTATGGTAGTGCAATTTTCATGGGTTGAATTGAGTGAAATACATACCTTTTAAACACTTGAGAGATTGAGAGAGAATCTTGTGAAGATCTATTATTCTCGATTCATGTTGAAGATACCTTGCTTGTTGGTTTGAGATTGGAGAATTGTTAACTCATGAATGTTTTGATCCCTTGAACCTTTGGTTGTTCTTCTTGATTCTAAAATTTTGGGTTCTTGAATGTCGTTGGAATTTAAATTTTTGTTAATCTCTTATGTCCTTGTTTTGGTCTTGAGTCTTGCCCAGGAGTGCAAAAAGCTAAGTGTGGGAGAATTTGATAATCACATTTTTATTCATTAAGAAACCCTTATGTTTAGTCATTTACACTCTCCATATTCTTAATTGATTGAGTTTGGTATGATTTTGTGAGTTTGAGCTCAAATTGGTCCTAATTGAATATTTTCAGCATTATTGAGATTTGACACTATTTCTGTATTTTGGCCATAACTTGAGTTCCTAACATCTGATGAACATGAATTTTACCTTGTAGGAAAGATAAGAGGAAGCTCTACAACTTTTATGCAGAGCTCGAAGTCCGATTTAGATGTCTAAGGGACCTAAGTTTACATGGAAGTCAGAATACGGGTTCTGTCAGTAGAATCCGAACAGTGTGCACTCATAAAATCATATCTCAAGATGTAATAATGGATATGGGCTGAAATTTGGACAGTGGATAGTAAAGATCCAAATAAAAAACTTTCATGAAGAACACATTTTGAGAAAAAGAAGTCTAGTAGGTCATTTTGATCTTGCAAGTCGGAACAGAGGAGCTGAAGTTGGGTTTGAACAACCTATGGTATTTGGGACATATCTTGGGCTTAAAGAAGCCAAATTGGACGAACCAGCTATCCATTTTATAGCCAAGACAAGGATCTACAACTTTCATGAAGAACACTTTTCGTGGTTCTGAAGTATAGTGGGTCGTTTTTGGCTTCCAAGTCAGACACGAAATTTTCGTCCTCAACCACCCACTCATCCATCCACTAATCCACTCATCCACTAACTCACTCACTCATCCACTCATACACTAATCCAACCACTTAACCACTCCACCTACTCATCCACTAATCCATCCACTCACCCATTCATGTCCATTATTTCCCACTCACCAAAAGTCCTTTGGCATTTTTCACTAATTCAACCACTCAACCATTCTACTCACTCATCCACTAAACCAATCCACTAAACCAACCCACTAATCCATCCACTCAAACACTCCACTCACTCATCCACTCATCCACCCACTTCCCTTTGTCATTTTGTTACCTTAAACTTCTATAAAAGGCACCATTTATCATGAACAACAGGTAATTCTCCTTCATTTTCTCTCTAAGTTTCTTCTTGCTTCTTCATAGTTTCTCATAGTTTTGTATATTTTGATGCTCCCCTTCATGGTAATGGAGGGCTAAGCTACTTTGGGTCAATTTAGAACTCTTGAAGAGATTGTGGTTTGGATTCTTGAGACCTTGGTTATGCATTATATTTGATTTGTAATTGAATTCCTCTTTTCTTCTTCTTTCTTCTTCTTCTTGATCTTGAATGCATGAATGGTGATTCTATTTATGTTGATCTAATTTGATCTTAGTTTAAAATTGAGATTTGTGATGAAACTTAGAACTAATTGATCTAAACTAATCACATAAATGAAGATTGAGATTTGTGATGAAACTTAGAACTGATTGATCTAAATTAATCACAGAATTGAATAGGTTAGGTTACTGATTTGTGCCTAAGTTAATTGAATTCGGTACTTGAAATTAACATAGATTTTCATGAATGGTGCAATTGTGGATTTGTGTTTATCACTTGTTAATTGAATTCTAGACGATCGTCTAGTATGAATTCTGGATTTGATGCAAAGATCTCAGTTAGATCCAAATTAACAATTCAATTGCGCTTCAAGTGTTCTATGAAGGGTCTATGATTGAATCCACCCAATCTTGGATAGGTTTCTAAATTGACTGCTCTTTAATTGTTATTTCTTCCTTTAATTTTGTTAAGTGCGATCTTAAACTGTCAAACCCCCCTTTTTGCTAACTTTCACTTGATTTGATCAAATTGCATTTACGATCCTTGAGGAGACGATCCGGTGTTATCACTGTGCTACAAGCTTAGGTAATAACTTCGGTTATAATTTTGATTGAGTTCGGCGCTCGTCATTTACCTATCTTTATCTTTCACTCAATTTATGATGTTTATTATAAGAAGCAAATATCATAAATTACCTCTCGGTATCATTATGAACATCAAAATAATTGAATGGTGATCAGGTGTTTGTCCCTTTTTAGGCTGTAAGTGTACGAGTCGCACAAGTAATATAGAAAAGAGTAGGATATCACTCCCACGAGGAATAAGGCTACTTCTACTGCTAATTATTAACCAGTAGCTTAAGTAATTCTATTCAAGAACATACAAATTTGGAAAAGAGTATTTAACTTAATTTAAAAACTTAAATGCTGTCAATTGGAAACGAAAGTTGATGATTAGAGAATATGGAATCTTTCTTCACATCCTACTTCAATTGATAATAAGCAATCCTTATAAGCAACATAAATGAAAGAATTAAGTTAGCTTGAGAATCTAACTTAGTTAACAGCTTATGTCTAGGTCAATCAATCATACTTCAATTACTTAATTCACTATATTTCCATGAGAACTAGTGTAAAATCCACTTATTAAGATCTATTCTCAATCAATTACTATGCATGGTCAAGAGATATATTTCTATCTTATTAGCTAATTAACTCACAAACCATTAGAATGAAATTAAACATGCATTAACTATTCCTATGATCTCAAATCCAAACTCCTATGTCTATGTTCATTAGATTTCAACAAATCACTCATGAATAAAATGCCCTCCAACCTTGGTTTTCCTAGCTTTCTATAAGCTTTAAATGTGAAAACCTAGCAGCTGTGTTCTAAAAAATATGTTCTCCTCTTTGCTGAAATATGATAAAACAATAATTATAGGCTCAGAAAATAGAGTCACGCTACTGCGTTACACACCTTGCGCCATGGCGCATGTGTAAATTAGGTCACCATGCTGCGTCATTGATTACTTTGTGCTACGACGTTCAAGCCTCGGGTCTCTGTTCTACAGCATAGGAATGCACCACGTCGCGACATTAACATGCTTACGTCGCAGCCTAAAGTACTGAATTCTACACTTGGCTTTCTCTTGGGCTTCCGCTTCTAATGTTGGTCCAAATCTTCCAAGTCTCTACTTGCTTAGAGCCCTTCATGTAATAAAGAAATCACCAAATTAACAATAAGTGCAAATGTATTCAATCTATCAAAGAATCAGAAACATTTTCTTAAAATCATAACAAAAGACATTAAGATTGAATTAGATGAATATGAGACAAAAGTCTTCCATTCATGCATAAAAACAAAGACTAAGCAATCATTAGAGCACAGATATATGGCACAAATAACTATATTTTGTGGAGTTATCACACTCCCAAACCTAGATGTTTGCTAGTCCTCGAGCAAAATAAAGTGCACTTAAATACACTTGCATTGATCAATCGTGTTTAACCTGCATTCAACAACTTTTTACATTCCACTTTCACTTAAACTAAACTAGTGTATGATAATTGCATAAAACTTCAAAGAATGCTTATGCTTCACAATCAGCTTCACACATACACAATCCTCATTATGCTAACATTCACGGTTTCTTTTTATACAAGATATATTTCCCATAATCATGCAAACAAAACTTTTTCTATTCAATTCATACTCATCCTAATAAGTTTATGAGTATATAGATGGATATAAATCATAAAATCCACAAGATTGTAATTCAACTCTCTCTCCACTAATGTAAATCTCACATAAGTGAGGATCAAAAAGGTCTTTAACAGTTTATAATGTAAGGCCAATGATATAGGTTAAAGAACAAAAGGAAAATGATTTAACACAAATATTGAGAAACATAAACATGCGATTTCAAGACTTGAGCCATAAACTGATACACAAAGGGCATGCAAAATGATGCGAATTAAAGGATACAAACTCAAGTACAAGTTATCTCAAGTAATAAATTCTCGAGAGTCCGAGGTCGATCCACATGGAATTGATGAAGAAAAATTAATTGAGATAAGAAAAAGATTTATCATAACACCAAAAGTAATAAAAGTTGTTCACAAATGAAAAAGGATTTGCTTAGGTTAAGAGATCCACTCTTGGTAATAAATTAGAGGCAAAATTATTTCTCTTTATAACTCAATTGAAATCTACACATAAAGGAAGTTCCAATCGAAAAATATAACATTCAAAGTTCAATTATATATGTAATCATATTATGATTCATTCAATTATCTACCAACAATTGTAAGTGAGCTCAAGCATTCACTATGTCAATCCTCTTGTCTACAATAAATCAAGATCTCCACTATACAAGGAAGGTTTCTAAATTGATTGGAAACAAAATACAACACATATAATGTCCACTTTATAATATATCATTTAAGCACAAGAAATAGAATAATCTTACCTTATTTCATTACCAAGAGCTTCACTTTTTCACCTAAGCAAAATGAAAATTAAGTTCTCATAATCAAGAAGAAAGAAAGAGAGTAGAAGAGAAAGATGAACATAACTTTAAATTAGAATAAAAGAAAATTACAACAAAGGAAGACAATATACAAGCATGAACATAATTTCTCCTAACCAAGTCTAAAACGAAAGTCTCCTAAATGATCGGCCAATGGAGTCTTTTATAAAGGATTAGAGATACAAGATGACAAAGAGACTGATTAATGAGTGGGTGAGGAGTGGGTGGATGAGTGGAAAATGTCAAATGGTGAGTTGGTGAGTGAAAAATTATTGAGATTCTTTATCTCTGAAATCATTCAGTGTTGATCTCATGGATGACATCAAATTTATAAAATATGGTCTTCATGAAAGTTGTAGCATTTTGTCTTATCTTTCCAATGGCACTAGTCTCAGCTCCAAAGACCACCTATAACCCGAGATATGACCCAATTACTAAACAGTGTTCAGGTCCAAGTACAACACCTTTGTTCTGACTTTAAAGCCCAATATCACCTTCAAGGAGTCCGATCTGAGTTTTGTATTCTTCATGAAAGTTATAGATATGGGTCTTAAATTTCAAATATCCAAATTTCAGCCCAAGGAAGTTCTTATTGTCCGAGTTATGCTCTGATTACTGCACACTGTTAAGGTTCCTGTCACAAAATTTGTATTCTGATTTCCAAGCCCATTTAACTCCACTAGATGTCTGATTGAGCCCTGGAGCTCTTCATGAAAGTTGTAGAGCACTCTCTTATCTTTCCTACAAGGTAAGATGCACAATTATAAGACATCTAGAACTTAAGATATGACGGAAATACAGAAATAGTATAAGACCAAAATAGTGTTGAAAAAATCAATTAAGTCCAATTTGAGTCCAAACTTACAAAACATAACCAGACTTAATCAGTTAAGTATATGAAGAGTGTAAATGACTAAAAATGAGCGTTTATTAATATATAAAATATGTGATTATCACAAAATAAAGGAATAAAACCTTCCAGAATCATTCAATGCCTTTTTTATTTGCTTTTTTTTTAACAACATGGACAAAACCAATTTCTTTTGCAGCATATGGTCCCTTCAAGTTACATTTATATTAACACAACCATGAATACCTTTTAAACACTGAACTCAAGTCAAGAAATAACATATTATGCACCCAACAAACATAAAGGGAAGGAAAAGAATGCATGCTCTCACATGCATAAGAATGGTTAATAGGTTGGGAAAATGGAGGTGATGAAAAACATATAAGGCTAAATATTTATGAAGCTTCAAAGGGGAGCTATAGATATGATCATGTAAAGGTAAGCTTTTAAGGCTCAAACGGTCCAAACAATGCCCTAATCATTTTCTCAATCATGCATAATCTAGGATTTCGCCTCAAGAAAGTTGAAAAATAATTTCAAGGATAATTGAAATTTTCACATGTACAATCCATAAACTTTCTCTAGACGAGAGAATTCTTATCATTTTCAAAGTTAAACAAGCATGCAAGTGGGAAACGCATCATGCATAAAAAGATACTAGATTGTTTTAGCATGCTTCAAAGATTGCATATGGATTCACAGAAATATGAAGGTCAATTTGCATCTATATCTATCATTGGGCAATCATTTCACACTAGTTATATGCAACATGATATCCTTTAAAATATTTACAACATTTTCAATCTTGCATATAACCATTGTGACTCATAATGTGAAAGGGAACAATAATTATATCTTGAATGGGATTTTCATGAAATTTTTATGAAGATATATATTCCTACGAATATTATCAAAACTAACTATCAACATTCGTCAAGTCAATAGCACAAAAATAGTCATAAAAACATAAATAATCGTAAATAACACATACATATGATACCAAAGTAAACAGTCCCAAAATACAATAACAATAATACTACCGCATACATACAATCAAAATAAATAGTCTTAAACACCCCCTAAACTTAAGGGAAGTAGTGTCCTCATTATACAAAATAAAACGTAATATGATATGATAAGAAAATACAATGAAAGAAAATGCCCTAAATGTTGCAGGGCTAGATGGCTGCATCATCCATGTTTGTGGTATCATCATCCAAATCCTTGTCCTCTAGTATGGGCTCTGTAGCATCCTCTCCATGTCCATCTGCATGTGCATCCCCCGGATCCTATGGCGGCTAGGGAGGACGGCTACAACCTCAAGTAGGAAGTTTAGGACATAAAAGTCATCCATGGGAAGTTGTAGGCGCTCCACTATCCACTGCTAAGTCTGAATGGTGTAAGTCAGCAAGACTGTCATATGTGTCACCTGGGCCTCCACGTGGGCGTGCCATGCTGCGCATCTAAAAGGGCTGCTCGGGCCTCTACAGGAGCCTGCTTTTGTCTAGCCAGTGTCGGGGCTGGAGCTGCTCTCAACCTCTCAATGAAATAATCATAAGAGGTCGTTTCACATTAGTGGTCTCCTCATGTGGCCCTAACTATATAGACTGCCTCCGAAAAAGTATATGAATGAGTGAAGGGAAGAAAAGACTCCTGCACTCCTTCGTCGATCTCCTGATTTGATCATAGATAATACGGGCGACGTCGATTGAGCGGTGAGGATAGTATAGATAATAATAGCCTAGTCACGAGTTAACTCTGATAAGTTTGCTAATGGGAGAATCCATGTGCAAATGAAATGGTACTAGACCCTGGCCTCTTGTGTCAAGTAGGATCGGGGGAAGAATCATGGTCTGTTGATCTACACACTGAAGGTCCAGACCACAGGTTGTGTCTCAGCAGTGCAAACCTTGGCAGTGACTGTGTTGAGGTTAATCCCCTCCTCTGGCTCCCATCGGAGGAACTCAATATACTCACAAACCACTGGGGGAGGTGGCAAGTTCATTGCAGCTCTGATGACCACTGGGGAATAGGAGACCTGGCATCCCCGCTCTATAATTGTAATGGTCTCTAGGTCAAGAATGTCTACGTTTGCGTAAAACTCTCTAACCAATGGAAGCACTGCCACCTCGAGATGTTTCGTAAAATCTCTCCATCTAAGTTGGATGATGGCCCTCTCATGTCATGATGGATGGCCTCCCTAAAGGAAAATCCATGCTCTGCAATTACTGGTTTAGTAACCAGTGTTGTGTACTTCTGGACAGCCACTGTCGATATAAACCTCCCTTCATCAAATTCAAGAGAGGAAGATGGCTCTCTATTATGCTGGCTACTAGCACCTCGTTGGCGTTTAGGAGCCATGATGGACATGAGAAAGGAATTATAAAATGTCAGGGTTGAGTAATCAAAAGTATCAAATACGTTTAAAATAGACAATTCTAAAAAAATTGGGCCACACATTGCGGCATTGACACCTGCGTCACGGCATTCATCAATATTCAAGGCCACGTCGTGGCAGTCATAAGCCACGTTGTGGCACTCAAGCAAATTCAAACTCATGCCGCGACATTCATGAACAGCGTCACAGTGCGCATACAAAAACACACCCAGAAAATACAAGCAACAACAAGGCAATCCATGAACATGCTATTTCAGGAAAAGATTCAAGCAAACTTACAACAAAAAATGCAAAGCACATCAAAACAACGATAAAAAACCAAATACAATAAAAACACAGATAAACAAAAAATATTGCTAAAGCCCAATAGATTTAAGGAGAAACCATACAATAAACAACACAAAAACAGAGACACATTCAAAACAAAACCAAAATAAAACATAACGTAAAATACATTAAAAAAATGAAAAAGCAAACTAAATTATGTTAAACAAAGCATACCTTGATGGAGAAGTGCATAAAGGAAGATGAAGGGGTGGGGAAATACAAGAAATGAGATAGAGAAGTGCAAAAAAAAAAAAGAGGAAACTAAGGCAACTGAGAGCAAATGAGAGAGATGCACGAAACGCCACGACGTTTAACCTAATTTGCTTCTGTGCACTGCGGTGTGACGTTTCTTATGCCGTGGTGTGCATTAAAATCCTTCCTAAATTAATTATTTAAATACTTATTAATATTATATATGTATTGTGAACACCTAATTTTGCCCGGGTCAAATAAAAATAAAAAAAATTATTATTTGTTCTTTTTCTTGACCAAATAATTTAATCATGTTTTAGCTCATTTATTTTCTCACTTTGTCTATTTTATTTTGAAAAAAAATAAAAATAAAACATAAAAATAAAATATTGCTTATTACTTTATGTCACACACTCACTTTCACTCATTCACATTTTTCACTCCTCACTCACGTAATCTCTCTGCACTCACAGCACACATACTCACTTTCACTCGCACACATTTTTCACTCCTCACCCACGCAACACTCTGCACAACACACACAACCTTCAGCACACAAGCAATCAGAAAAAGAAGTCATTTGTCAGCAAAAAAAAGGGAAGGTCATTTTCGTTGGCCAGTGGGGCATATTATAGGGGGAAACAGCCTCAAAACAAAGAAAAAACTGGTTACACTGGAGGATCTTCCTTCCACCTTCATCACAAACCACCCACCACGTTCTTCCACAACCACCGATATCACCACCATTAACAACCACCCACCACCATCTTCAACTCACCTCCATCATCACCATTAGCAACCAACCCTCCACCTTCATCACAAACCACCCACCACCTTCTTCCACAACCACTCACACCACCACCATTCACCACTCATCATCAACTCAACAAACCATCCATAACCAACCACCATAATCAAACCACCAAGCTCCACGGCCTGACCACTTACCACCCTGCAGAGCAGGACTCGCGCAGCAACCCAGATCCAGCCACCATAACCGCGCGCAGTCCGACCAGCAACCGTGCGCCGTCGAGCCACCGTTCGAGCTCCACCAAGCCCGTCCCAGCTATCAACCCATGCAACCCAGTACCGCCGGCTCCTTCGCTCCTCGTTGCTGGATCCGACACCGATCCTCCAAATCTGGAAGCTCCACCGTGAGCCGCACCCCGCACCAGGACTCCGTCGCTGGTGTCGGAGCCTCTCCATCAAAACCGTCAGACCCGTCGCTGACCAGCTGCACCGTGGTTTGCAACGCCTCCTCGCCGCGCGCGCCAAGCACCGCCCATCGCGCCGAACTGCTGCTCCACGAACCCAGCTCCGCCGTCACAGCCGTTCTGAGCCCACCTCGAAGCAGACCATGATCGCCAGATCTGGAAGCTCCACCATGACCGGAACCAGCATGCTGCCGTAGACCACCGTGAGGCTCCCTCTTTCTCTATTTTGTTTCTCCCGAATATTCCATCTCCTACAAAGTTTCTTTAATTCTGCCAAATGCATGAGTTTTCTTCTTTTTTTTTTCTTTTTTTCTTTTGTTGTTTAAGTCGTTTATTGTCTACTTTGGGGCCATTTAGAAAAATGAAGAGCCCCTAACAAAAAAAAACTAAAACGAAAATAATAAAAAAGGTTAGTAGTGGAGTAGTGTTTTTGAATGGGCTGGTTTTCTTGTTTTTATTGGGCTAAGGTTAATTTGTTTAATGGTTTAGAGTCTTAGTGAAAAATAAATTAACAAGGACAAAATGCATAGGATTAGATAATAATAAAAAATATCAAAAAATGATAAAATGAAGAAATGCCAAAAGAAAAGACAAAGTAAAAGGATAAAAAAAAAATATACATAAAAAAAATAAAAAAATAAAAATATCTTTTAATCAATGCAATGATTAATGATAGTGATTGAATAGCGGATGCTATCTTCAATGTCGTTTGGATCATAGGGGTTTATTGAGTAGCCTAGTGCTAACTTGAACCCTGTGCAAGAATGATTTTATTTTCAAACCAAAAAAAAAAAATTCTTTTCGAAAAACTTTTTAAATTAAAATCAATCAGCTCATAATTTTTTTTTTACAGAACTACGTAACTTTGAGTTCCTCATTGCACCTGAGGGTACGTAGGAGCAGAATTTTCATTCTGTCAAGCCAAAAATTAAATTTTCATAATTTGGTTCTTCACTTTTTTTAAAAAAAATAAAAATAAAAATAAAATAATTACAAAGTCTTTTTATTAGAGGTAAAATAAATAAATTTGAAATTATCAAGTTTTTGCACAACTGATTTAAGGTACCGTCTCAGGACAGGTGTGATAGGGGTGCAGTGGGATTAAGTTTCCACCCTTCCCTATCCATAACCGACTCCCGAATCTGATTTGGTTCCAAAGACCATTTTTAAAATTTGGTTCTTCCCGAATCCATATTTCAATCTTTTTTAAAATCTCGCGAGTTTGCTATTTCACCGCGATCCCGGTCACGACAGATGGGGACTCCACTGGGGAAACTTGGAGAGTCAAGCGTTGTTTTTTTTTTAGTTGTGCAAATTGTTAATAATCTCTATTTATTTATTTTACCCTTTTGTCCTTGTTTTTGTTTTCTTATTTGTTTGTAAATAGATTTTATTTTATTTATTTTGTAAATATCTGATATCATTATTCTGAGTATATTTTTGACTTGTATGTAGTTTGTGATTAATTGTTGAAACCTTAGGGTAGATGATTGCTGGCTGGCTATTGTATATATGCTTTTGCAGGTTAGGTAGTAGTTTTATCTTTTTAAGTTTTTGTATGAGTTGTATGCTCCCTTACACACGTCACTATCACTTATCTCACACACTTTTTGGGTTCTATACCCGAGTCTGTGCAAACCCGAGGAATAGGAGGGGTCTCGACTTTTGTTATTGAGGGGCTTCATGCTCACTTGACATTGGTTGGGACACCACTCAAATTGTTACCGGTATCATGGACTAGTCATATTGAGAGGGTTTATTCCTACTTGTGATTTATTCATGAATTGGATCCTTATCTTTCGAGGTAAGGGCAATTGGGAGACCTTGACTTTTAGAGGTCTAGATCTGTCCTAAAAATCTTGCACTGATAGATTGAACATAGTGACTGTCAAAATTAGAGTCGTAACTTTAGGAAAATCCAACCTTTAAGTTTCACATGATTAACACACAAAGGGAGCGTGCTTCTTCTTGATTTATCCATTTCTCATACCATTCATTCTTGCATTCCTTTTTAAAAAAAATAGCAAAAAAAAAAATCTCATCTTGCATTTTCTTGTCATTTCCTTGAGTTCCAAAAAAATAAAAAAATACATTGCATTTTCATAGCACTCTTAGTATTTTTTTAAAAAAAAAATCATGCATTTTCATATCATTCATAACACTTTTTTAAAATAAAAAAAAATGCATCATCTTGCATTTTCAAGGCATTCATAACATTTAAAAAAAAAAGTGTTTTCAAAGTCCATTCATTTCACCTGATGCGTCTCATGATCTCATTCATTTCATCTTATTCTTCTCATACATCTCATTCATTTCATCCCAGTCTTTGTTTTAATAAATCAAATTAGTTCGGGAACCTTTGTGCGATCTAGGAAAGAAGAGACCAATCAAACCTGAGTTCGCGATAGTAGATCTCGGATCAGAATGGCTACAAATAATCCTGAGACAGGGAGAAACTTGAGTAGAGAAATCGATGAAATGAAAGGAAGGATGAAGGAGATATCTGAGAATCAAGCAAGGATGGAAGCAATATTGGAAGATGTGAGGGAGTCTCTCCGCTTAATCAGTGGAAATAGAGGTACGAATGGGGTTGAAGAATATATAAATGTGCCATTGGTGTCTGCTCTGATTTTCCCAACTGTAACCTCAGGCATCGTTATAGGGATACGTGAGCAACCACCTCAAATGACAACAACGGGCATGCCTATTGGGGAGGGGTATTGCACCTTGGAAGGAGCTCGTGGTGAAATTCCTGGTTATACTGGCCCTACATGGGAACAACCTCATGTGTCTGTTCTGGGGCAGGTGACATTGCCTTGCTTTGGAAATAGTCATGTCATGACTGAGAAAGATGAGATGAAAGAAGAGTGGATGGAGAAAATAGAGGAACAAATCAAGGCAATCAAGGGCCCCAACGATTATGGACGTCTAAGAATAAAAGATCTGTGTCCTACCATGGATGTCATAATCCCTAAAGGTTTCACGATTCCTGATTTTGCTAAGTATGACAGATGTGGTAACCCTCGGTTTCACTTGATCAGTTATAGAACCAAGATGGTTGTTTGGTCCAAGGATGATAGGTTCCTCATTAGCTTTTTCTATGAGAGTCTTACAGGCCCTGCTTTAGAGTGGTATCTTCAAGTAGACCATTGTAAGATTTCTCGTTGGACGGAGCTAGCTAATTTATTCATGGATCAATACAAGTTTAATATGGATGCAGCTCTTACCCGAGAATAATTGAGCTCGATGCAGAAAGGAAGTGAGGAAACCTTCAAGTAGTATGCCCAAAGGTGGAGGGTTCTCGCAGCACAAGTACAACCACTGTTGACTCTGACAAAAATGTGTTCATACTTCTTGGGGACTTTGGGAGCTCCATATATTGAGATAATGGCGGGTGCTGTGTATCGAGACTTTGCTGAATTAATAGTTGCTGGGGAGAGGATTGAAGTTCTGGTAAAAGCTGGCAAATTGGCAACCGACAACAATGAAGTTGGTTTTGAAGAAGGATTATTCCCCTAGGAAAGGAAAGTGGGAAGTGAGCTACATGCAAAATCAGCAACCTTCACAATTTCGCTTTCCACTGTCTCACTCTGCTTATACCAATTGACCTCCAGCGATTTGGAACTTCTGAACAGCTGATGATCTGAGGCGTTAATTGATGAGATTGCCATCTTAGAATTTTATGATATTGAATTCATGTTAGCTTTCTTGAAGCATTAATGTAATGGATTTGTATGGATCTCAGTATGTCTTGTTTCATTTTCTTATGTCTTTGACACTCATGTTCATGTCACGTCTTTTTTGTCATTCTTTTCTTTCCTTTACTTGTTGTCTTTTGGTTCGGATCCCATAGATTTCTCGTTCTGAAAAAAAAATTTGGTGGTCACGAAAGCCATATGTGTAGGTGTTATTTGCAAAAAAAAACAAAAAAATAAAAAAAAAGCAAAAAAAAAATATAACAAAAAAGGAAAAATAAAAGGGAGTAGGAAAGTCTTCACTCGGCATGTACTATTTTTTTGTCTCAAAATTAAAATTTTTGAAAATGAGCACTCAAGATTTGAAATGAAGATTGACCATCTTTCTTTATCTTTCACAGGAATTCATCCTTTCATCATCTCTTGTTGTCCCTTTTTGAGCTTGAAAGTTTTCTTCAATTTAACCCTGGACAAGGATCATCCCTACACTAGGGGTTAACACAAAGTGAAAATTGTGTTTTTTCGAAAAAAAAAAAGGAAAGAAAATGAAATGAAAGAGGTCACTACAAAGGTGAATTATTGAAGTAAAAAGAAAATGGGAAGAAATGAAGAACAATAAAAGAAAGGTGTGCTTGAAAGCGCAAAGTCAGTTGACGAGGTTTAATTTTGAACAAGGATCCTTGGTTCCATTCAACCCTTAAATACTTTTTTGAGCCTTATATCCTTCATTTCATAACCACTAACCTTAGCCGCGTAACAAGCCTTAAAAAGTCCATTCTGATCAATGAAGGATTGCTGTCATTTTCATTAACTTTAATTTTGAGACAAAAGATTCGTGCTGTTTTGAGTTTTCAATTTCTTGCTCTTGTAAAAAAAAAAGGAAAATGAAGAAAAGGAGGTACTTGTTAGTCCTACACTGGGGCAAATTTCTCTTCAGTTCAATTTGACTTACACTGGGGCAAATTTCTCTTTGGTTCAATTTGGCCTTGCACTAGGATAAGTTTCTACCATGTTCAACTTAACTCCAAACTGGGGCAATTTTTCATTTCCCTGGTTCATTTGACCTACGTTAGGGCAAATCTTTTAGTCATTAGGATGTTCGCCCTATTCAATTCAGTTCTAAACCAGGGCAAATTTCTCTTTGGTTCAATTTGCCTTGATGTACATGCTTAGCAGAAGCCAACTAAAGATCATTTTTATGAAAGTTGAACCAATCCATACAGGGATGACACCTCTTCGAATCTCATATCTTTGTTTGTGTCTATCCTTTGTAAAAAATCATTTTGTGTAGTCAAAATTTTAATTCCAGTCTGGAAGTTGTTCACTTGGTCAATTTCTTTGTTGTTGTGCTTTGGAATTCATGCATGTTTGTTACGTAATGCTTCAGGTAAGGTAAACATGAGTACAATACTATGATTTGACCATCTAATGGTAATCTCCAGATGAACAATTCAGATCAAAAGGAGCTTAGAAGTTTCGATTGAAGGGAAAAATGATATCTCAAGGGATAATCCAAAGACAAGAGGTACTCGAAAAAGAGATGGAAGTGAGAGCTTTGAAGAAAAGCATACCATAGAGGTCATCCAAATTAAAAGTCAAATTCAAGGTCAATGACCTGGTGACGGTGCCAAAAAGAATTCAAAGTCCTTGGCTTGACGGCTCTCACAAGGTTCCAGCTCCATGGCCTGATGATTGCGTCAAAAAGAATTTCAAGTCATTTGCTTGATGGTTTTACAGAGTTCCAGGTCCATGGCCTGATGATTGTGTCAAAAAGAATTTTCAAGTCCTTGGCTTGATGGCTTTAGAAAGTTTCAGGTCTGTGACCTGATGAAAAAAAAAAAGAGAAGAAAAAAGAAAAAAATGATGAAGGAAGGGAGAATGAAAGAAGTAAGAAATAAAGAAGGGATAAAGGAAGTCAAGAGGATTCCAATCCAACTGAATGAGTCTGATGAAGAAAAAAGATGCGAACAAAGGGTTTGATTGGTCAAAGCTTTTCAAGATCGCCGTTGGTTAAGATGACTTTTAATAAATAATTGAAAAAAATGGAAAAAAAGGATAAAAGAGAGAAAAGAAAAATTTTAAGTCCATGCATTTTAATTTTCTGTTGAGCGCATCGGCTCCATGCATTTTAATTTTTTTTTGAGCGCATCGGCTCCATGCATTTTATTTTCTGTTGAGCGCATCGGCTCCATGCATTTTGAATTTCTGTCATTTATCTTTTGAGCGCATCGGCTCCATGCATTTTAATTTTCTGTTGAGTGCATCGGCTCCATGCATTTTATTTTCTGTTGAGCGCATCGGCTCCATGCATTTTAATTTTCTGTTGAGCGCATCGGCTCCATGCATTTTAACTTTCTGTTGAGCGCATCAGCTCCATGCATTTTGAATTTCTGTCATTTATCTTTTGAGCGCATCGGCTCCATGCATTTTAATTTTCTGTTGAGCGCATCGGCTCCATTCATTTTTAATTTCTTTGAGCGCATCAGCTCCATGCATTTTTAAATTTCTGTCATTTATCTTTGAGCACATCGGCTCTTGTCATTTATCCTTGAGCACATCAGCTCCATGCATTTTAATTTCTGTTGAGCGCATCGGGTCCATGCATTTTAAGTTTCTGTTTGAGCGCATCGACTCCATGCATTTTAATTTTCTGTTGAATACATCAGCTCCTTGTATTTCACTGTTCTTGCCTTGTTTTGCATTTCTCATCTTTTGTATTCCCGAGCAAAATTTGAGTTCATATCTTCACTTGCTTCTTATGTTGATAATATGAAAAATTACAATTTTTCTTATTATCTCGTAAGAAACAAGCAAAGAGGGGCAACTATGAACACTCAATTTTGCCCGAGTCAAATAAAAATAAAAAAATTAGTATTTGTTCTTTTTCTTGACCAAATAATTTAATCATGTTTTAGCTCATTTATTTTCTCACTTTGTCTATTTTACTTTGAAAAAAATAAAAATAAAACATAAAAAAAAATATTACTTATTACTTTATGTCACACACTCACTTTCACTCATTCACATTTTTCACTCCTCACTCACGTAATCTCTCTGCACTCACAGCACACACACTCACTTTTAATCAATGCAATGATTAATGATAGTGATTGAATAGCGGATGCTATCTTCAATGTCGTTTGGATCATAGGGGTTTATTGAGTAGCCTAGTGCTAACTTGAACCCTATGCAAGAATGATTTTATTTTCAAACCAAAAAAAAAAAATTCTTTTCGAAAAACTTTTTAAATTAAAATCAATCAGCTCATAATTATTTTTTTACAGAGCTACGTGACTTTGAGTTCCTCATTGCACCTGAGGGTACGTAGGAGCAGAATTTTCATTCTGTCAAGCCAAAAATTAAATTTTCATAATTTGGTTCTTCTCTTCTTTTTTTTAAAAAAATAAAACTAAAAATAAAATAATTACAAAGTCTTTTTATTAGAGGTAAAATAAATAAATTTGAGATTATCAAGTTTTTGCACAACTAATTTAAGGTACCGTCTCAGGACAGGTGTGATAGGGGTGCAGTGGGATTAAGTTTCCACCCTTCCCTATCCATAACCGACTCCCGAATCCGATTTGGTTCCAAAGATCATTTTTTTTAAAAAGGTTTTCCAATGTTTCCTAAATTTAAATAAAATTGGTGGCGACTCCATATTTCAATCTTTTTTAAAATCACATGAGAGCTCCTATTTCGCCGCGATCCCGGTCGCGACATTTATTATTATTATTATTATTATTATTATTATTATTATTATTTTATATATATATATATATATATATATATATATATATATATATATACATATATATATATTACGAGCACACCATGACGTTCATATATATGGGACGCCATAACGCTGAACTCTCTAGTTTTTGGCCCAGATAGTGGCATCAGCAACACGCCGTGGTGCGTCAAGGCTAACACCGCGACGTGAGGATTCTATCTACAAAATTCTGTAGTAGAATCAATTCTGCTGCAACTCATGCTTTCTTGTGGCCTCCAACACTTGCAAAACATATCTATAAGGTTAAATTACAGAATGTACTACAAAAATATAATAAAACTTATAAATCAAGGTATGAACATATTTAAGACTCAAACTAAAGAACTTGGGTTCCCTCTCAAGAAGGGCCTGATTTATAGTCCTGGCAGAATTTTATTCACAGTTCCACTTGCATTTGCTTATAAGAGGAGGATCTTCCTCCTTTTCATCAAGATAGGCATGACATACATGAAATGGCAAGTGTTTAAACTCTAAGTTTAGAGCTTCCACAATGGCCGGGTTGAAGGACTTAACCACCCTATTTGAACTGAGCTGATCCAACTCCTCATCATTCCTATCACGATTAGAGATCGCATGACCTTCACTAAAGGCACAGGGGACACTTGCACAAAATGCCTTGGATATCATCCCATCAATTACACTCACCAAAGAGCATTCTTTTTGATTTTGAGAACACTTCATAGCTTTGAAAATATGAAAAATAACCTTTTGATCTTGCACCCTTATGATGAGTTCTCCTTTTTCCACATTAATGAGAGTTCTCCAAGTTGCAAGGAATGGTCGGCCTAAAATCAGAGGGACCTTGCTATCTTTAACCATATCAAGTATGATGAAATCTGTAGGGAAGATAAACTTGTCTACTTTAATCAGGACATCCTTAACGACCCCCTTCGGATAAGTAAGGGTTCGATCTGAAACTACAAGGTAATTGAAGTAGGTGTAGCCTCCCCTAAATCTAGTCTTCGGTATATTGAATAGGCATGAGATTTATACTGGTGTCCAAATCACACAATGTCGGACCACTAAATTTTTCATCAATGGTGCAAGGTATGGTGAAGCTTCTGGGATCTTTAAGCTTAGTAAGAAGTTTGTTCTGCAAGAT
Organism: Ormosia emarginata; assembly: GCA_029884605.1. NCBI lineage: Eukaryota > Viridiplantae > Streptophyta > Magnoliopsida > Fabales > Fabaceae > Ormosia > Ormosia emarginata. The sequence goes on from JAQQTP010000057.1 coordinate 11,353,993, forward strand.
AGCATTGTATTCCTCCGTAAGGGCAACAATTTCAAATTCACCAAGCTTTCTCTTCTTTGACATAATGTCTTTCATGAATTTCACATAGCTTGACATTTGCTCTAAAGCTTCAATAAATAGGATGTTAATATGCAGCTTCATGAACACTTTTAAGAACTTCTGGAATTGGTGCTCAAGCTTTTTTTACTGGCCAGTTGGGGAAAAGTAGAGGGTGTATATAAGGTTTGACCTCTTTTGTTTTGTCCTCATCATTCCTCTTGGCAATCTCTTGAATCTTCCTACCCTCTTTGCTCACTGCCTGCTCATCTTGGGCAACTTCAGTCTCTTCTTCAAGTAGTTGTGTCTTTGGATTCCCTTCTATGACTTTACTGCTCCTCAATGTTATGACATTATAGTGCTCATTGGAGGCACCCTTGGGATTGGTGACTGCGTCACTGGGAAAAGTCCTTGGGGGCCTATTATTAATAGCATTTGCTAAATGCCACACTTGTGTCTCCAATGTTCTCATTGAAGCAGATTGACTTTGAAACATTACATAGTGCTTGGCCAACTGAGCATCAGTCTTTGTCATATAAGAATCAGTCTTAATCATCAACTATATAAACATGTCCTCCAAAGAGGGTTTCTTATCTTGCATTGGTTGTCTTGACTAGGAGGGTAATCCAGGAGGATTGTAAGGTCGCTCATTTCCAGGTGTTGAGGAGGAAGCTCCTTGGTTATCCCTCCAAGAAAAGTTGTGATGGTTCCTCCATCCAGGGTTGTACTGGTTTGAGTATGGGTTGTTCAATTAAAGGCGATAGTTACCGATATATTATGCACTTTCTGACATAGAAGGGCACTTATTGCTCTCGTGGTTGTCACCACACTTGTTACACAACACAAATAGGCTCTGTTGAGGGCTTTGTCTCATACTGTCTGTGGTGTCCTGGGGCCGACGAGGGCGGGGAGTGGACGTCGGTGTAAGAGAAGCACGTACAAGGAGCGGCTCCTGGCAGGCTTCTAGGCGAAGGGTCTCATGAATGAACTGAATACACACCGGAATGAGAGGGATCCAGAGACTGTGCAGGTATGGGACTGCATAGTTGAGGATGACTTAAAGGAATTGATTAGGCGTAGCCATATCAACAAGTTGCAACTTCTTTTCGGGAGCCTAGAACATAAGAACTTCATGGTTAAGCATGCTTGACCTGGAGCAATTGTGGGATGGGTGACCTCCTGGGAAGTTTCTTAGGATGTGTGTGAGTGAGGACAAAGCACGCTGAAAAGACCCGTGTTGGTTTGTGGAGACACTCATCAATCCTACAAGTAGTCCCGGGATGTTACAGATGGTATCAGAGACGGGACCTCTCTCAGTACGGTGTGGTTCGGGGACGAACCAAGCGGAAGTTGGTGGGCATGTGGTGTCCCGGGGCTGACGAAGGCGGGGAGTGGACGCCAGTGTAAGAGAAGCACATACAAGGAGTGGCTCCTAGCAGGCTTCTAGGCGAAGGATCCCATGAATGAACTGAATACGCACCGGAATGAGAGGGATTCAGAGACTGTGCAGGTATGAGACTGCATAGTTGAGGATGGCTTAAAGGAATTGATTAGGCGTAGCCATATCAACAAGTTGCAACTTCTTTTTGAGAGCCTAGAACATAAGAACTCCATGGTTAAGCGTGCTTGACCTGGAGCAATTGTAGGATGGATAACCTCCTGGGAAGTTTCTTAGGATGCGTGTAAGTGAGGACAAAGTACGTTAAAAAGACCCGTATTGGTTTGTGGAGACACTCATCAATCCTACAGGCAGTCCCGAGATGTTACACTGTCCAGCTTGCTTGCTATTGCTGCCACCTAAGCTAATAACAATGTTATAACATCCACCTTATGCACTCCAGCCACCTTCCGTGGAGTGTTTCTTGTAGAAGGTCATTGGTAGCTATTGGCGGCCAATTCTTCCAATAATTGAAATGCATCATCGAAAGTTTTGCTCAATAATGACCCACCACCAGCTGCATCTACTATTGGGTAGTGGTGTGGCAGCAAGCCCTTGTGAAAAGAGTAGGCTTGGTGCCATAGTGGTATCTCTTGATGTGGACACCTACAAAGCAGATCATTGTACATCTCTCATGCTTCGTACAAGGACTCATATTCGGATGGGGTGAATGAAGTGATGTCATTCACCATTTCAACTATCTTGATTGGTGAAAAATATTTGTTGAGAAATTTACCACAGACATCGGTCCAAGTACTTATTGATCTCACTGGTAGATATTGCAACCAACTTTTTGCTCTATCTCTGAGAGAAAAAGGAAAGAACCTCGGCAAATAGCATCCTCAGAAACACCATTACGCTTAAAGGTGTCATAGATCTCCAAGAAGTTAGATAGGTGAGCGTTGGGATCCTTACTAGGCAAACTGTCAAATTGTACAGAGGTTTGAATCATTTGGATTATGGTTGGTTTGATTTCAAAATTGTTGGCATGGATAGGCGGCCTTCGTATACTTGACTGCAAGTTCTCCATTTGGAGAGTTACAAACTCCCTCAAAGGCCTCAAATGGTTGTGATCACCTGCCATCTTAGTACCTGAATCACAAATAGCATGAAAACATAAATCAATAGGAACAAAAAGAAACTTGAATTAAAACTAAATAAGCTCGTTGTTAATATCAGCAATACAAAAATAAGTTGAAACTCCCTGGTAACAGTGCTAAAAATTTGCTTGTCCCTTTTTAGGCTGCAAGTGCACAAGTCACACAAGTTATATAGAAATGAGTAGGATATCACTCCCACAAGGAATAAGGCTACTTCTACTGCTAATTATTAACCAATAACTTAAGTAATTCTATTCAAGAACATACAAATTTGGAAAAGAGTATTGAACTTAATTTAAAGACTTAAATGTTGTAAATTGGAAATAAAGGTTGATGATTAGATAATAGAGAATCTTTCTTCACCTCCTACTTCAATTGATAATAAGCAATCCTTATAAGCAACATAAATGAACGAATTAGGTTAGCTTGAGAATCAAACTTAGTTAACAGTTTATGTCTAGATCAATCAATCATGCTTCAATTACCTAATTCACTAAGTTTCCATGAGAACTAGTGCAAAATCCACTCATTAAGATCTATTCTCAATTAATTACTATGCATGACCAAGAGGTATATTTCTATCCCATTAGCGAATTAACTCACCCTACCATTAGAATGAAATTAAATATGCATCAACCATACCTATGATCTCAAATCCAAATTCCTATGTCTAGGTTCGTTAGATTTCAACAAATCACTTAAAAACTGATCAAACAATCAAGAGCATTAAAATCTATATGATTGAAAAAAACTAAATAATCTATTTAAACTCAAAGGATTACAAAATCATCAATATCCATAGGAGGATCCAAAGAAATCCCTATATACAACTTAGCTAGCCATGAAACACGAAAATATATGCATATACATCATGTTCATGATACAAGAAAAGAGAAAGATGAAAGGAAAGGAAGAAAGCTGAATATATGTGATCCTTTATGCTTAAATCATCCTCTATAAAGAAGATGATCTCCAACCTTGGCTTCCCTAGCTTCCTATAAGCTTCAAACGTGAAAACCTAGCAGCTGTGTTCTAAAAAATGTGTTCTTCTCTTTGCTGAAATATGATAAAACAGTATTTATAAGCTCAGAAAACAAAGTCATGTTGTGACGTTACATATCTTGCGCCGCGACACGTGTGTAAATTAGGTCATCATGCCACAACATTGATTACTTTGCGCCGTGACGTTCAAGCCTCGGGTCTCTGTTTTACAACAGGGGAATGCACCACACTGCAGCATTAACATGCCTACGTCACGACGTGAAGTGTAGAATTCCACACTTGGCTTTCTTTTGGGCTTTCGCTTGTAATGTTGGTCCAAATCTTCCAAGTTTCTACTTGCTTGAAGCCTTTCATGTAATAGAAAAATCACCAAATTAACAACAAGTGCAAATGTACTCAATCTATCAAAGAATCAGAAACATTTTCTCAAAATCATAACAGAAGACATCAAGATTGAATTAGATGAGTATGAGGCTAAAGTCTTCCATTTATGCATAAAAACAAGGACTAAGCAATCATTAGAGTACAGATATAGGGCACAAATAATTACATTTTGTAGAGTTATCATCAGGCATCCAAATGTATTAAGAACAATAATAAACACTCAACCATGAAAAATAAAATATGGAATAATAAGAATTAAGAAAATTGTATTTATGTAACTAGGCTACATCTTAGCCATAGCAAAATAAAATTAGTTCATGATGTGAAAGTTAAAAAGAAAAATTAAATTAAGAGAATTCATGAAAATCCTTTGATCAATTTCTCTCTTTCTGTGGCGCTGCACTGCTACTCAATCTATCTCTTTACTCTACCACAGCCCCTTTTCAAATGTGTGGCACACGTAGGCCATTAGTTCTATTTATAGTCAAACCTACTTGGTCTCAAAATAAACTCTTCCTTGATCTCCAAGTAATCGTCCTTATCCATAATTTAGATTTTCAAAATCTCCAAGGATACACTTGTTAAGGATAAACTTAAATAAAATTAATTCATATTTTATCAAGATATATGAGTCAAAATCCCAACAACACAAATATGCAATTATCAAAATTAATTAATAATTAAATTCTTTAAATAATATATCAAGTCCAATGAAGAGGAAAAATACCATAAATCTTATTAAAAATAATATAAAAATTAATTAAAAATATGATTATCAATGAGCTTACTTCCTTCTCTCTTGCCATGCATGAATTTTCATTGGCTAGAAAATAATCATTACTTGACTTTAGTTTATTTCTATTTAGGCTTTAATTCTATAAAAGCATATTAATTTATTCTAATGCATTTTATTAAGTCTAAATAAATTTATAGGATCATTATTATCATATAAATCTAATTCTTAATTTTTGAAATTATTTTTATAGCTTTTCCTATTTATTTTTATTTTTGTGCTACTTTTAAGCAATTAAAACCACCAAAAATTATGGAAATTATCAAACAATATTATTTTTATCTGAAAAATTTACCATAACCTTATTTATTTATTTCTGGCCTAATTATAAATTTTGGCTATTTTTCTATCTCATTTGGATTTTCATTGCTAATTTCGGGTTAATTCCATTGAAATAACTTACGCGTTAAGCCTCTATGTACCTTTAATTGCAATAAAATTACACAATAAAAATTAATTAAAAGAATTTATTTAAATAAAATGAGAGAAGGATGTTACACCAGACATGGCTAAACCCTTGTAAGCATAGCTAGAGGAGTACCTTGGGTTGACCATCGCCATGAGCAAGGAATCTTTGGAGAAAACATTGGCCTAAACCAATGAATAAGCATAGATAGAAGAGTACCATGTGAACAAGCTTAAAAGTACCAAACCATGCTCAAAGAGAATCTTGAGGAAGAAGAAAATTTGAAAGAAGGAAAAGAATGGTGAACTTAGCACCTTCTTTGGTGAAGAGTGAGGAGCCAATTTTGAGTTCCTTATATAGAAAGAAATTTGAACACCTATTGGACTAACCAAAGGTTGCAAAAGAATAAATGCAAAGTGAAAACGTGCACTTGAAATGAATGTGCTCAGAATATGTATGTTATGAACTTGATGAGGAGTAAAGGGACACAACATTTTTCTAAAAAATATTCATGAGTGTGTTCATTTCGTTCAACCAATCTACGACCATACTTAGGGGCCATTTGTTAAGAGCATAATACAAAATTTTATTATGGCACTAATTCTATAAACTTGCACATATCAATATGTGACACATGGTAGTACTAAGGCTGTTAATGAAGTGCCAAGTGGACACTAAGTCTACTAGTCAACAGTATTGAAGTTGTCGAGTAAAGGCAATACTAATGTTGCCTAATTATTAAATGAAGTTGCTTAAGTGCTGTCATGATCTATTAAGTGGAGAAGCAATTTCTAGTAGTGTTGAAGCTGCCCATTGAGATAGTACTCATCATATTTCACAATTGTTGATAGTACTAATGCTATCAAAAGTAAAAGAGATGGTAATACTGATGTTATCATTCGGTTAACACCATCTCAACAAGGTTAACCAGAGTTATTAGTGCTTGGAGCTAAAGGGTGTATAGCAATAATACTGACGTTGCTGAAAAAACTCCAAAATTAGGTAAGTCCTTGGAACCTGGTTTGTAATGTTGCATAGAGACAATATTAACGTTGTCAACGAAGTTCACAACAGGGCTTGATTTTAATAAAGCATGTGATACACATGTGACCTTCTAGAAGATCTTTGGATACATAGCGTTAATGAATTTTACCCATGATGTAGAAGTTATCTCCATTACATCCATTTAGATGCATGAAGTGCCATACGTACACACTCTCTAAACTAGTGTGTTGATAGAGTAATCTCCAAGTACGTACGTGGCGTAATATCAAGAAGCATCGAATTTCTACAAGATCATTAGATACTAAGAGCAGTTACTACATCTATCTATAAATAGGGAGATTGAGTAACATTCTAAAAGGTCTTGAATACTTTACACTTCTCACTTGCAATAGGAAGACGAATTACCAGTGATCACCCTTTCCATTTTTCCTTCTATAGATAGGAATATATCTTTGCTTTCTAGGAGTAGAAGTAGGTCATAGCTTATCAATTAGCTTGTACTTGTAATGATGTTGTAAGTGTTCTCTCAAGTTCAATTCAACTATATTTTCAATACGTGTTATTGAATGACACATCCAACACCATATCTTTGATATTCAATGTACGCTTGACACCATCACATATTGTTCTTGTTGAATATCTATTCTTAATTTTGCAAGCACATGATTCGATTCATATCAAACAACTGAATAAAACAATTACAAAAGTTAGATCCCTCTTTCTTCTCGAACTTAAAAGGGTTGACATTCAAAGTTTAAGTCATGATTTAATTGCGTAGGTCATACTAATCTGATAATAGTTTCCCAAAAAATATTTTTCAATGCAATCACAATTTTCTTAAAAAAAAAAAACTCAAAATCATCACTTTTAAGACAAAGATTTTTTGGTTGACATTTCTAAGACATAAATGGTTCTTCTAATTCCCTGAAAAAATAAAATTATAAAATATATTATACTTTTTTCAAAATGTAATTGCAAATTATTTTAAAGAAAAATATAAATATTATCACTATTAGACATAATTTTTTTTATCAATGTTGGAGGAAAATAAAATTATGAAATAGACAATGTACTTATCAATTTAAAAAAATAAAATTAACAATGATTCTTAGATTGAGTTAAGTTGATTTTGAAAAAAAAAAAAAATCGGTAATCAGGAACCGAGTCAACCTGACTAAAATCAAGTTAGATTGGTCCGGGCCATCTAGTTTATATTTAAAAAAAAAAAAAATTGATGCACAAGTCAAAATCCCTAATCAACGACCCTCTAGTCCTTCTCCCATATTAAATTGATAAATCCATTAACCTAGAAATTTAGCCACGAAAACCCTTGAGTTTGCAAGGCCGCTGGTGCCTGGTTAGGTTGCGCGGTGGGCTCGCAGTTGCTACTGGTGGGGGTGCATGGTAGTGGGTGGCACGACTGTAGCTTGCTCACAGTGATGGCTGTCGCAATTGCTCCTTGTGCGCGGTGCTGGTGAATGGTGAGGGCAACTCCATAGTGCAGATTTGAGTTAACAAAGGGCACGACTGGGTTGCTACTGCTGGTTAGATTTATTTTTCTAGCTGTTCAAATTTCTATGTTGAGCACTTGTGGAGGAAAGAGAAAAGGATATTAGAATTAGGAGGGGTAAATTAGAAACATCAATACAAGGTTATTTTTTGATACATTGAAATTGTGAATTTGCGAAGTTATATGATAATTGAGATTCTTCTTTCTTGCCCCCCCCCCTCGGGTTTCCTGTTTGCTTACTGATCTGGATCACTTCTGTTGCTGAAGCTTTTATTTAATCTATTTTCTGTAGTGCTTGTTGTGGCTGTCCTTGCTGCCATTCCACTGGTACCTAGGAATCTTTCTCGTAGGGCTTATCGACTTTCCTTTATGGGTACTACTTGCTCTTCTCTGTACTCATTGCACTCGTTATATGGGGTAAGTTTTTATTTTGATTTTACAGATAATATTATCTTCTTGATGTTCTGATTCTTCTATGTGTAATACATTATTTTGTTGTCTTATACTATTGCAGAAGCCAGGAGTATGAAATTCTGATTCTTCTATGTTTAAGACATTATTTTGTTGTCTTATACTATTGCAGAAGCCAGGAGTATGGAATTCTGATTCTTCTATGTTTAATACATTATTTTGTTGTCTTACACTACTGCAGAAGCCAGGGGTATGGAATTTGCATGCCTTGCAACTTTACGTTCAGTCAATAATTGCTATATAAGAGTTTATATACTTAATCTACTGCCTTACATTTGATACATCACATCTTTGCCTTAAATGTGAGTATTCCTTGGTCAATTAATCCCATTATATTATTGTCTGCTTTTTCCTGAAGGGCAGTAATGTTATCATTCCTCTATGTCACTTCTATGTCCTGCCTTTGTAATATGTGTTTTAATTATGTTGCAGTTGCTTTGATCCCTATATATTATGTTGGGCATTTGAACACGTTACCAAGTTCCTTAGAAGTAATTTCAGTTGCTCTACCTTGTACAGGTGAATAAACTTTTAAAAGTTTATACTAGTAACATGCAAAGAAAGTAAAATTGCTAAAAGATACAGCATTTCCCTTATTAAGCATAGGACTGGTACCATCATCTATCTCATATTTCACTGGATTACTGTTGGGCACTAGAACTTAAATTCCTTGCCTTCCCAACTCTGCACTAGGACTTCTAAGTTCTAACCTTTTTCCTTTGCTTTCTCTTTCTCTATTGTTTTCACTTTCTTTATCTTTGTCATTCATGAATATGTGGTTTCCTGAATATTCCATAGGTTAAGAGAACAGCTCAGTCTGTGGCATGAAGAATCATATTGTAACCCTTAATTATAATTGTGACATTTGTGATTGTGAAGTTGAGTCTTGCATTAAAATTTAATGGCTAAAGCCAAGCACGGTATTTCTTCTGTAATTTCAATGTATTCCGTGTTTATATTTTTTATTTTTTTTCTGTTGAACTGTCTGGATCATTTTTCTAGAATTTGATTTTGATCTGTGAATGGCCTAAGCAAGTAATTTACTTAATACCAAATAGAGGCTGAAAAATTCTCTTGACATCTGTAGGCATTATTGTTTTCAACTCTAAGCTTTTCCCAAGAACATTCAAATAGGAACAAAATATAGGTTTATTGTTGAAAACAAAAAATGTGTAATAAGTGAATCTTTATTAATTAATTATTATTTAAATAATGTCGCATTAAAATAAAATAGAAATAATTTTTTGAGGACCAGATCTTTCTTTTCTTTTCTTCCCTTTTCAATTTTTTTTTTTGGTTGCAGGAGTGGGGGCAAAACAGTTAGAGTGTGTTCCTAGTGCCAGGAGTGGGGGCAAAACATGTCTTATAAACCCATTTAAGTTGGGTCAATAGAGGTCAAGGTCAACAACACATGACCATTGTTGGATAGTAGGCAAATCAGGAAGAGAAATTTTGGAACAAAATTGTACTGAAGGAGGAAAAGTGTGGTTGGATGGCCAGAGACTATGCAATGTAAATCTATCTAGCACTGGCATAGTACATTTTGTAGTATTTGTATTTGAACTTGCATTTGTGCAATATGTGGCTGGCCATTATAGTGTTAGGATGTAGTAATCAAATGATCTATCTCCAATTGAAAAAAGAGTCACAAAGAAAAGTATAAGAAGAGATGAAAACATTGCAAAGGGTGACATGGAGAGGACAAAGAAAACAAAGAGAAAGAATATAAAGAAGAATTCAAGGAAGGAAATGAAGGTGATCGAGGAATAAAGTTGAGAAGGACATGAGTGATTCAAGGAAGGAAATGAGGCCTATATAAACTAATCTTCTTAGCTCTATTCCTCAATCGTCTTCATTTCCTTCCTTGAATTCCTCTCCATATTCTTTCTCTTTGTTTTCTTCGTCCTCTCCATGTCACCATTTGCAATGTTCTCATTTCTTCTTATACTCTTCTTTCTGTCTCTTTTTTCAGTTGGAAATAGATCATTTGATTACTACATTCTAGCACTACAATGGTTAGACACATATTGCAAAACAAATGCAAGTGCAAGTACAAATACAAAATGTAATATGCCAGTGTTAGATAAATTTACAGTTCATGGCCTTTGTCCATCCAACCGCATTTTACCTCTAGTACAATTTTGTTCTAATGTTTCTCTTCCTTATTTGCTTACTATCCAACACTGGTCATGTGCTACTCACCTTGACTTCTATTGGCCTAACTTAAATGGGCTTAATAAGACATCCTGAGAGAAAGATGGAACAAACATGGGACATGCTCTACACTTTCTCCCAAAGAATATTTCACTCTTACTATGAGCTTATACAAAGACACACTAAAGGTTCCTGATCTCTTACAAAAGCTAAAAAACCTAAAAAGACAATGTAAGAGAGTCTTTTTTTCTTTTTTCTTGTTAAAATATTTTAATTTACTGATTTATTTATTTTTGCAATTGTTGTCAGCTGTAGTTCCTCAACAAGGTGGCTACCCTTATAGCCACACTAGAAGCAGCATTCAAGGCTACATTGGGAGGAGGAAAAGATGTGGGGATAAAGTGCAATAATAAAGGGTATAGAGACCACCTTTCGGAAGTTTGGGTATACATGGACCTTAACAGCTGTAATCCCAGCACTCAAAAAAGTGACCAATAAATGCCCAACACAACAATTTTCCCTCATGCTTGATGCTTCAATATCAAGTTTAAATTAATAAAAAGATGAGTTTATATTATAGTACAATCTCATATTCAGAGTCTTGGTTTTAATAAAATTTAGGAAAAATTTTAAAAAAATTTCTTATATTATATGCGATGTGTATTTTGGTTATGTTATTTTAAAAATGTACAAAATGAATCTGTTACTTTGCAAATTGTGTATGATGTTACAAAATGGTAACAAACATTAGTTTTTGGATGGAAATGTGTACGTGCTATGTACGTGCACATTTCAAGCTTTGAGTGTCAAACTCTATCATCTTCTTCCTCTTGTCTAATTTATGATGAGGGTAATATAGGGATGGACGGTTGGAAAATTAGGGATTCTAATTTTGCTATCCAATCTCAAGATTTAGGGTTTAAAAAATTTCAGTTCTTAGATTGAATAATGATGATTTGATTTGGTTGCAAGAGTTGGGATTCGAATGGATTTCACGCAGGTGTATTTTCGAACTGATAAGAACACAAAATAGAGGCTTCAATATTTCAATGATGTTAGATCTACCTTACTTGAATATTCTGGGTTAAAATAGTGCACAAACCAAGGACGAAGGGGTTGGATCGATATGGAGCTTGGTCATCTGCCATTAAATGGTAGATCTGCTTCTCATGGGTCGCTGTAAATTGTGATGAAAGTGACATGTTTTTTTTCCTCTAACTATCGTGAACTTCTTTTGTTCTTGTTGTTGGTTCGTTTTCACGTGAAATCTGGCAAAATTAGTAATTGTTTCAGCAACTGCAATTAAAATCCACAAAGTGTTTTCTCCATGGTTATGTTGCATTGTCGCGAGGAAGAAGGAGTTCGTCTCCTTACTTGTGCACTGCAGATTGCGATAGAGGTTTAAACTTGCAACAAGTGTAATTTAACAAACACACTTTGCTGTGATTATTCCACGTGTTTTTAGGATATTTGAGTTTTTTCAGTTGTATTTTTCTAGCTGTTGTATTGTATGCAATCGTTGAAGCCATTTCATTCTAAAACATGTTCTATTAGGAAAAAAGAAACTGTTCTGCTACACAAAAACAAATATCAGTCAATATGTCATGTGTCCACTCTCTCAGGATTATTCCGTTCTTCAACGTTGGCCATATCCTTTTGTGTGTAATTCTTGTCTTTTTTATTTTTTGGTGCATACATATCTGTGTTTTATTATTTTATTTTCAAATATAACTTTTATGTTGTTAATATAAATAAAATATTATATATACTAACATTAAGTTATTAACTTATTCATTATTTTTATCTAGTAATTCCACTTCAAAATCTAGAGTTAAGATTTGATGCATAAATCTGAATTATTATTATTATTATTATTATTATTATTATTTATTATTATTATTATTATTATTATTATTATTATTATTATTATTATTATTATTATTATTATTATACTATTACTACTACTATTACTACTACTATTACTACTACTATTACTACTATTATTATTATTACTATTATTATTACTACTATTATTATTACTATTATTATTACTATTACTATTACTATTACTATTATTATTACTATTATTATTATTATTATTATTATTATTACTATTACTATTATTATTATTATTATTATTATTATTATTATTATATTATTATTATTATTACTATTACTACTATTAGTACTATTATTACTATTACTATTATTATTATTATTATTACTACTATTATTATTACTATTATTACTATTACTATTATTATTACTATTATTATACTATTATTATTATTATTATTATTATTATTATTATTATTATTATTATAACGGATGCTTTTCAGTAAGAAACGCTTGTGATCTTGTGATGAGGTAGGTTACAAGTGGGGTTTTAATAGTTCTTCGAAATCAAATGCAGTGTGTTATTTGCTTGAAGAATCAGAGAGCACAATTGGGATTGTCATTGTGTAACCTTTGAATATGCAACTTAGTAAAATTGCATTTTATTGTGTTTGTCCGTTGTCTTAGTTTGTCAATTTAAGTATCAATATACAAAATTTTCTCTTCTTGTTGGTTTTATGACAAATGATGTGTTCAAGAATGGAATTTCCCGATAAACATAAACTTTTTAACAACAGGCATAATTTCCACCTTAAATTGAAGTAATTTATTTTTCTATCGAGTATTAAACCAAGCTAGTGACAATAACTCATCAAGAAGGTATAAAATCACTTTTGCCAATAACGAAAAGGATCGAGAGACAAATTAGTAAAATGTGTCCCCAATAATCCATCCCAAGAATGAACCATCAATTCTATGAAAGACACAACTGTACTCATGCTACTAAAGCTTGGACTAATGGGAATAATGTTAAGATGTATGCATATCAATTGAGTATGCATATCAATTGAGCATGCATATCAACCACAGCAATTAAGATAACTTAAGCATATGGAATAACCAGAATCTTCAAGGATTCACTCAGGGAAGATAATAAAATAGGGCAGAAATACTAAACATGTGGAAAACTAGGACAACACAAAAAAACGAAAGAAAAGCAATAAGAATACTTTATGCCAAGTCAGTGAGTGAAGAAGAGAGACTCCCGTTGTGGTTCAGATTTAAAACCACAACCAGAATGAACAACCAAATCAACACCACAGCATCACATTAACACTTTCCAAGACAGCATCCATCCATGGTAATTAAGACATTAACCAAATTCTACAACTAGCATCACAACACACAGTCAAAATTCACCTTGCAACAAGTTCTAAATCCAAGTTTAAAGCTGCAACAAGACCTATTGGTTGGACAAGCATCACAATACAAAAACGGAATCTAAACATTTTCTAAACCCATTTCATGATTTCGGGTATAAAACAAAATCCTAGGTACACATTTTAATCATGTCCTTGGGAATTACACAAGCATATATAGGATCTAGAAAGGCACAAATTAAGTATGAAGAATAGTCCAACTCCATACATAAACAAAGACAGAACTGAAACAAACCACTGAAAATTCACAAAACATCCCATTTCTTCTTCTTTTATTTTTAACAACACTAGCTAAATCATCATCAGAATCAGACCTGACTTACTCTTAATCCACATTTGAAAATAGTAGAGGAAATCCCCTTTTGTTAATTTAACAACATATAATCAGGTTTAGTATCCATGTCACCCAACCCGCAAAACAGAGACACAAAAATTCAATCCAAGTTACAATGAAGCATTATGTATCAGCAAGATTTTCAAAGCATCAAACAGCATAGCTCTTTTTATCTAAACACTTTACAACTCACCATTCCATCCCAAATTGAAATTACCCTATTCACAAAATAACTTTAATGGGGCAAAACACAAGCACATCATGTAATTATCACAGGCATTATTACAAAATGACTGCAACTATAGTGGCATTTAACAAGGTAAGTATTTCATCAAGAAAGCCCAAACAATGAACCATCCTACAACTTCCACATACATATGAGGATTAAACTCATTGACACACTTTCAGCCAGTATGATTCCATGTAGAACATCAAGCTAAACATGCACCACTTATGTCAATTGAAATCATATAAACGTATAGAATATCCAGAATTGCACAGATTCAATAAAAACAAAAAAACATTACTCCACCAAAGGCAAACCCCTCAAAATCCACTTAGAATTGCACAAATTCAGTAGAAAAAAAAAATTATCAACTCCACAAAAAGAAACGAAACAGAGTCAAACCACTGAAAATCTGCAGCTATCTACATATCTTTTTTTTCTAACTCTCTGGAGTTTTGCCAAGACCAAACAGCTCTTGCTAAATGTCATCACATAAAATGGAAGGCTATATTTAGTTTAAAAGAAGGATGAAATCAGTCAAGTTACAACACACTAAAATGGCTACCATTCTAGACTTTCATCAAACAGATCGTGTGCAACCAAAAAGGTACCATAATAACACCAAAACTTTACTATCAGCAATCACCATAGATTACAGAGCTTCAAACCATCACTCAAACGACCCTATTACTAAGTTTACATTACATTCAGCAACTGCAAAACTAACATAAAATAAACAAAAAGAAGAATTTACCCCAAGAAATCCTACAATTGAAACTGCCTTCTGAATTCTCCTTCGTATCCTCCTAGCCTCGGATGGGTGTTGCAGTGGGATATCTGATACGAAAATGGTGTAAGGGATATGGGTAGTGGTACCGAGACACGCTTGGCTTGTGGGTTTGGAGAAGGTGACGATGGTGGCCGTACGGCGAGAGAGGCTTGCGTGCATGTGCAGGGATGAACAGACAAATGGCGTACGGTGAGGAAAATAGTCTGTATACGATGGAGTATTTAGGTGAAGGAGATAGGGTTGGATGGAATTGTGTTTTGCGAGGTTGGGGTGCGAGAGTGTTCTGATTTTTTCTTTTCTTTTTTCATCTTTTCTCGTCCTTCTTTGCTTTTTCTTTTTTTTGTTTTTTCATTTGCCTTTTTTTTTTTCTTTTTCTTCTTTTATTTTCTTGTTGCTTTTTCTTATTTCTTAATTAATATTTCAACCTTTCATTTATTTTTTTTTTTATTATGGGCTAATTGAATTATAAGTTTTAAAATTGGGTCAAGGTTGCTCTTAAATTATAATACAAAATTATATTATTTTTTATATTTATTTTTTTCCATTTTTTTATTTTTTATTTAATTTTTTTATTTTCTTTTTTTTCACTTGAAATTTATTATTATTATTATTATTATTATTATTATTATTATTATTATTATTATTACACAAACATAAATAAAATTAAAAAATTTAAACAAAATTAAAAAAACAAAATTAATTGTTCACACATATGCAGGAGTCTTCCAGAATGGTGCATAGCGGTGGATGAACGGATTAACCGTCCACCCAATTTTAGCCCAAACACTCTGATGGTAAGCAGCGGTTTATATATGAGCTTCAAAAGCAGGACGAGGTAAGGCAAAACAGTTGCCATTAAATCTAAGACAATATTTTATTTTATTGAATTATGTTTGTTGCACATTGGGTTTAATGCAACACTTCCTAGTAAAATTGGAGAAAGATGAGGATTATGGAAAAAGTTAATTTTAAGTAAAATTGGTAAAATGAGTTCAATTCGGTTAGATTGACTTGTTAATTCATTATTTTTAAGTGAGTTGAATTCAATGTTTTAACTCTTCTAAACAGATTGTAGATATGTTTTATCTTTGATAAATAAACACATTAAATGCAATTTACACAGTCAAGTACGAGAAATAATTCAAGACTGCATCGTGTTATTCAACTTGTTTGTGGGTGCATATGGATGCATCAGCAGAAAGGTATTTAATAGCTCCAACAAACATTACTCACAAAAAAAAAAAAACACGTATGCACAAAGAACAAACTCGTCAGTACATGAACGTTTGTATCATGCTGCGCTGCCACCCCTGCATGTGTGATTCCAAAATAAAGGTTGCAAACAATACCTTCCACATAAAAGGCATATGTAGCAAATGAGCATTGGGGGGAAAAGGAAAGTAAAAGCTTGGGAAACTGACAAGAACTGTAAGATGATCAGCAGGAATCCAAGTCCAATCTCAGCTTGTGAGGTCAGTATATTGAGGGTAGTATTGTTGACTCCAGCCAAACACAAGGCTCTTCCAAGTACTTCCTATTCAAGTCAAAAAGCAATAAAAGATACTACTTAGACGTTAATACATATCTTTATACATTTAATTATGAGATTACATGATCATCTCATCAAGTCAACATATTTGATTCGATGCATTTTCGTGTTACTCTTTTAAGGCTCAAAATACTCAAGATATTCTTCATTATTTTTCCTCAAAAGGACAAGAACATCTCTGCATTGCATGGCCTTGTCTCGTCGTGATTGGTAATTGAAGAAAATATAACCATTTGCTCCACCAGTTTTATCTTTATTAATTTTTGTTTTTCATTCATAATAGCTTTTGCCAACTGCCCTTTATTTCTAACTACTGCATCGTGAGAAACTGAGAATTCTAGGGTGGTTGTGGGAAGCGTATCTGTAATCATAGTTACGCCATTAGGCATGATATTGTATTAGCTAAAAAAAGAAAAGATTGTTGTTTGCATTGTCAGCTATATTATCAGCTGATGGTTCAAGTAATGTAAATGGGTATACAGTGTTACTTTGTATTATTTTGGATGAAACTGTGGGGACACTTAACTTACCAGTTCTAGATAGTTCATGTGATCTTACGATGTTTGAAATAATATTATGAAGAAGTATGACTAGTGGAAGTATCTCTTTTCTATTAATATCACGTTCATTAGCGTGCTATAGTTTGTTTCTTGTTGTCAATATTGTGGTGTTGCGTGCAAGTGACGGACGTAAGAATTTTAACAAGTGGAGACAAATTATATATATTAAAAACATCTTTAAATATTATATTTAATATCACATATTATTATTGAAAATAGAAATAATAAGAAGTCTTTTATCTACTGTATATATGATTTTTTATGATATTTATAGTATATAAAATAATTTAAACCATAAATTTAAAATCTTCAAAAATAACATTTAATATATATTCTATAAGCCTATTTCTTTTTGTTTTCAAATTTTAAAAAATTAAATCAAATCAAAATAATAAAATAATGTTAACTTGTAATTATCAAAATTTTAGAATTATTATAAGAAGAAAAATGATTTGATGAATTGAGTTATTATTTTTACAACTACTTATATGGACAATAGACAAGCAAAACAATATAATGAGAAGAATATATTAATATATATATATATATACATATAATACAAATTTAATTAAAATTTCGATGGGGACATATGCCCCCATATGTTATAAGGTGGATCCGTCCCTGCGCACTGCATATAGAAACCTTTGCTCAGAGACTCAGTAAAACCCTTTATCATCATGGCTGCAGAATTTGGTCTTTCTATAAAAGAAGCATAACTTAAATTTTAATATTTACTTATCTTATTAGTTACCTTTATATTTTTCACACTGTTAGGTAGCCTATTTTATTAAATATATTTTTTAATGGATGAGAGGATTTCAGAAGGAAAGCCTGTTTTAATTCTTTGTAGAAGCGTCTATTCAGTTTTGCAAATGTGCATTCTTGGGTTGAACCTCCTTCCCACCCTAATTACTCTCTATCTCTACCACTACCTATTCCACAATACTTTCCAATTTTCACTGATCTCATTTGCAACACAATGCTATTACTTTATTTTTTTTCATTTGATTCGGTGCATCTTCATATTACTCCTTCAGGGCTCAAAATACTCAAGATATTCCTCTTTCTTTTTCCTCAAAAGGACATGATCATCTCAGCGTTACATGGCGTTTTCTCACTTTGATTGGTAATTGAGAAGAATATAGCCATTTGGACACGCAAAGCAGTAACGAGAAAAGCTTCATTCTTTAGCACACAACTAGAGCTGTTCATGTGAGGCCTATATAAACTAATCTCCTCTGCTCTAGTCCTCGCCTACCTTCATATTATCCTTTGTAATGTTCTCATCTCTTCTTATATTCTTCTTTCATTTTCTTTTTTTAGTTAGAGATGAATTATTTGATTATTATATCCTAACGCTACAATAACCGAACACATATTGCAAAAAAATGCAAGTACAAAGTATAAATACAAAATGTAATATGTCAATGTTAGATAAATTTATAATTTATGGCCTCTGACCATTCAACCGCACTTTAACTCTAGTACAATTTTGTTCCAATGTTTCTCTTCCTAATTTGCCTACTATCCAACACTAGTCATGTGTTGTTGACCTTGACCTCTTTTAGCCTAACTTAAATGGGCTTAATAAGACAATATGAGAGAAAGAATGGAACAAACAAGGGACATGCTCTACACTTTCTCTCAAATAATATTTCACTCTTATTATGAGCTTATACAAAGACACACTAAAGATTCATGATCTCTTACAAATGTTAAAAAACCTGAAAGGACAATGTAAGAGAGTTTTTTTTTTTCCTTTCTTTTTTCTTGTTAAAATACTAGTGCATGTCCCGTGCAATGCACGGGGTTATTTAGAAAAAAATATGTATGTTAAAGATCTATGTAAAATAAAGCATTAAGTGACTTAATAGATATAAAAATGAAGATTTGATAATATTAAAAGACTGGAATACATGTTTATAAAAATACAATAGATGACATATATATATATATATATATATATATATATATATATATATATAAAGATTTGATAATATTAAAATATGAAATACATGTTTATAAAAATACAATAGATATATATATATATATATATATATATATATATATATATATATAGGATAAAGTAATTAATTCATAAAAACACTTATATACAAATTTATATTACAAATTCAGGAAGTAATTCAATCCCCTTTCCCCTTTTCAAAGATATACCAAATTAACTCATGAATAAAAATTATACCACACAAATAATCTAGTCTGAATAAATGTTGAATATTCTTTTATCACTTAAGTCACATAACTAAAGGAAAAATATAGCCTTTGAACTGTAAATTCCTGGATTTTTGAATTTTAATGATAAGAAATTAACTTACACCTTTTAAAAAAAATGTTTTACAATGTTTTTGTTTTGACGTAATGTCATTCATCAAAGTAAAAGCATCCTTGCCCATTAAGTCCAGCGCAGAGGTTTTCCAAAATTTTATGATCTTCTGAACATATGGTCATTCAAAATAGGTAATAAAAATCAAATAATCATAAAAGAACTTAAAGATTAATTGATTTAATGTTTCTTACTTATTAATGTGTGATATATTATAGAATATCAATTTCTAATTTACAAACCATGCGGGCAGAACTTCCTATAGAGCTTGGCACAACATCATTATAGCATATAGACCAGTCCTAGTTGCAAAACTTTTAGATTGCTAAAATATTCAAAAAGCTTGTAGCTTGCAAGACTTCAGAAAAGCTGAAGGCTTTCCTATACTATTAGATACATGCATCATCAACTTTGTTCCCATCGAGTGCATGATTTGATAACATTCCTTGCAACATTGGTTCAAAAGAACCATATGTAGAAACAACTAAAAGAGAAAACTAATAATATAAACATGGTTTCAATTTCAGAAGGAAAAGATATAAAATCCAAAGTTCTATCAATTTAAGCTCCTTAATCCAACTTTTTTGGCTAAAAGGCCAAATAGGTTGTCTAAAAATGAAAATAAGGGAAACATAGTCAAATATAGAAAAGCTCATTAACACCTTTAGTAGGGACCAATGATACTCTGCCAACTTTCATTAAAATAAGAATACTCTTAACTCTTCTAAGTAAGTTTATTTAGAAAATCCAGTTCACTCATAAATTCCATTTGAAATCCAAACTTGAATTTAAGATTACATGATGAAAATTTAGATCCTTACTGGCAACATGCATTAAAGTTGAGAAATTTTTATATGACAAAGAATAAATAAAAAAAATAAAAAGGAAGAAGTAATAACTGTTAAATAAACATCAACATGTTTAAAAGCTTTTTTTGAGTCAAAAACAAAAATAGGTTTAAAAATATTTCAACAAAATTAAGTGTGAGCTTCCTAGCCCTTTGAATATGTTCTCGTAAAATAGGTTCTATATTTGTCATTAAGGCATAGCAGACAAAAAATAATGAAACTATAAATTTGATAACATTTTAGTTTATAATAGAATACAACAGATTATAATAAGATATAATTAATCTTTTTACCATTATTGTTAAGAAATAAAGATTCAATAAACACAACGTGCAACGGAGAACATGACATGCAATTGCAAAGAAGCATGCATTTGATATAACTATATATAAGAAACCAATTCCAAAGACCTTTTTGAAGAAAAAAGAAATCAGGTAAGTTGAAAATAGAGAAAACAAAGTGGTACCTCAAGAAAATAGTTAATTCCAATGTTGACAATTATGCAAATCAAGTAGAAAAACATCCTTTGCAATCTACCAAAAAAAATTACTGATAGTCCAGTTGTAGATATCATAGATTTTCATACCAATAATCATATGAAAAGCATAACCTTTAAGAGTTGTTCTTCAAGTATTCAAGTTTTTCTCACCTAGTGTGAGCTCTTTTCACTACCCCCTGAAGCATATTTCATCATTGCGAACGGAAGATATATCATGGACAAAGTTTTTCACACATAAAGCTTTAGAAAGTAATATGCAATGAAATTCTCTTCATATTCTCAGTAATAATCCAAATTGTCATAGAAAAGTGAAACAAACAACATATTAAAGCTAGGAACAGAGTAAAATTATCTTGTTTCCCACTGATTTTGCGTTCTCTTTTGCTACCCTTGAAGTCTGTTTCCTTGCAAGTAATCTACCTCTCTCACTCTTCCTCTTCACATTCTTGAACCTCAAATGCATCAAATCATATGTGAAGTATCCAAAATCAATGGAGACAACAGAGCAGATAAAATTATTGAAAACTTCAAATAAAATAAAGTATAATTTAGATAATTGGATAATTAACTTGAATCAACACATTTAGACTTTAGATACCAAACCTTACATATGACCTTTGATGAAATATTGTAAAGCTTGTTCGTAAAGATACTGATCAAGTTAAATTACTCACAAAAAAAATAAGTCTACTTAGTGATCTATCAAATTGCCATTTTTTTAGGTACAAATTGATTAGGTGACTACATAAATTATTGGTAAACAACTAACATAAAATAATAACTAAAATGAAAATATTAAAAATAAGTGGTCCAAATCATAAAATTTTGATGAGGCATTACCATAAACATCTAGAAACTCATAAAAAAGACATATATAAAACTGATAAACTTGAATCACAGGAACAAATGGGTAGAACTCTCTTCTTCAAAACTTCAAAGGTCTGATAAGTTGAAAAACACATTTGTGAAAAGGTTTGTATCAGCTTCAATGCCTCAAATTCTACCACAGTCAAATTCCAAAATTTTGTTATTTAATATAAATATATAATATAGGAATAAAAGGGAAAAAAGTGGCATATGCATATTTTGATGTTTTTAGCATTAACACTTACATTTCAAACTTGTGAAAAAATGTACATTTTAGCACCTCCTATTAACTCAATAAACATCATCATTTAAGAGTAAAGAACAATGAAATATGAAGTGTAAAAATATATAAAAAAATAGAATATAATGGTAGGCATTTCAATGGTCTTTAGACTCTTTACCATATAAACAAATGCATATAGAATCAATTATTTATGCTAGATTGAAGAATGCAACTACCATAATAATAACATGAAGTAAATAGGACAACATTGTAGAAGTAGGAAATGAAACAAACCTCATCAAGCACATTGATCATTATCCATATTTACTAAACTTATGCAAGACCTCTTGAATTTGAAGCCCTAGAGGATCTTTAAAAAGAATCCAATGAGCTTTATCTTTGTTGAAATCCTTATAGAACAATAGTGGAAGTTCAACAAATTTCTGGTAAATAATAAAAAAATACTATATAAACATCCATTACAAATAATGATAATGAATAAACAAATAAAGCTTGATAGGAATAAACAATGAATAGAATAACACTAATACATAGGAAGAATCCAGCAACAGATAATCCTTTTTATTGCTTTGCTCCTGATCAACGTGCACCAACAACCATTGAGAAGATACATTACTTTATCTATTAAATGAAATATAAATAAATAATTGAAATATAAATAAAATTTAAGGCAATCAAATGACAAATCATAATGTTGTAAAAAACTAAAGTTACCTGAACATATGAAATACTTTATATCCATTTTAGTCAATTAGACACTTTGATTAGAACATGAACAATACATAAAAAGAAGAAAAATTCACATAAACTAAAGACAGAACAAATATGAAATTCACCTAAATAAGATTCAAACAGTAAATGAAGTTTGATTTTGAAGTGAAAATAGGAAAAACAAAAAAGGGTGTTGCAAGGATAAAGAAATACACTGAAGCACCTTTAGGAGAAGGTTCAACAGTGATAACTAAGTGAAATGTAACAATAACCCAGAAATAACACAACCAAAGATGCAGTAAATCACAAAATCTTGGAGCGTTTGTGTAAAACATTATAGAATTTTTTTTTAAAAAAAATAAAAATGTGTAAGGCAGAGAGGTGTAAATCGAATTAGGAGATAGAAGAAGAGAGATTAGCAAAAGAGAGTAAGAACGTACTGAAATGACATCGCATGCTGAGAAAGGAAATGCGCAATGGTAGAGAGATCGACCCCAACCTGCTGCAAAACAATAACCCAGATTTGTATATTGAATCTCTTTCGTTTCAATATATCCATCACCATCTTTGTCGAGTTTTGGGTTTAGCATAGTAAAACAGGAGAGGAGAGAATTCAGCAAATTAGAAGCTTCTAGTTTTGGGTGATAGAATTAGAGAGAGTAAAAACAAAGAAGTAGAAATTTGTATAGGTAATTAAAATTCATAAATAAATAAAAAATCAAAATAAACATAAAGAGATGAAAGATTGAGAAATGTGTAGGTAGTTAAAGCAGTAGTTAATAAAAAGAATCTTTCAATTCTAAACTATTCTTTTCAATATTCAAAATACTAATAAATAATTAGCATGACCAACAGTAATTTAATAGACTTAAAACACAATCCAAAACAATTTTACACCATAATGTGTGTCCAATTTCACAACATTACAACTACCACCCAAATTACCCTCCTGCTTGATGCTT